>CM067371.1:112271992-112514492 GCA_034401795.1 Chaetoderma sp. LZ-2023a | reverse complement strand
GCGTGCGTGCGTGCGTGCGTGCGTGCGTGCGTGCGTGCGTGCGTGCGTGCGTGCGTGCGTGCGTGCGTGCGTGCGTGCGTGCGTGCGTGCGTGCGTGCGTGCGTGCGTGCGTGCGTGCGTGCGTGCGTGCGTGCGTGCGTGCGTGGGTGGGTGGGTGGGTGGGTGGGTGGGTGGGTGGGTGGGTGTACAGGTAATCAATTGAATATTTTGGAACTAATTTGCCTATGGCAGCAACATGGCCCTGTCAAATTAGTTTTAAAATAGAATGTTTATTAAATGGTAAAGTCATACAATTCCTACAATGTTTCGAACTATTAAGTGTTAAAGTTGGACTAAATCGAGTCATTCATGCCATAATTAATTATGACGTCATGCTGCACACCATTAGTTAATTATGATGTCATATGACGTCAGATGATGGATGGATAAACTGGAAAGGTCCATTGAAGACTAAGCGTTGCTGTACGAAGTGTATGTATTTACTATTTAATAAACATTCTGTTGAACATTTTGAATTAATTTGACCGGGCGCTGTTGCTGCCATTGGCAAAGAGTTCAAAATATTCAACAGCTTACCTGTACAGTTTTCTGGAAATTGATAGACAGGGAGGTCAGGGATCGATAGATCCTAACAGGAGCTAGATGTGGGTGGAGCTTCACAAACAGGATAGGCCCTAACACTGCCTTGTGGGATTCCACTTGTTACTGGGTGGTTTTCTGAAACATGTCCATTGACCACGACGCATTGCTTTCTGTTTGAAAGAAAGTCATGGACCCATAGTATTATACATTCGCTTAGACAATATTTTCTCAACTTGGTGATGAGCTGCTTATGTGGGACGGTATCGAACACATTCATAAAGTCCATATATATGGCATCTATTTGCCTCTCCCCCCCCCCCCTTTGTCCACCACTTTTGTCCATTCATCCAGTACCTTTAGTAGTTGCAGTGCTGTTGATCTTCCTTCCATAAAACCAAATTGTCATTTGCTGAAGAATTTGTTTATCTTCAGATGTTCTATTATTTCTGACCGCACTAGTGTTTCCATTAATTTGCACAATATACTTGTCTGGCTTACTGGTCTGTAATTTCCAGGGTCAGTTTTGGCCCCCTTTTTGTAAATTGCTGTGATGTTGGCTGTCTTCCGGTTGGCTGGTACTATCTATTTATCCATAGATTTGTTAAATATAATAGTCAAGGGCATGCACAATCTCTCTTTTAGCTCTGCTAATGCTTTGGGATGTACTCCATCTGGACCAGGTGATTTGGTTTTGTCTATTCCCTTTAGTATTTTCAGCACATCATCCTGCATGAATGTTTTGTCTTGGAATTCAAATTCTGGTTTTAGTTTCTGGGACTCTCGCACTGCACCATCTGTTTCGCACATAAAAGCGCTAGTGAAAAGGTTTGTCTGGACATCAGCTGTATCTATGTCTTCACTAGCAATCTGAGTTATCCCATCTTTCTAAACCTTTAGTTCTGAGATGCCACTTTTTATTTTCCTCTTTGAGTTTACATATTTCCAAAATTTCTTAGGGCTAGCTTTGGCATTCCTGGCTATCTCCTTTTCATTATCTTGCTTAGATTTACGTATTAGCCCTTTAACTTGGTTTCTCACTCTAGTATATTCTCTATGCTTCTCTTCACCTCTTGTTTCCAGGAATCTTTGCCAACATCTGTGCTTCCTTTTTATTTTAGTCCTAATATCTTCATTAACTTGCATATGTCGATATTTTGATGCATTACTGTTTTCACTTTTGATCTTTGGGATGTGGTTTTCCTTGGCAGTAACACTTTTCAAGGAATGTGTCCAGTACTATATTTGGATCATCTGCTTCTAATATTCTCTCCCAATCCAGCTCTAAGTTCATATCCTCATAGTTACCCGTGAAAAAATTCCACCTCTCTGTATTATTGCATCTTTGCTGACTTTGCAGTTCATAAGTAAAGGTAATTACACAATGGTCGCTCCCAATGGACTTTGGTATTCGATTTCTGCTACTAATTCATCATTTGTAAGGATAAGATCCAATATACTTGGTTCATTGTTCCCTCTACACCTCGTGTAATCCTTGACATGCTGGTATAGATAGAAATCCCTTATATGTTCGAGGAATGATTCCCCATCCGAGTCGCTTTTTACTGACCAGTCTTGCCAATTTATATTTGGATAATTAAAATCCCGCACAATCGTGATATGTTTGAACTTCTTATTTGTACTCAATATATTTCTGAGCATTTTCTTCAAATCCGCCAAATTTTCTGTGGTACTGCTGGGGTTCTTATATATACATCCCACCAGTAAATTATCATTCCCTGGTAGTCCAATCTTGACCCAGATAGCTTCTTGGAAGTTTCTGTCAACTCTGTATTCGGCCCCGTGTATGGATTCATGTATATACAATGCAACTCCTCTGCCTTTTGATGTTTCCCAATCATTGACAAACAAGTCATATCCATCTATTTGCAATTCTGGTTTGGTTGGCAGGTATCTGCAATTCTTAGGACATACTTCTGATATTCCAATTATATCTGTTGCCCCATTCCCCTGTATCCTAGCCTTAAGCTCTTCTATTTTATTTGGTTGGAAGACAGTCTGCATTTGAATATGCACACTTCAGCATAGTCAATCTTCTGGTATCCGTGTTACACATATTTACAACATTTGTATGTAGACTATTAATATTTGTATTTACACTGGCCTCTTTCCGATTTAGTTTTCTTTTTCTCCTCTCTGAACTCTCACCACTTTTCATTCCCAGGGTGGTCCTCGGACTGTGTATTTGAAGTCCCCTGATATGTTCTCGGCATTCAACTTTTTCATTTCTTCCAGCTTTTCCTTATTGGCTGCTCTCTCATTTTGTGTCATATCATGGGTGATACTCACTCTCTACAGCTTCTCATCTGCATGTGCCAGAATTCTGATATTCTTCATAAAGTGCCCCTTTGCCTTCTCATCTTCAAATTGTACTTTCAATTGTATCGGCTTTGTAGGCTTAGAGCCGCTTTTGTCTCTCTTGCCTAGTCACACTAAATTAGTTACAGTTTCCTCTGGTGATTTTAGAGCTTTGCACAGCTCACATACAAGTCGTTCGTCTTCTGCTTTTCTCACTTCAGGATTTTCTGCCTCAGATTCTTCACAGTTGTCTATTATGATGCTACATTTCCTAGCTTCACTCTGCCGTAACTCTGCTATCTCTTTTTTCACTTCCACACAGTAAACTCCTTCTATATTTCCCTGCTTTGTAATCTTCGACTCCTCAATCAGAGCTCTCACCTGTTCTCATCTGTCTTGCTTTGCATCTTCACCTCTAGCTTGTCTACTCTTTGCTCCATTTTACTCAGAAAGGCCTGACAGCTCTCCTATATTTTTTTCTCCATCTTCAGATTTCTGATAGCTTTTTCCTCACATGGAGGGCAGTACCAGTGGAAATCAGACCTTTTCGTCAACAATTTGTACTCCACTAGAGACAGGTTTAGGCACTTTCTGCAAACATGCTTATCACAATACTTCCCAGATAACGCAACTTACTAGGCTGTTGCCGGGCTGATACTGGGCCAATACCGGGCCAATACTTTCAGTATCGGCCCAGTATCAGCATAGCATCGGCCCAATAAGCTGCGTTGTTAGGGTCGCATTCTAATATCTCTGACTTCTCGTCAATGAAGTTGACTTTACACATCTCGCATGACCAGTCTGGTTGCACCTCACTCTTAGATGCTGTGCGTTTTTCCATTGGGACTTTGCCTCCTTTTGCAGACATTTTAAGCTTTTGCTGTTTATGGGACTATAGCTTTGTTTCAGCTATACCCTATATAATATGCAGTTCAAATTGTATGTCATGAGCTGCTATGTGCCACCTATGGCAGTAATTTAGATTCTATCCTTGAACTTATATTCTTAGCTATCCGCCGTGATCTGCGATGTGCTGCCTACGACAGTATGTGCAATGTACTTATTTCGCTTGTTATCGTGAGCTGCTGTGTTCTGCCTAACGATAGGTAACAATTTATATTAACAATATTTACCACAAATTATTATACAGATAAAACTTACGTACCACACCTCGGCTTAGTGTCGCATTCGTTTGAAATTCCAGGTTTATTCCTCCGCCTCACTTTGGCTGGTTTCAACGCCACTTCTGTCATTATTCCTTATTACATAAGAGCATGTGTTCACAATCATATCGAAAATCAGTTCATTTAGCTCATCATCCAGGTTTACTCCGTCCTTCAGGTGAGAATAGTCGTACATTTTTTAGTACTTGTTGTATCGCTTTCTCTTCCTTCCATAATGCTTAATGGTATTCCCTTGTAGTTCTTTACGAAGATTTATTGCAGACCCCCTTTGTTCTGGCTAATGATATGGTGTGCTGATTTATTTCTGCGAGGACTTTCTCTAATTTCTATTGCTGGTCCGCTATCTCTTCATCTGAGAACAAGCTCCGTCTCAGTTTCATCTTCTTTTTGTTGTGGTTGGTTGCTTGCCGCAGCGATGTTGGGATGACGGTTGTTATAATCAGTTCATATTTTTTGGTCGGTTGCAGTGGTTTTTGGTCAACTGCAGTGGATTTTGGTCGGTTGCGGTAAATTTTGATTTCCCAGTTTCCAGTACAAGAAGTCGCAGTCAATGATCACACTTGAGAATGGTCCAGCTCCAATCTGGTCAGAGTCCACAGCAACTCTATAGGAGACCGAGCAGGCTATCGTCAAGGCCAGACTCCTGACCGGAACCTATCAACTCCAGTATACCTTGGCAAAATGGGACAGAAAAGGCACCATTTCTCCACTCTGTCAGCTATGTAATGACGGCAACGAAGTATCCTGGTATCCTGCGCCGCCTTGGCAGAGACTCGACAGCCACACTCTCTCTAACTGTACAGAGCAATCCAGTGCAAGCCGAATGACGAAACCATGACCCAGCTGCTGCTCAATCCACTGCATCCTGACATACCAGCGTCAATATCAGTAAAACCCATATCCTTGATTGAACGAATCAGCAGAGACTGGATTCTAACCTGTCACGAAGAAAGAACCCGTCTCCTGACAGCTCTACGTCAGGACCACGGACCCATTGCACGTACATGTTTCTTCAAGATTCAAGATTCAAAATTATTTATTTTCATATAACACATAGATTTTACATTTACACAACAGGCAGTCCACCAAAGGCTGAGCCTATACAGCGGTGGACCCCTTACATTTAACATATAATAAACATATAATTCAGTAATAGTTGGATCATGGGTGAAGATAATATAATATTTACATGTATACATTTAAGACAATAGACAATTAACACACACGCACGCGCACGCACGCACGCACGCACGCACGCACGCACGCACACACACACATACACACACACACATGGGAATGGGGAAAACACATGCATATCTTGTTTACAATATTATTATTATTATTATTATTATTATTATTATTATTATTATTATTATTATTATTATTATTATTATTATTATTTTTATTGTCATATATAATAATACGGCCTAATTTGTATCAACATTTCTTGGTGCAGCATTATTATTATTATTATTATTATTATTATTATTATTATTATTATTATTATTATTATTATTATTGCCATATATAACAATGCGGCCTGATTTGTATCAACATTTCTTGGTGCATTATTATTATTATTATTATTATTATTATTATTATTATTATTATTATTATTATTATTATTATTATTATTATTATACACAACTGCATCATCCACATAAACAATTACGGATGCATTATTATTATTTTTTTTTTTGCAGATGTGTATTTTACATTCTAGTTGTTATCCTGGCAACTGGGTACATACTTGTTTTTGTACTGCCATGGTGGTGACTTCTGCATTCATGTCATTGGTTTGGATTTTTAATATCTTTCTAAGATTTTTTTTTTTTGTTTTTGTTTAAACGAGCTTTGTGTAAGAATTTGTGTGCGTATATTTATATCTGTGTTGTTCCAGAGTTGTATTGCTTGGTGGGATGGTTTTTGTGTAGCTGTCATTGTTCTGTAATAGGTTTTGTGTAAGTTATTCTTAGTTCGTGTGTTGTGCGAGTGTATATCGGAGTTGTTCCTTAAAAGGTTTGATAATGAGGAGGGAGATTGCCATTATGGTAGTCCCTTAAGATAGTGTATAGTTGGACAGCTCCAATGTCTTCAAGTTTTAGCATTTTTCGGTTTTAAAGACATCCTGGCCCTCTGCTGGCTGTGCGAATAATTTGATTGCCTGCTTTTGTAGTGATTTTAGATGTGCTAGTTTAGTTTTATGCGTGTTAGTCCATATTACATTGCAATATGTGATATGTGGAAGGATCAGTGTACAATATAGAGTTTTTAGAATATTAGGGGGAAGATATGGCTTAAGTCTGCGCATGATACCGATATTCTTTCCTACCTTGGATCTCACTATTTCTATATGCTTCTCCCAGGTTAAGCTTTTATCCAGATAGACGCCGAGAAATTTGACATATTGTGCTTCGTGAATTTCTTGATTATTTACATGCATTTTGGGGAGAGCTATTTGTTTTAAATTCTTAGATTTTGTGAAAAGTATATAGTTAGTTTTATCGACATTCAGAGATAATTTATTCACTTTAAACCAGTCTATGATTTTTTTCATTTCATTATTTACATACTTGTATACAGTGTCTTTGTCCTTGTGACTACAAAAGGCATTGTATCATCCGCAAACAATATTAGTGAGAGGTGATTACATGATTTGGGTAGGTCATTCATGTATAGTAAAAACAACAGAGGTCCAAGAATTGATCCTTGTGGAACGCCACAGACTAATTTCCTGTCTCCTGACATGGCCCCACTGAATTTTACACATTGTGTTCTGTTAGTTAAATAGCTATATATCCAATTTAATGCAATGCCCCTAATTCCATAGTGGGCTAGTTTTTTTTAGTAATATTTCATGATCAATAGTATAGAATGCTTTGGAGAGGTCCAAGAATACACCTAGAGTGTGTTCATTTCTCTCAAGGGATGTGGTTATTTTTTCAAGCATATCCACAATGGCAAGCATGGTAGAGTGTTTTTCTATGAAGCCGTACTGGGATTCATAGATTATAGAGTTTTTATTAAGATATTTTATAGTTCTATTGTTGTATAATCTTTCCAGAAGTTTAGAGAAAAGCGGAAGTACTGAGGCTGGCCTATAGTTAGTAAAATCAGATGGGTCTTTAGCTTTGAATATAGGTGTTACGCATGCAGTTTTTAATCGGGATGGAAATATACCCTGTGAAAATGATAGAGTGCAGATGTGATTCAGTGGAGTTAGTATTTCTCTAGCACAGTTTTTAAAGATTTTCCATTTAAAGTTATCAATGCCGGCACTCTTAGTTGGGTTAATTTTCATTAAGATTTTGTAAATTTCTTCATTGTCAGTAGGGGGCAGGAACATTGAGGATTGGTAGTCGCCTGTCAGATAGTCTTTCACATTTATTCCAGGGCTGGTCTGTATTTTTTTAGATAAATTAGGCCCAATATTTATAAAGTATTCATTAAATTTATCCGCAATTTCTTTTTTGTCAGTTATAATTGTATTATTATAAATGAACCGGGATGTTTCTGAACTGCTTTTTTGTTTATTCAATAGTGTTTTTATTAATTTCCATGTTTCTTTTATATTGTTCTTTTGCTCTTCAAATTTATAATAATAATAGTTTGTCTTTGCCGTCCTGATTATCTGATTTAATCTGTTTCTGTACTTTTTAAATTGTGCATCATTATTTCTTGTTGGAAATTTTATAAAATTTAAATACATCTTATTCTTCTTATGACAGGCAGCTATCAATCCTGTTGTTAACCAGGGTTTAGTAGGGTTTTGTTTAAACTTTTTTAGTTTTTTTAGTAGAAAGCTTGATTCATAACATGTCTGGCACTCTATTATCTGATTCCAGTTTATATTTGCCATATTAATTTTAAATTTGTCTGTTATCATTTCTAAAATATCTGCATGTTATTTCTTCCTTTATGAATGATTTTTGTCTTATTTTTTCTTTCTCCATATAATAAATAGGTAGATGGTCTGGAATGTCCACAACGAAAATACCTGCTTGGTTCTTGGTGCTTACAGAGGCATTCGAGAAAATGTTGTCAATAACAGTAGCTGTGAACCCAGTGATTTTTGTTGGTTTTGATATAAATGGATAGAATTCAAATGTTTTTAGTAAGTTCAAAAAGTCCTGGGTATAGAAATTATTTTGTTTCAATAAATCAATGTTAAAATCTCCCAATATATAGGCTGCTTTATTTTAATTTTGAACTGTTTTTAAAATATTTTCTAGGGTTTTAATAAATTTATCATGGTCACGTTCCTGTGTGCTGTTGTGTTTTTTGCGTCATAATTAACTATAGTTATCGTGTTGCTTTCAATATAAACTGTTTTAAAACGCCACACGGAGGGTCCCCGTAACTTGTGGGAATCTGCATGTAAAAGAAGAAGAAGAACGAAGGGCTATTTCTCGCAATTTCATTGGTTTGCACAATGTAAGGGCCAATGAAATTATATGATATATAACAGCATACGAAAGGAATACGACATAATTTTCTTACTAAATTCACTGTTATAAGCTATCTCGGAGTTCCGAATGCGCATCAAACGTCGGGTCAAAGGTCAAAGCACATAAACAAACCACTGTGTGCCTTCGCTTAGCAATACCCTACCTCGGAGTTACAGCGTCGCAAAGAATTATGGGTAATGTCAAAGGTCAAAGCACATAAACAAATCTCTCGAGTCTGACAGCTCTGCAGTTATGAATGCTACGCTACGAATTTTCCTCCTCATCCATGCGTGTTTTATGGTGTTCTTATGTGTGAACTTCTTAGCGACAGCTTGATATGGAATCATATCAAGATATTTTTGCAGCAGAATAAGCTACCTCGGAGTTACGGCGTCGCAAAGAATTATTGGTAATGTCAAAGGTCAAAGCACATAAACAAATCTCTCGAGTCTGACAGCTCTGCGGTTATGAATGCTACGCCACGAATTTTCCTCCTCATCCATGCGTGTTTTATGGTGTTCTTATGTGTGAACTTCTTAGCGACAGCTTGATATGGAATCATGTCAAGATATTTATGCAGCAGAATTAGAAAATCAAATAATATTTACGCAACTGGAGGCAGAAAACAACGCGGTCAAGCGCATTCGCCCCGGTGCCAATTCGGCCCATTAACTCGCTGTTCCGATTAGAAGTGGATTCACACTTGTGTATTTTGCATAAATTCAATACATAAATGTAGTTATTATATGTATTTTAGAAGTACAATTACAATATGCTTATTTTTAAGTCTAGGTAATGTCAGCGATTACGTGAGACTGACGGCGTAGGCCTACACACGTACACCAGCTTCATAGTTAGGCCTATATATACACCTGTGCAAAAGTTAAGCACCACCCTATTTTTACGCGCAGGCGAGGGTATATTCATGTGCTATGAAGAAAGCAATAGCGTAAGCATTTATGTACCCATCCATCTTAGTGCAAGAGGTAATAATGCAACTAGAGGAATGCTGATTATGATGGTGGGGAAACACTGTATGTTTTTGTTTGAACTTGAAAACGAGGCCTGAATATGGTTACGTTGACACAACTGACAACTATTGCCCTACAGTTGACACACGTGGCTAGATTGTCATTAATGGTGTCTGAAAACGAAGTTTAACATCTGTGCACGAGTTTGAGACTGTCATTATTAATACCGGGTATATCCACCTTGTGCCTGGATGACGGCCTGGACACGACGTCTCATGCTGTTCACCAACCGACTGATACGCCATTGTGGTATTCGTTGCCATTCAAGATGGAGTGCGTCTGTTAATTCCTGTAGGTTCTGCACAGGAGGATCCCTCCTTCTCACCATGTTTCCCAGAATGTCCCAGATATGCTCAATAGGGTTCATGCCAGGGCTCCTTGCTGGCCATGGTAGGGTTTCGATGGCATTCTGGCGGAGGTATTCATGCACAGCTCTAGCACGATGTGGTCGGGCGTTGTCATCCATGAATATAGGGTGGGTTCCAGGTGCATGATTTACAAAATGAGGGACCACAACTCTATCCAGTATGGAATCTTGATATCTTTGTCCATTTAGTGTTCCAGGTACAGTCAACAGATCCAGCTTACAATCAAATGAGATGCACCCCCATATCATAACGGAACCTCCACCAAATGGAACTTCTTCCATGATGTTACGTTGGTCGTACGCCGTGCGTCTGGACCTCCATACACGAGTTCGACCATCTGTGGCATGAAGCAGGAACCGACTTTCATCGGACCAGTGTACCCGTCTCCAGGATCTCATGTTCCAGTGTCTTCTTTCGTTGCACCACCTCAGATGCTCCTGTGTGTGGTGTGCAGTGAGGAGAGGACGTCTGACAGGTCTCCTAGCTTTCATGCCAGCAGCATACAGTCTCCTTTTGACGGTAGACATTGACAATCTATTGCGCGTTTCCCATTGCTGGCTGAGCACTCTGCTGTTGGTGAATGGAGATCTCCTAACAAGGCGTACTAGGGCTCGATCATCACGGGCAGTAGTCTTCTTCGGTCTTCCAGATCTAGGCCTGTCCTTCACCTCGTTAGTTTGCCCATGTTTTGCAATCAAACGACTGATTACAGTATGGTTAATGTTCAGCTGTCTGCCAATCTCTCTGCATGACATACTAGTGGTATGCATGCCTATGATTTGCCATTTCACACGATCACTTAACCTTCGTCTTGCCATAGCGGTTCACAATCAAGAGCTAATTCTCTCTGTACAAATAAACCACGGTCATGAACACAAAATTCCTAATCTTGTCGCCTAAATCTGTATGTAATGTTCTACACCTCAAACTGGACTTTTACATAACTGAACACATGTGCTGTTTCCCGCCACGCACGGACATCAAGCGGCGTGAAGTCATGCATGCATGTGCATTTCGTACTTGGAATTATGTCAGCTAATGCGGGGACAAAAGGTATGGCAGCCTAGTTGTACCATCATGTTTCTACGTTCTATTGTTTTTGCTGGTGCTTAACTTTTGCACAGGTGTATAGTTAGTGTGTATGGTACTGTGCATACTTGGGTTTTACAATTTCATTGTTCTAATATTCCCAATTTAACACTATATAATTCTCTAGTCTCCTAAAGGCACTATTAGGCTACCTAATGTAATCATTCAATGTAATACGTGCGCGTAGATTGCGCTATTCATTGATAAAGGAATTATCCCAAACAGAGTATAATTATGTTTATCATATTATCCATAAATAAACATCAGTCAAACAAACCACTCAGGCCGGAAGCCAGGGCAGGACCGGTGCACTATGTAATATTACCCCCAATCAGGCAGCCATGGCAGGGCAAGCAATCAGGCAGCAAGGGCAGGGCAGGCAGGCAATCACGCAGCCAAGGGAGGGCAGGTAGGCAATCAGGCAGCCAGGGGAGGGCAGGCAGGCAATCAGGCAGCCAGGGTATGGCAGGCAGGCATCAGCCAGCCAGGGAGGGCAGGCAGACATGGCAGGTAATCAGACAGCCAGATCAGAGCAGGCAGGCAGGCATCAATGGCATGGCATGGCATGCAATCAGGCAGCCAGGGGATGACAGGAAGGCAGGAAGCCAGGGCAGATAGTCAGTCAGGGCATGACAGGCAGCCAGAACAGGGCAGGCAGTCAGGACAAGCAGCCAGGGCAGGGCAAGCAATCAGGCAGCCAGAGTAGGGCTGGCAGGCAGCCAGTAGAGGAGAGGCAGGCAGTCAGTCAAGGCATGATAGGTAGTCAGGCAGCCAGGGCATGGCAGGCATGCAGCCAGGACTGGGCTGGGCTGGGCTGGGCTGGGCAGTGCAGCGCAGGGCAGGGCAGTGTAGGACAGGGTACGCAATTAGGCAGCCAAGTCAGGCAATCAGCCAGGGCGGCAGCCAGACAACCAGGCATGTGGCAGCCCCAGCGGAAGACAGACATCGACCTATGACCCAATCCACCACTGACCAACCCACCCACTCAGCCAGTTAGTTGGTCGGTTGACCAGCCAGTTGGTCAATCGTCCTGCCACTCACTCACTCACTCACTCACTCACTCACTCACTCACTCACTCACTCACTCACTCACTCACTCACCCACTCACTCACTCACTCACTCACTCACTCACTCACTCACTCACGCACTCACTCACTCACTCACTCACTCATCCACCCACTCACTCACTCACTCACCCACACAATTTATCAGTCACTCACTCGTGAGTGAGTGAGTGAGTGGGTGGGTGGGTGGGTGGGTGGGTGGGTGGGTGGGTGAGTGAGTTGGTCAGTCGGTGAGTGGATGGGTGGGTGGGTGGGGTCGGTCTGTTGGTCGGGTCGGGTCGGGTCGGGTCGGTCGGTCTGTGAGTCGGTCGGTCTCTGAGTCAGTCGGTCTCTGAGTCGGTCGGTCTCTGAGTCAGTCGGTCTCTGAATCGGTCAGTCTCTGAGTCGGTCGGTCTTTGAGTCGGTCGGTTTGTGAGTCGGTCTGTGAGTCAGTCGGTGATTAATCAATGATTAAAGAATAAAGAAATGAATCAAGCAATAGTTGGATTCAATTCAATTCAATTACAGCCAGTCATGCGATCGTTCGGCCAATCAATTAGGTAAATATACACACCATTGCAGTGGCGTCGTGTATGGGGCGGTTTGGGCTACAAAGTAGCCTAAATGCATGAGTGAGTGATCGACTAACCAACAGAGTACATGACTGGCTGGCTGGCTGGCCCGCCGACCGACCGACTCACAGACCGACCAACTCACAGACCAACCGACTCACAGACCGACCGACTCACAGACCGACAGATTCACAGAACGACCGCCTCACAGACCGACCGACTCACAGACAGACAGACTCACAGACCGACCGACTCACAGACCGGCTGACCCGACCCGACCCGACCGCCCTGCCCCACCCCGACCGACAGACCCCACCCACCCACCCACTCACTCATCCACTCACAGACCTACTAAGCTAGGGGCAGTTGTGGATTGGGTCATAGGTCGATGTACGTCTGTCTGCCGCTGCGGCTGCCACATGCCTGGTTGTCTGGCTGCTGCCCTGGCTGATTGCCTGCCCTACCCTGGCTGCCTGCCTGCCCTACCCTGGCTGCCTGCCTGCCCTCCCCTGGCTGCCTGATTGCCTGCCTGCCCTCCCTTGGCTGCGTGATTGCCTGCCTGCCCTGCCCTTGCTGCCTGATTGCTTGCCCTGCCATGGATAATTCCTGTATCAATGAATAGCGCAATCTACGCGCACGTATTACATTGACTGATGACATTATGTAGCCTAATAGTGCCTTTAGGAGACTAGAGAATTATATAGTGCTAAATTGGGAATATTAGAACAATGAAATTGTAAGACCCAAGTATGCTTAGTACCATACACACAAACTATATAGGCCTAACTATGAAGCTGGTGTACGTGTGTAGGCCTACACTGTCAGTCTCACGTAATCGCTGACATTACATAGACTTAAAAATAAGCTTATTGTAATTGTACTTCTAAAATACATACAATAACTACATTTATTTATTGAATTTATGCAAAATACACTAGTGTGAATCCACTTCTAATCGGAACAGCGAGTAAATGGGCCGAATTGGCACCGGGGCGAATGCGCTTGACCGAGTAGTTTTCCGCCTCCAGTTGCGTAAATATTATTTGATTTTCTAATTCTGCTGCATAAATATCTTGATATGATTCCATATCAAGCTGTCGCTAAGAAGTTCACACATAAGAACACCATAAAACACGCATGTATGAGGAGGAAAATTCGTAGCGTAGCCGCAGAGCTGTCAGACTAGAGAGATTTGTTTATGTGCGTTGACCTTTGACATTACCCATAATTCTTTGCGACGCCGTAACTCCGAGGTAGCTTATTGTTACACGGACCTTTAACACTTCAACGTTTTCACGGTAAATTGTCATATTTCTACTCTTTAACCTCTTATAATGATGCTTAAATTGACGTGTGTATGGGTGGTTCCTATGCGAGTGACACTACAAAAAGGCAATGATGCCGAGAAATTTAATCTACATATTTACATTATTAGTATTTAGTTTTCACTTGACTGTGACTTAAGTTCCGGGTTTTTACTACGAATTCATTCATACTCAGTCATAGGCATCTGTCGGATGTGATTCATTTAATTTCTATTTAAGTTCCTTATTTGACAGTCACAGTTACTTTAATTTGTTATTTGCTGTTGGGCCCTGTTCCATCTTAGTCTGTTTTAGTGTCTACGTGTACTATATCGTCAATTTCTGCCTCATGAAAACGGGTAACAAGTTCAAGTTCAAGTTCAAAGTTGCTCTATTTCATGGTTTTTCTATACACGTAAAATATAATCTAAACAGGCAGTCCATCAAAGGCATTGCCTATTGAGTGATGGACTCCTTACACACATTACAAAACATTTATACATTATCATATATATAACACAGGACAGTGGCACAGTGACAGAATGCTGAAAAGCTACCTTGATATGAAAACGTATACAGGGACTTGACTACCTATCTGTGATTATTAGCCAGTAAATTAACCTATTTGGGGATTTTATTAGCCATACAGATTTTCGGTTAGAAAGGATTGAGTCTCGCCTCAGACTTATAATGTACAATACATACATACAAACATACACAGGTCTCAGGCGGTTTCGGCAGTCATGTAATTTCGGCATCCGCAAATATTAATACATTTTCGGCAGCCTACCGAAACGCAAATATGGTGCATAAAAACAGACATTTTCGGCAGCCTCACATTATTACATTTTCGACAGCATGTTCAACATCATAAATATTGTTGTAAAATATTGTAATGTTATGAATGTTATTAAAATTGTTTTACCAGCGATCTGTATAAGTCTGTCTATCTAATAATATTTCCTTTTTTTAGGTTAATACCGTGATTAAGGAACCAATAGATCTGAAATTCATGGACCTCATTTTAATTGATGTTGCTTCTGCAACATTTGCATACACCTGGTCTACATCTGTGAATTGAAAAAATAAGGTTAATAAATTGCGTGTGCCCAACAAACATCTAACAAAAATTATTACCAGAAAATTCCTAAAATAAAAATGCATAATCGGACCCGCATGTTCATTTTATATTGTTCAAGGGAAGTAACTGCGTGAGGCTATTGTTAGCTAATTACCGATACGATTTACCTCCCTTGTTAATTAGAAATCGGAACGTGACTTCCACAACACAGTGTTCTTTTTCTGTTTTTATTTGTGTGATTTATGGCAATGATAATGATGAGCTTAGTAATATGGTTAAATATGTTGCTGAGGTATGCGTCTCAGTATGTTCTTGTATATTTTTGCTATCATTTATAATAAATCTCTCAAAACATTATTGGCGGTTATAGCCTGTGTAGGCGTGCACATGCTACGGCTTCAAATTATACAGTACAGTTTTTGGCGCTACCTTAGGCAGCAGCAGCTTCCCGTCAATTTAGTTTCAAGATACTCAACAGACATTGACACATACGTAGCGAATATATTATTTTGTAACAGCTCAAAAACAATATTTCACTCACTTTTACAGTTATATTATAGTTAAGTTTGTGAATATTTTGAAACCAATTTGACTGGAAGCTGGCGCTACCTTATATACATATTTAAAACCTGCACGAAAGGGCACCTGTTGAATATCTGTAAATATTTTTTTTGCGTAGACGTTGTTGCTGCAAACATAATCAACATGTTCCAGTCAAATTAATTTTTTTATACAGTCCAGCCCGAGGGGTTAATGAGTATGCATTTGTCGGAATCTGGTGAATATTTGTGTAGTTATTTTTTAACAGAAGCTGTTGCTGCAAATGTCCGCAATAGGTTCCAGTCAAATTATTTTCAAAATATATGTCCAGAACCTTTATTTAGATAAGAGGTCATTTAATGAATACGTGAGTGTCTACGTTCGTCGCCATGTAATATGGTGAAATATGTTGCACTTGTAATATCGTGAAATATGTTATATTTGAATATTTTGAAAATAAATTCCTTGTTAATAAGTAGTGTGCGTGCCTGTAAACTTGTATTAAAGGTCATATTCACTCCAGAATATGCACCAGAGTGTTGAATACCGGTTCCAGTCAAATTATTTCCTAAAAATCTAGCAGGATTTACATTTGTCAAATTGATTTTCTTTTCTTTAGATAGCTGTTCACTTATTGACTAAGTCGATTTGTTGGGATAGGTTGAATATTTATGTAAATATTTTGACCGGACGCTGTTGCTGCCAATACCAGCAACTGGTTCCAGTCAAATTATTAAAAAAAATATCCACAATTCCTTTAGATTTATATGTGGTCGTGTACGGAGTGACCGCGTGTAGGCCTAAAAGGTGTGTGAAAATTAATTTTGTTACAATTAATTAAAATGTTGAATACTTTGAAATGAATTTGTTTGTTAAAAGTTATTTGGTTACAAAGTATGTACGTCATACTGAAAGTAGTTGCTGTGCAAGCGAAATGTGTTGTTCATTCGCGCAAGAGATCGCATCTTAACATTTTCGGCGTTAAGATAACAGCAGGGATTATAAACTGAGGACATTGTTAACACCCGCTGAGTCTAGGTAACATGGGCTTTAATTGCGGGAAACCATTACAATGGTCGGAATACACACAGACACGGATTACAGATCTATACAATAGAGTGAGCTCTAACCAACGTCAACAAATCAAAATTCACGTGCAATTGCTCGTCGTACTTGTGATTCAAATCGTTAGTCAGTCTGTATTAATCTTTCGACCATTACAGACTTAGCATTATAAGAGTTTCTTGCGGATTTTCGAAATTATTTATATTTTCTAATGAGCATTTCCAAATGTGCTTCAAACATTAGGTATTTGGTGGATCTTAACGAAAATTGGAGGAAATCTACTAAAAGACTCAACCCGAAAATTTATTTTCAAAATTCTCATTTTCATGTGATACATGAATTACTAGACACATAGATTTTCCAAATTGGCGCTGCTTTTCAAATATTATGTTACGCCGTAAATATTCTAGAATTTTCCTTTAAAATTTTTTGCATTGCAATTGAACTTAAATTTGTAACAATTAGAGGCCAACCACTTTGTTAAAGAATGATCGATATAGGCCTACGTCTTTATTTCAAAATAATATGAAATTATATTTCACAGCGTCACAACAGTATGCCTAATCTTCGTCACGGCGCTTGACTTTCATCGAAGCAACTGGCTCTTAGTTCGTTTTGCTCTTAGAGTCGGCATGGCTGAAAAAACAAACATAATAAAATTCGTCAACCAGCAATTAGTGGTAATTAGATATAGATTTCAGTTTAGCCGAGTCGATATAACAGAAATATATACTATTACTATATAATACACACGTATAGTATTAGTATATAATACTGTTATATCGACTCTGTTAAAGCGACATGGATATAGGGTAACATATAGGTAACACAGGGATAATAATAAAACACACTAATATGGGCTGCCGAAAATGTACTCCAAGCTGCCGGAAATGGTTGGCTGCCGAAATGTCTATACACCCATAGACACATACCAGGGTTTCAACAAACTTCTAAATTCAGGAAGTCTGGGACTTTTTGGGTAATGCTATTGGGAGTCTAAGCTAGAAACATGAAGGTCTAAAATGGTTCAAATACATATAATTTGGTTAAAATCATAGTTTTTAGAGATATCAGGGCCAATAATAGGAAGTCCACAGAGTGTATAAGTATAACTATCAAGATTAACAAATTATTTAGGTTCCATATAGAATAGATAAATCATAAATCATTCAATAAATTCAAAACAGTCGGTACTCAGTAGGGAAAACTTTGTCACTGCAAAATTTGCAAAGCGGAAAACAGTTTCTTTTACTGAAGGATACTGAATAGCTTCAATAAATAATATTTAATCTTGAGTCTTTTATTAGAGTTCTCTGTAGACACATATAATAATAATAATAAGGCCTACTTTTTTCGCACCATCCAGTATTACACAGACCAGACGTCATAGGTTCAAACGCAACATAAAACGCAGCAAGCCAACAAAGATATTCAGAAGCTCATTTTCACCAATAGAGTGGTAGCAATTCACTACCAGCTACAATAGCCGAAGCAACAACAGTAGAATCATTCAAGAAAAAACTAAATATCTATTTAAAAAAAAGAAAATTTGAATTTGACTGAACAGGCATATGTATACCAACCCATCACAAAGTCATACTGCAATTCCGCCAATACAGTGGACTGATCTAGGAGAAGCCTGTGTATAGACAGTAATGGGTTCGGTAGCAATTCCAATTACCAGTCAATACATCGCTGCTTCCACGTCTGCACTTTGTTGTTGCATGAAGAGATACTAGCGAAGAGGAGGAGACTCGGATAACGATGAACACAGAAAATGAAAACAACAGCGATAAGACAAACCACGGCCTCCACAAGTCAGCATGCAGACAAATGCTAGGCGCAGCAGGATGTTACCATGAGTGTAGGCGCCACACCTCAGCTAACGTGGGGAACACCCATCTGCACCACTGTATTTCCACAAATCAGTGTTAACCCTTGCCACTCTGATGTCAGAATTTTAAACCAAGTTAAATTAAGAGATGAACTATGCAATTAACTAAGCAATAAGCATAATGTAGTCGCCATCTATCTACAGGCATTTTGCCTATACGGGTAGGATATGATAAATATAAGTATAAGTATGAACTGTGTTAATTTTTCGGCAAATTTGGTGGATGATGTTACTGTCATAGGCAGCAACATCATCAACCGAATTGTTGGAAAGTGTACATCCAGTTTCTTTGTTTTTTTATTGACACAGCAAAATATAGAATATTGACATCAGAGTGGTCAGGGACAAAGTCTTAAATCTAACGGTTTCGGGGAGACTGACTTAATTAAGCAACAACAGTCAAATCATTTTAGAACAAACTAGAAATCGACTTCAAGGAAAGAACTTTTGAATTAAACTGAACAAGCCATATTACAGCAAAAATAATAACAAGCCAACGTCTTATGCCTTGTAAAATGATGAGAGTATCCATCTCTGGCAGCAAGCAATAAAAGCAGGGAATTGAGGCTATGTATAGGCTAAGCGCTCTGCTATTTCGCGAAACATGTTTGGAGGTGACTCGCAAAAAAAAAACCCCATTGTTTTTAATCCAAAAACAAGACATTGTTTTTAATCTGTGACGTAATTGCATGCAAAACATTGTCATACGTCATATAGGTATATATTATGTCATAAGTGTATCGCGCAAAGGATACTGTGAGAAATCAGTTTTTAGCTCATCAAGTGAGCTTATGCCATAGCGTCCATCTGTCATCCATCAGTCAAATCACTTCTTATCGGTTTGACCGATTTCAAACAAATTTGGCTGGAAGGATCCTATGCTGGTACCCTCCAGACGTTTTTTTCAGAATTTTTCTGATTCGTCAATTTTTTGGAGTGAAAATCATGGATTTTATGAAAAATTTAACATAAATTTTCAAAATGCTACTTCTCCTTAGCTACTTTACATCTTTCAGCCAAATTTGGCTAGACTGATTCTATGGTGGTAGGCTCTAGAACCTCTATTCAGAATTTTGTTTGATAAATTTATTGAGTGAAAACCTTAGATTTTATGAAAAATTTATTGGAAATGATCAAAATGCTACTCCTCCATAGCCGCTTGACATATTTGAACCAAATTTAGCTAGATCGATTCTACCGTGATAGGTTCTAGAACTTATATTCAAAATTTTGATTGATCAATTTTTTGGATGAAAATCTACCGGAAATGGTAAAAATGCTACTCCTTAGCTGCTTGACATATTTCAGCCAAATTTTACTAGATAGATTTTATGGTGGTAGGCTCTAGAACTTCTATTCAGAATTTTTTATTGATCAATTTCTTGGCCGAAAACCTTAGATTTTATGAAAGATTTACCGGAAATGGTCTAAATGCTACTCCTCCTTAACTGCTTTGACATATTTCAACCAAATTTGACTAACTGGATTCTATGGTGGTAGGCTCTAAATCTTCTTTTCAGAATTTTGAATGATCAATTTTTTGGTGAAAATTCTTATATTTTATGAAAACTACCAGAAATGGTCAGAATGCTACTCCTCTATAGCCGCTTGACATATTTCAACAAAGTGACTAAATGGATTCTGTGGTGGTAGGCTCTAAATCTTCTTTCTCCTTCGATCAATACTCACCATTCTATTACTTCTGATATATACAGCTGACTCTGACAGCTGGCTCTAGGACTATAGACTTTACCGACTCCTGGAACCGGGTACTCGGCTCCCAACTGCCAGGTACCCGTCTGCCATGAAGCTCATTCTTGTTTGCATAGCTACAAGAGAATACATGCTTTTTGCAGTTGGAAAGTCTTAAGATTGTTTAAGCCTAAGTCTTTTTACTGTGATTAATTGTGATAGCTTGTGCGTTCTCAAAAAGGATATTTGGATTAATATGGATGCCACCGATGATAACCAGGTCGTATATTTCCATGTTATTCCATAGTTAAAAGACTTAGGTCTCTAAAATTTCGTCTGTGTCGCATGTTCCAATTTCTAACCCCAAATCATCTGGGACGTGTGTTAACAACGAAATATGCCAGATGATCGCCTTCTTTTAAACCCCAACAGGCGATTGGCAGATATGAAATTAGGTGTTGGCTTATCAGTGTTTTAACACGATTATCGGCTGACGTCGTTCTCCGTAAGATCCGAGCGGGTGACGTCACACCTGTGTTTCTCGGATGTTTATGTGAAGAAAATGTTTCATTAATTCGGGCATCTGATTCTGGGTGCTGCGTACTTTAATTGGTACCAGGGAAACTTTGGAATTTTCACGTTTTGCATGTTATCACGATCTGTTTGCAATGATCAGTGGTTTCAAAATTCTTGATTTAGATGTGTGGTCTGCGGTTTTACCGTGTGCTACAGCAGTTTGTTTACATTTTGTTGTTTCTTCATATATCGTTTTGGCCTTCGTTAGGAGTATAATTTATATTTATTAGTAAATATACCCCGAATGCTATGCGATATGATTCCTCGTTCCGTTATACATCCTTGTGGATCAGTGTATGGGTGTATTATTGCCCGCTTCGTTCTTGTCATCATAATCAATGCGATCTTTGCTGTAACGTTGCGGGGTGGGGTGCGGGAGGGTTACAGTTAATTTATGGTCAAAATATTTGAATATTAATTGTCTGCCTTCCATTTCTGTTTCGTTCCGCTGGCTTATTGTAGGTTTGGCTTTTTATTGGCCAAGCCAGCCCCGCCATCATGTGACGAGTGCCACATATCGTACAGGTTCTATGCAAGGACCATGTCTGTTTCCACTGTACTAAGTGTAGTCTTGACAGTAGGTGTAACGTTTGCGCTGTGTGGTCGGTCGATATGATGCTTAAGTTCCTTGCCAGAAGGACTTGGCAGTGTCTGACGCGGTGTCAGGCGGTCCGAAAGTAAATCGTGGAGCGTCCGTTTCGGCCCGTGGGGGCGTTCCACGTCTGCAACCGGAGGTGGCGGAGATGCCACTGCCGGCGTGGTTTGGTCCGGCTAGGCAAGGTTTCTTGCATAGCGTTCTGCCCACGCTGGTGTCATCCCTGCTGCCAAAAGCTGTAGGGCAGTCTCTCCCCATGTTTGTTTCGGACCCTGTCCTTGGACAGGGTTCTGGACTGGCCCCCGAGGGAGCCGTCTCGTACAGCCCCCTGGCAGTCCCGGCGGTGGCCGGTCCGTCAGGCATGGGAGCCGTCCGCCAGGAAGGCTCCACGGTTTTCCTTGTCTAGTAACGACTCTTCGGGGTCTCAAGATGAGGAGGCCGAGGAAGAGAGGGTGCTGCAGCCTGTGATGCCGCGGGTGGAGAGCATGGAGGTCGATTCCGTCCTCCATCTGTCTGGCCTGGCGCAAGCATATCAGCAATGGCTCCTAGCCGGGAGGCCGTTGCTGGTAGGGCCGTGAACATGTCAACAGGTGACGTGTTCACGGGAGTGTCCTCCTCGGAGACGGATTGGTTTGAGGCTCTGGCTTGGCTAGCCAGGGTGGACCAGTCTGTGGTTTCGACCACGGCCGAGGAGGATGTACCCCATCCATCGGTTGCATCGATTAGGACGGGGATCTTGCCCGCAGCCCTGATCCAGTCTGTTGGACTGGATCCAATGTTTATGGTGTTGCTTGATGCTATTTATAGCAAACAACGCATGATCAAGGGCCAGCTTCTTGCGGCCTCCAGGGAGGTGCGGCCGAGGGGTTGTATTCCACGGGGGGAATACGACAGGTATGGTGTTGTCCCGTCGGTCACCGAGGATGACCTCTGGGTACTGGGGCCCCGCCCCGGCACTGGTGGACAAAGCTCAGGTACACCATAATGAAGTCCTGTCCCTATGTGATGGGGGTGTGAGGACAGCAATGAGTGCTGTCAACCACTCTTATCGTCTTCTTCAGTCGGTGTGGGCTGAAGCGGGGCAGGCCACCCTGTGCCACCTGTGGCGCTTTCATGCGTTAATGACGGCCTGGTGCTGTCTATGGACGCATTGGCAAGGGTGCAGGCGTGTGTGACTATGTCCAGGAGGCAGATGGTCCTTGACCATATGCGTCCAGCTACTGCCGTCAGGGAGCGTCTTCTTGGGATGCCCCTGACAGGCCTTAGCATCTTTGGTGGCCATGCGCTGGCCATCTTGGAGGACATGGCCAGCATTGCGCAGAATCGGTTGGCGGTTAATCTGCAGCTAGTGCGTCAAGCGCACGCACTAGGGACTGTAGTCAGGCCGCTGACCGGGCAACCCTCAAGAAGCAGAAAAAAGCCAGGTGAAAGCTAAGCCTAGTGCTGCTTCTGTTTTCTGCTGGGTTTTCTCAGCTGCCTTGGCGAAGAAAGCCAAGAAGGTTGTGGGGGCCCCTACCCGCCCCAATGTTGCTCCTGATCGCCCGAGAGGCGGGAAGGGGAGGGGTAAGTCCTCAAAGGGTGGACAGAAGAGAGCGGATCGTACCTGAGGGTATGAGGGCTCCCTTCGCATCTGCCTGAACCGCACCTGTGCGACAGGAACAGCGGTGCCAGTTAGACCGGCCAAGCCAAGACCAAAGTGGTTCTCTCTCGTCAAGAGAGGGGGAAGCGGATCGCGAGCCAGACACCCCCATTAGGCGTTGAGGCGTCTATAGTGGGTGGAAGGCTCATGCGTTTTCGTCGAGGGTTGGCGAGGTGTGACGCCAGACAGTCTGGTCCTGGGATGGTTATCCCAGGGGTACATGCCAGAGTGGTCGGACTTTCCACCACAGAATCTGTCTTTGGCACCTGTCTGGACACCCGTTCAACGGAACCAGACAAGTTAGAAGCTATTCAAAATGAAGTGTCATGTTTGCTTCTGAAGGGAGCAATAAACCAGCAAACCGGAACACTCCAGGCTTCTATTCAAACATGTTCCTTGTCCCCAAGAGCACAGGGGGATGGAGACCCGTACTCAGTCTCAGGCCATTGAATTGGTTTATCCATACGCCTCGGTTTCAGATGGAAACTCCGAGGTCGGTAATGGCAGGATTGAGGAAGGGAATGTGGTGTGTGTCGATCGATCTGAAAGATGCATATTTCCACATTCCTATGAACCGGAGTTGGCACAGGTTTCTGAGATTTGCGTTTCAGAATCTAGTATGGGAGGTTACTGTTCTCCCGTTTGGCCTGTCGACAGCTCCGTGGGTTTTCACAAGAGTGGTCCTTGCGGTGACAGCATTTCTCAGAGAAGAGAACGTGGCGCTACACACCTACATAAACGACTGGCTGCTCAAAGCAGACTCTGCAGCCAGGTTGAACGTGGATACTGCTCTGACTCTGAAGTTACTTTCAGATCTAGGCTGGATAGTCAACAAGGAGAAATCCGAGTTGACACCCACTCAACATTTTGTTTATTTGGGGATGCGATTCGATCTCGAGGAGGGCAGGGTTTACCCTTCAGAGCCCAGAGTGGTGTCTCTGTTAGCCATCCTCAAGAGTTTTCGAGTGGGAAACCACATTCAGGCGAGGCGGCTTCTTCAGATGCTGGGCATGATGGTCTCCATGGAGCAAGTGATCCCGTACGCTGCTCTAATGCGAAGACCTATCCAGTTGTATCTGATGTCTCTGTGGAAACAGAGAACAGAACCCCTGTCAAAACTGGTGCCAGTTTTGGAGCCGATAATATCGCATCTTGTAGGGTGGAAACGGCGTCAGAATCTCCTAATAGGGGTTTCGCTGCACCTACCCCACCCCCGGCTGTCCGTGTACACGGATGCATAGCTGGAGGGGTGGGGGGGCCTGCCTGGGAGAACACCAGGTCTCGGGCACATGGACTCTCCTGGAGAGTCAGCTGCATATCAATCTGTTGGAAGAGTTTCTTCCGATGATCAGGGGCAAGGTGATATTGATACGGTCGGACAATTCGACGGTAGTATCATACATAAATCGCCAAGAGGGACCAGGTCACCCACACTGTGTACAAAGTGTGGCACTTGATTCAATGGTGCAGGAATTACTCGGTTGTTTTGAAAGCAGCTCACATTCCTGGCTGATTGAACATTCTGGCGGATGCTTTGTCTCACAGACAGAGAATTCTGCCAACAGAATGGTCCCTCAACCCTCCAGTTCTACGAAGGATCTTCGAGCATTGGGGCAAACCCAACGTGGACTTGTTCGCCACAAGGGGAAATGCTCAAGTCATGACTTATGTCTCGCCGATTCTAGATCCAAATGCCGTCGATACAGACGCTCTGGCGATAAGCTGGAGAGGGATGCACGCTTACGCGTACCCACCCACCATCCTTCTGCCGAAGGTATTGGTGAAGATCAGGGAGGAACCGTGTCTGGTCCTGCTAATAGCGCCGTATTGGCCAAGCAGGGTGTGGTTCACGGATCTGCTAGATCTGCTGGTGGTAAATCCAGTGCAGTTGCCCGAGATTCCGAACATAATCTCCCAGGCCAAGGGATGCTTCCTACACAAGCGTCCCGAAATGTTATTGACTGCGTGGTTGTTGTCAAACAACATTCCACGTCGGGAGGCTTTTCTCGACAGGCTGCTGATTTCATCGCGGCTGTGAGAAGGAGGCCAACCTTCAAGTCATATAACGACAAGGTTAACGGATTTGCAGACTGGTGTGAGGAAAGGGGATTGTACCTTTCATTCCACTATTCAGCAAATAGCAGACTTTCTCTGTGAGCTGTTCTTTTCAGGACTAGCTCCTATCACAATTGCTCGATAGAAGTCAGCTTTGGCATCAGTTATCCCTTGTCTAGCCAACAGGGATAGTCCAGAGGTGGCCCAGTTGAGTGTGATGGTGAAGGGAATGAGCAATCTACGACCGAGACAACCGGTAGTCATTCCAGCCTGGAGTCTATCTTTAGTGCTTAATGTACTGGCCAAGCACCCTTTCGAACCGTTGCGTTCGGCTAGTCTAAAGCATTTGACTCTAAAGGCGGTCTTTCTATTGGCAGCTTCCTCAGCTAGAAGGCGCAGTGTGATCCATGCACTTTCAGCAGAGAGGGACCGATTATTGTCTCCAGAGAGGGTCTGCGTCTACTGCCAAGAGCAGAGTATGTCAAAGATCTCAGTCTGAGATATCCCGGCAAACCGATCGTTATACCGAAACTGAGTAGGTTAGATCGTGATGCCAGTGTCTGGTGCCCAGTCCGTGCTTTGACTCGTTACGGTCGAATGGTAGACATCTGTGGATCTGCCATATGGAGCCATATGGCGCCGCATCCATGGATTCTATCTCTCATTTGGTATTCGAATGCATTCAGATTACCCGTGAGATTACAACTGGGCACCAAGTGCAAGGCGCAAGGGCACGTTGTTAGAGGAATAGCCGCCTCTTCCGCCCTTGACAATGGTGTTCCGTTTACGGACATCAGGGCTGTTGCACAGGGGCACTGTGAGTCCTCTTTCACGGATTAATATATGAGGGATGTGTCAGACTTCGCCATTCCACTTGCTTTAGCTGTTTTGAGACGATAGCTATATGACCGCACTGCTCTTCTTCCTTTTTTGGCATTTGTAAGAGAGAATTTAGAAGCAGGCTTGGTCGAGCGAGAGGATATCAACCAGTTGTGTCACTGGGGCCGGACAAGTGAATGGTTGGAGGCTCCAGGTCTGAATTCCAAATATCATGAGGTAATTCACGATTGAGAGTGTTTTGTATTATGTCTATATATCATGATCATTCATCTTATATATTCATGCTCATTCCCAGGCTAATATATGCAAAGAGCAGTTAACCCTCTTGGCATATTTGTGTTTCAGGCGAGATACATGTTCGTGAGTTCTCTCCCTTTTCTTAGGAGAAAAAGGGGGGGGGGCAGTGATGCGAATGTGATTCGGTTCCGATAACTTGACGGTCCTTTTAGGTCTCCGTTAGTCAAGTTGTTACGTCTAAATCTTTCTCCAAGGGGCAACAGTAGCATTTATGGCTTGCCCCTTCCCACCAGGTTACTGAACAAATCTGGTGTATATCAGAAAGTAACAGAATGGTGAGTATTGATCGAAGGAGAATGCAGGAAATTTCAATTTCCCTTTCTCTGAGATCTAACAATACTCACCATTCTGTTACGGACCCAGCCTCCCAGCCCCATGGAGGCAAGCCATGGATTTCTCTTGTTTGGTGGCTATGCAAACAATATGAGCTCTATGGTAGACGGGTACTCGGCAGTTGGGAGCCGAGTACCCGGTTCCAAGGAGTCGGAAAAGCTTTCTAAGTCTATAGTCCTGGAGCCAGCTGTCAGGGCCAGCTGTGTATCAGAAAGTAACAGAATGGTGAGTATTGTTAGATCTCGGAGAAAGGGAAATTGAAATTTCCTGCATTCTTCAGGGATTTGTCTGTGAAAGGGTTAATCTTTAAATCATTCCTATATAATTTTGGATCCGTTTATTTATATATACACCTGTGCAAAAGTTAAGCACCAGCAAAAACAATAGAACGTAGAAACATGATGGTACAACTAGGCTGCCATACTTTTTGTCCCCGCGTTGGCTGACATAATTCCAAGTACGAAATGCACATGCATGCATGACTTCACGCCGCTTGATGTCCGTGCGTGGCGGGAAACAGCACACGTGTTCAGTTATGTAAAAGTCCAGTTTTAGGCGACAAGATTAGGAATTTTGTGTTCATGACCGTGGTTTATTTGTACAGAGAGAATTAGCTCTTGATTGTGAACCGCTATGGCAAGACGAAGGTTAAGTGATCATGTGAAATGGCAAATCATAGGCATGCATACCACTGGTATGTCATGCAGAGAGATTGGCAGACAGCTGAACATTAACCATACTGTAATCAGTCGTTTGATTGCAAAACATGGGCAGAGAGATTGGCAGACAGCTGAACATTAACCATACTGTAATCAGTCGTTTGATTGCAAAACATGGGCAAACTAACGAGGTGAAGGACAGGCCTAGATCTGGAAGACCGAAGAAGACTACTGCCCGTGATGATCGAGCCCTAGTATGCCTTGTTAGGAGATCTCCATTCACCAACAGCAGAGTGCTCAGCCAGCAATGGGAAACGCGCAATAGAGTGTCAATGTCTACCGTCAAAAGGAGACTGTATGCTGCTGGCATGAAAGCTAGGAGACCTGTCAGACGTCCTCTCCTCACTGCACACCACAAAGAGGAGCGTCTGAGGTGGTGCAACGAAAGAAGACACTGGAACATGAGATCCTGGAGACGGGTACACTGGTCCGATGAAATTCGGTTCCTGCTTCATGCCACAGATGGTTGAACTCGTGTATGGAGGTCCAGACGCACGGCGTACGACCAACGTAACATCATGGAAGAAGTTCCATTTGGTGGAGGTTCCGTTATGATATGGGGGTGCATCTCATTTGATTGTAAGCTGGATCTGTTGACTGTACCTGGAACACTAAATGGACAAAGATATCAAGATTCCATACTGGATAGAGTTGTGGTCCCTCATTTTGTAAATCATGCACCTGGAACCCACCCTATATTCATGGATGACAACGCCCGACCACATCGTGCTAGAGCTGTGCATGAATACCTCCGCCAGAATGCCATCGAAACCCTACCATGGCCAGCAAGGAGCCCTGACATGAACCCTATTGAGCATATCTGGGGCATTCTGGGAAACATGGTGAGAAGGAGGGATCCTCCTGTGCAGAACCTACAGGAATTAACAGACGCACTCCATCTTGAATGGCAACGAATACCACAATGGCGTATCAGTCGGTTGGTGACCAGCATGAGACGTCGTGTCCAGGCCGTCATCCAGGCACAAGGTGGATATACCCGGTATTAATAATGACAGTCTCAAACTCGTGCATAGATGTTAAACTTCGTTTTCAGACACCATTAATGACAATCTAGCCACGTGTGTCAACTGTAGGGCAATAGTTGTCAGTTGTGTCAACGTAACCATATTCAGGCCTCGTTTTCAAGTTCAAACAAAAACATACAGTGTTTCCCCACCATCATAATCAGCATTCCTCTAGTTGCATTATTACCTCTTGCACTAAGATGGATGGGTACATAAATGTTTATGCTATTGCTTTCTTCATAGCACATGAATATACCCTCGCATGTGCGTAAAAATAGGGTGGTGCTTAACTTTTGCACAGGTGTATATATACAGGTGCATATTCACGCCAGAATGCTTGAAAATAAAATTGTGAAACTTGTATATTTTTAGAGGCTTTAATTTGTGTGACTAGATGTAATGAAATGAAATTAATCTTAACATCTTGTGATTTCATTCCATATAAATTAATATAATTTTTTAGGTTGTGAATTTGAAATAGAGACACAAGTACCTAATTCAAATTCAAAACTTAAAAAAATATATTAATTTATACGTAATGAAATCGTCATGTGTTAAGATTTATTTCGTTTCATTACATCTAGCCCCACACTTTAAGCCTCTAAAAGTATACAATTTAAAAAATTTTATTTTCGGTTATTTTGGTATGAATATGCACCTTTAATGCACACAGTGAACTCAGTTTCAAAATAATTTAAATTAATTTACCTAGAGGTATAATTCCATGTTATTCCATAGTTAAAAGACTTAGGTCTTCAAAATTTCTAATTTCTGACCCCGAATCTGGGACGTGTGTTAACAACGAAATATGCCAGATTGGTCGCCTTCCTTTAACCCCAACAGGCAATCGACAGATATGAAATAAGGTGTTGGCTATACGATGTTTTAACGCGAAAATCGGCTGATGTCATTCTCCGTATGATCCGAGCAGGTGACGTCATACCCGAGATTTTTATGTGAAGAAAATGTTTCATTAATTCGCGCATCTAATTCTTGGTGCTACGTACTGTATTGGTACCAGAATAACTGTGGTCTGACATTTTACAGTGTTCTACAGCAGTTTGTTTACATTTTGTTGTTTCTTCACATATCATTTTGGCCTTCGTTAGGAGTATAATTTAGATTGATTAGTAAATATACCCCGAATGCTATGTGATATGGTTCCTGGTTCCGTTTATACATCCTTCAGGATCAGTATATGGGTGTACGTGTATCTTGCCCGCCTTGTTCTTGTCGTCATAATCAATGCGATCTTTGCTGTAACATTGCAGGGTAGGGTGCTGGAGGGTTAACATTAATTTATGTTCAAATTATTTGAAAATTATTTGTCTGCCTTCCATTCCTGTTTCGTTCCGCTTACTTATTGTAGGTTTGTGCTTATTTATAGGCCAAGCCAGCTCCGCCATCATGTGACGAGTGCCATAAGTTTGTGAGGGTTCTGTTCAAGGACCATGTCTGCATTAGATATACAAATTGTAATCTTGATAATAGGTGTAACATTTGTGCAGTGTGGTCGTCCGATATGATGGTCAAGTTCCTTTCCCAGAAGGACGTGGCAGGGTGTGACGCGGTGTCCGACGGTCTGACAGTAAATTGTGGAGCGTCCGTTTCGGCCCCTGGGTTCCGCTCCACGTCTGCAACCAGAGGTTGCGGAGATGGCACCTCCGGCGTGGTTTGGACCTGCTATGCAAGGCTTCTTGCATAGCGTCCTTCCTACGCTGGTGTCGTCCCTGCTACCGAAATTTGTAGGGCAGTCTCTTCCCGTGCTTGGTATGGACCATCTCGTACGGCTCCCTGGCAGTCCCGTCGGGCTCTGGCCTGATGGATTCTGTCTCTCTGCGGCCACCTCCAGGTGGTCCAGTAGCGGTGGCCGGCCTGTCAGGCATGGGAGGCTTCCGCCAGGATGGCTCCAGTGCTTCCTCGTCTGGTGACGACTCTTCGGAGTCTGAAGACGAGGAGGAGAGATTGCTGCAGCCTGAGATGCCGCGGGTCGAGAGCATGGAGGTCAATTCCGTCCTGGACGGAACGCCCTCCATCTAGGATGGCGGCTCCGCCCGTGGTTAAGGCCACTCCGGTACCGGGCACCGGTCCCGTGCTGGTTGGTTTGCCACCAACCGACACAGTGACGAGTGTGGCTGGCTAGGCGTGGTATACACTTATCTCGCCTTGTCCAGCGGTCAGGCATGGGGTGGCATTGGCGCCCGTGCTTGGCCACGGTTCCTCAACCGCTATGGGTCCGCATGGTTTTCCGTTCGGGCCTACTCCATGGACTGGTGTTTTCCAGGGGGTGGCGGCGGAACCATACGGTACCAGAGGTCCTCGCGTATCAGCAATGGCTCCTAGCCGGGAGGCCGTTGCTGGTAGGGCCGTGAGCACGTCAACGGGTGATGTTTTCACTGGAGTGTCCTCTTCGGAGACAGACTGGTCAGAGGCTCTGGCTTGGCTAGCCAGGGTGGACCCGTCAGTGGTTTCGACCACGGCCGAAGAGGATGCACCCCATCCATCGGTGGCATCGATTAGGACGGGGATCTTGCCCGCAGCCCGGATCCAGTCTATTGGACTGGATCCAAGCTTTATGGAGTTGTTGGATGCTATTTATAGCAAGCATCTCCTGACCAAGGGCCAGCTCCCTGCGGCCTCCAGGGAGGTGCGGACGAGGTGTCGTATCCCATGGGGGGAATACGACAAATATGGTGTTGTACAGTGGTCACAGAGGATGATCGTTGGGAGTCCAGAGTGCTGGAGCGGGTGGCCCTGCCCCGGCGCTGGTATACAAGTCCCAGGTGCACCATGATGAAGTCCTGTCCCTATGCGATGAGGGGTTGAGGGCAGCAATGAGTGCTGTCAATCACTCTTATCACCTTCTTCAGTCGGTGTCGGCTGAAGCAGGGGCAGGCCACCTGTGGCGCTATCTAGGCTTGCATGATTACGTGATTAAATCGAAAATCGCGATTATGTTTTAAATCGTGAATTTATATGATTAAAAATTAAATAATCGAATAATCGTGAATATGTTCTAATGCATAAAATATTTCAAAACCTAACTTTCAATTACTTCCAAATGTTTCTTCCAAACGTCAGGGGCAAGGCGATATTGATACGGTCAGACAACTCGACAGTAGTATCATACATAAATCGCCATGGCGGGACCAAGTCACCCACACTATGTATGAAAATGTGGCACTTGATTCAATGGTGCAGGAATTGCTTGGTTGTTTTGAAAGCAGCTCACATTCCTGGGCGATTGAACATTCTGGCGGATGCTTTGTCTCGGAGACAGAGGATTCTGCCAACAGAATGGTCTCTCAACCCTCCAGTTCTCCTTCGATCAATACTCACCATTCTGTTACTTCGGATATACAGCTTGCCTTGACAGCGGCTCTAGGATTATAGACTTAGAAAGCTTTTCCGACTCCTGGGAACCGGGTACTCGGCTCCCAACTGCCGAGTAGCCGTCTACCATAGAGCACATTCTTGTTTGCATAGCAACAAGAGCAATACATGCTTTCTGCAGGGAGAGGATTTTAGTGTCTTTTGTTAAAGAAATCTAAGTCTTTGTCTATAAAGTGAGAGTTTGTGCGTTCTTGAAGGATTTAACTGGATACTATGGAGAATACCGCCGATGATAACCAGGTTGTATCATTCTTTATTATCCATAGTTAAAAGACTTAGGTCTCTAAATTTCTCTGTGTCGCATGTCCCAATTTCTGATCCCAGAGAATCTGGGACATGTGCTAACAACGATATATGCCAGACGATCGCCTTCTTTAAACCCCAACAGGCGATCGGCAGATATGAAAATAGGTGTTTGCTACAGTATTTCTAACACGAATATCGGCTGACGTCGTTCTCCGTAGGATCCGAGCGGGTGACGTCACACCCGGTCGCTCGGATGTTTATGTGAAGAAAAATTGTCATTAATTCGCGCATCTCGTTCTGGGTGCTGCGTACTAAAAATGGTACCGGAAACTTTAGAATGTTCAAGTTTACATGCGATCACGATCGGTTTGCAGTGATCGGTGGTTTCAAAATTCTTGAGTAGATGCGTGGTCTGCGGTTTTACCGTGTGATACAGCAGTTTGTTATACATTTTGTTGTTTTCTTCACATATCGTTTGGCTTTCGTTAGGGAGTATAATTTATATTGATTGGTAAATATACCCCAAATGCTATGCGATATGATTCCTGGAGCCGTTACACATACTGTAGGATCTAATATGGGTGTGTTTAATGCCCGCTTCGTTCTTGTCGTCATAATCAATGCAATCTTTGTTGTAACGGGGTTGGGTGCGGGAGGGATACGGTTAATTTATGAGTCAAATTATTTGAAAATTAATTGTCTGCCTTCCATCAGGGTCTCGTTCCGCTTGTAATTGTAGGTTTGTGCTTATTTTATAGGCCACGCCAGCCCCGCCATCATGTGACGAGTGCCATAAATTTGTACGAGTCGTATTCAAGGACCATGTCTGTTTTAGGTGTTCGCCCTGTAACCTAGACCATAGGTGTAATGTGTGCGCAGTGTGGTCCGTGGATATGATGGTTAAGTTCCTTGCCCAGAAGGACTTGGCTGGGTCTGACGCGGGGTCAGGCGGTCCGAGAGTAAATCGTGGAGCGCCCGGTTCGGCCGGTGGGGGTGCTCCACGTCCCCAGCTGGAGGTGGCGGAGATGGCACCGCCGGCATGGTTTGGTCCGGCTATGCAGGGTTTTCTGCATAGCGTTCTGCCCATGCTGGTGTCGTCCCTGCTACCAAAGGTTGGGGGGCAGTTTCTCCCCATGCCTGGTACGGACCCTGTCCTCGGACAGGGTTCTGGACTGGTTTCTGAGGGGGCTGTCTTGTACGGCCCCCTGGCAGTCCCGTCGGGCTCCGGCCTGATGGGTTCTGTCTCTCTGTGGCCACCTCCGGGTGGTCCAGTAGCGGTGGCAGGTCCTTCAGGTGTGGGAGCCGTCCGCCAGGACGGCTCCACGGTTTCCTCGTCTAGTGACGACTCTTCGGAGTCTGAAGACGAGGAGGCCGAGGAGGAGAGGTTGCTGCGGCCTGTGATGCCGCAGGTGGAGAATATGGAGGTCGATTCCGTCCTGGACGGAACCGGCCTCCATTTGTCTGGCTTGGCGCAAGCCAGGGCAGCGGCTCCGCCTGTGGCTGAGGCTAATCTGGTACCGGGCACCGGTTCCGTGACGGTTGGTTTGGCACAAGCCGACATGGTAACGGGTCAGCCGGGCCGAGCGTGGTACTCCCCTATCTCGCCTGGTCCGGCAGTCGGACGTGGGGTGCCGTTGGCGCCCGTGTCTGGCTACGGTTCCGCGACTCCTACGGGTCCGTACGGTTTTCCGTGCGGACCTACCCCATGGACCGGAGTGTTTCATGGGGTGGCGGCGGAACCGTGTGGTACCGGAGTGCCTGGCGTGTCAGCCGTGGCTCCTTGCCGGGAGGCCGTGGCTGGCAGGCCCGTGAACACGTAAACAGGTGACGTGTTTGCGGGTGTGTCTTCATCGGAGATAGATTGGTCAGAGGCTCTGGTGTGGCTAGCCAGGGTTGACCCGTCTGTGGTTTCAGCCATGGCTGATGAAGATGCGCCCGTCCGTCGGTTGCGTCGATCAGGACAGGGATTTTGCCCGCGGCCCGGATCCAGTCTGTGGGACTGGATCCACGGTTAGTATTCCGCGGGGGGAATACGAGAGATATGGTGTAGTCCCGTCGGTCACCGAGGATGACCGATGGGTACTGGGCGTTCAGAGTGCCGGGGCGGGTGGCCCCGGTCCGGCACTTGTGGACAAGGCTCAGGTACACCAAGAGGAAGTCCTGTCCCTATGCGATGAGGGTGTGAGGGCAGCTATGAGCGCTGTCAACCACTCGTATCGTCTCCTTCAGTCGGTGTGGGCTGAAGCGGGGGCAGGCCACCCTGTGCCACCTGTGGTGCTTTCGTGCATAAATGACGGCCTGGTGCTGTCTATGGACGCATTGGCAAGGGTGCAAGCGCTAGTGACTAAATCCAGGAGGCAAATGGTCATTGACCATATGCGTCCGGCTACGGTAGTCAGGGAGCGACCCCCCCCTGACAGGGCCTAGCATCTTCGGTGGCCAGGCGCGGGCCATCTTAGAGGATACAGCCAGTATCGCGCAGAATCGGTTACCGGTCAACCTGCAGCTAGAGCTAGTGCGGCAAGCGCACGCACTAGGGGCTGTAGGGAAACCACTAGCGGGACAACCTTCAAAGAAGCAGAAGAAGCATAAGGGCAAGGCGAAAGCTAAGCCTGTTGCGACTTCTGCTTCAGCTGGCTTTTCTCAGCCGCCGCCGGCGAAGAAAGCCAGGAAGGTTGTAGAGGCGCCTACCCTCCCCAAAGTTGCTCCTGACCGCCCTAGAGGCGGGAAGGGCAAGGGGAAGGGTAAGGGTAAGTCCTCAAAGGGCGGACAGAAGGGGCCGGATCGTACCTGAGGGTACGAGAGCTCCCTTCATATCCGTCTGGACCGCGCCTGTGCGACAGGAACGGCGGTGCCAGTTATACCCGTCGTGCCTAGAACGAAATGGTTCTCTCTCTCTCTCTCTCTCGTTAAGAAAGAGGGGGGAGCGGACTACGAGCCGGACAACCCCGTTAGACGTCGAGGCGTCTATGGTGGGTGGAAGGCTCATGCGTTTCGTCGAGGCCTGGCGAGGTGTGACGTCAGACAGTCTGGTCCTGGGATGGTTATCCCAGGGTTACTTGCCGGAGTGGTGGGAATTTCCACCACAAAATCTGTCTATTGCACCTGTCTGGACACCCGTACCAAGGGAGCCAGACAAGTTAGAAGCCGTTCAAAAAGAAGTGTCGGGTTTGCTTCTGAAGGGAGCAATAAAACCAGCAAACCGAAACACTCCAGGCTTCTATTCAAACATGTTCCTTGTCCCCAAGAGCACAGGGGGATGGAGACCCATACTCAATCTCAGGCCATTAAATTGGTTTATCCATACGCCTCGGTTCCAGATGGAAACGCCGAGGTCGGTAATGGCGGGATTGAGGAAAGGAATGTGGTGTGTATCGATCGATCTGAAAGATGCATATTTCCACATTCTGATGAACAGGAGTTGTCACAGGTTTCTGAGATTTGCGTTTCAGAATCAAGTATGGGAGTTTATTGTTCTCCCATTTGGCCTGTCGACAGCTCCGAGGGTTTTCACAAGAGTGGTCCTTGCGGTGACAGCGTTTCTCAGAAAAGAGAACGTGGCGCAACACACCTACATAGACGACTGGCTGATCAAGGCAGACTCGGCAGCCAGGTTGAACGTGGATACTGCTCTGACTCTGAGGTTACTTTCAGATCTAGGCTGGATAGTCAACGAGGAGAAATCCGAGTTGACGCCCACTCAACATTTCGTTTATTTGGGGATGCGATTCGATCTCGAGGAGGGCAGGGTGTACCCATCAGAGCCCAGAGTGGTGTCTCTGTTAGCCATCCTCAAGAGTTTTCGAGTGGGAAACCACATCCAGGCGAGGCAGTTCCTTCAGATGCTGGGCATGATGGTCTCCATGGAGCAGGTTATCCCGTACGCTGCTCTAATGCGAAGGCCTATCCAGTTGTATCTGATGTCTCTGTGGAAACAGAGAACAGAACCCCTGTCAAAACTGGTACCAGTTTTGGAGCCGATAATGTTGCATCTTGTATGGTGGAAGGAGCGTCAGAATCTCCTAGTAGGGGTTTCGCTGCACCTACCACACCCCCAGCTGTCCGTGTACACGGATGCATCGCTGGAGGGGTGGGGTGCCTGCCTGGGAGAACACCAGGTCTCGGGCACATAGACTCTCCCGGAGAGTCAGCTGCATATCAATCTGTTGGAAATGATGGCAGTGGAACTGGCGTTGGAAGAGTTCCTTCCGATGATCAGGGCCAAGGTGATATTGATACGGTCGGACAATTCGACAGTAGTATCATATATAAATCGCCAAGGCGGGACCAGGTCGCCCACTCTGTGTATCAGTGTGTGGCACTTGATTCAATGGTGCAGGAATTACTCGGTTGTTTTGAAAGCAGCTCACATTCCTGGCCGATTGAACATTCTGGCGGATGCTTTGTTTCGCAGACAGAGAATTCTGCCAACAGAATGGTCCATCAACCCTCCGGTTCTGCGACGGATCTTCGAGCATTGGGGCAAACCCAACGTGGACTTGTTCGCCACAAAGGAAAATGCTCAAATCATGACGTATGTCTCGCCGATTCCAGATCCAAATGCCGTCGATACAGACGCTCTGGCGATAAGCTGGAGAGGGATGCACGCTTACGCGTACCCACCCACCATTCTTCTACCGAAGGTATTGGTGAAGGTCAGGGAGGAACCGTGTCTGGTCCTGCTAATAGCACCGTATTGGCCGAGCAGGGCATGGTTCACGGATCTTCTAGATCTGTTGGTGGAAAATCCTGTGCAGTTGCCCGAGATTCCGAACATGATCTCCCAGGCCAAGGGACACTTCCTACACGAGCGTCCCGAAATGTTCAAATTGACTGCGTGGATGTTATCAAACAACGTTCCACGTCGGAAGGCTTTTCTCGACAGGCTGCTGATTTCATCGCGGCTGCGAGAAGGAGGTCAACCTTCAAGTCATATAACAACAGATTTGCAGACTGGTGTGAAGAAAAGGGTATTGATACCTTTCAATCCACTATTCAGCAAATAGCAGACTTTCTCTGTGAGCTGTTCTTTTCAGGACTAGCTCCCGTCACAGTTGCTGGATACAAGTCAGCTTTGGCATCAGTTATCCCTTGTCTATCTAACAGGGATAGTCCAGAGGTGGCCCAGTTAAATGTGATGTTGAAGGGAATGAGCAATCTCCGACCGAGACAACCGGTAGTCATTCCAGCCTGGAGTCTATCTTTAGTGCTTAATGTACTGGCCAAGCACCCTTTCGAACCGTTGCGTTCGGCTAGTCTAAAGCATTTGACTCTAAAGGCGGTCTTTCTATTGGCAGCTTCCTCAGCTAGAAGGCAAAGTGAGATCCAGGCGCTTTCGGCAGAGAGGGACCGATTTATTGTTTCTGGAGAAGGTCTGCGTCTTCTGCCAAGAGCAGAATTTATGTCAAAGAACCAATCTTTGAGATATCCTGGCAAACCGATCATTATACCGAAGTTAACTAGGTTTGATCGTGATGCCAGTGTCTGGTGCCCGGTCCGTGCTTTGACTAAGTACAAGAAACGGACTGACTCGTTACGGTCGAACGATAGACATCTGTGGATCTGCCATAACAAGCCTCATGGCGCCGCATCCATGGATACTATCTCTCGTTGGGTGGTCGAATGCATTCAGACTACTCACGAGATGGCGACTGGGCACCAGGTGTAAGGCGTAAGGGCACATGATGTCAGAGGAATAGCCGCCTCGACCGCCCTTTACAATGGTGTTCCGTTAGAGGACATCATGGCCGTTGCACAATGGCACTGTGAGTCCTCATTTACGGATTACTATATGAGGGATGTGTCAGACTCAGCCAATCCACTCGCTTTAGCTGTTTTGAAACGATAGTTAGTGACCACACTGCTCTTCACCTTTTTTTCACTTTGGTAAGAAAAGAACCTAAAGCAGGCATGGTCAAGCGAGAGGATGACAACCAGATTGTGTCACTGATGGCCGAACCAGTGAATGGTTGGAGGCGGTAAGTCTGGAGTCCAATTATCATAAGGTAATTCAATAGTGAGAGTTTTTTGTATTATGGATGTGTATCATGTTCATTCATCTTATATATTCATGCTCATTCCCAGGCTAATACATGGAATATGCAGGGAGCAGTTAACCCTCTTGGCATATTTGTGTTTCAGGCGAGATACATGTTTGTGAGTTCTCTCCCTTTTCTTAGGAGGAAAAAAGGGGGGGGGGGGGGCGGTGATGCGAATGTGATTCGGTTCCGTGAACTTGACGGTCCTTATAGGTCTCCGTTAGTCAAGTTTGAAGTCTAAAATCTTTCTCCAAGTGGCAAAATTAGCATTTATAGCTTGCCTCTTCCCACCAGGTTACTGATCAAATCTGGTGTATATCAGAAGTAACAGAATGGTGAGTATTGATCGAAGGAGAATGAAGGAAATGTCAATTTCCTTTTCTCCGAGATCTACCAATACTCACCATTCTGTTCCGGACCCAGCCTTCCAGCCCCACAGAGGCAAGCCATAGTTTTCTCTTGTTTGGTGACTATGCAAACAATATGAGCTCTATGGTAAACGGGTACTCGGCAGTTGGGAGCCGAGTACCCGGTTCCCAGGAGTCGGTAAAGCTTTCTAAGTCTATAATCCTAGAGCCGCTGTCAAGGCCAGCTGTATCTCCGAAGTAAAAGAATGGTGAGTATTGTTAGATCTCGGAGAAAGGGAAATTGACATTTCCTTCATTCTTCACAGGATCGTCGAGCATTGGGGCAAACCCAACGTGGACTTGTTCGCCACAAAGGAAAATGCTCAAATCATGACTTATGTCTCGCCGATTCCAGATCAAAATGCCGTTGATACAGACGCTCTGGCGATAAGCTGGAGAGGGATGCACGCTTGCGCGTACCCACCCACCATTCTTCTGCCGAAGATATTGATGAAGATCCGAGAGGACCCATGCCTGGTCTTGGTAATAGCGCCATTTTGGCCCAACAGGTCGTGGTTCACGGATCTTCTAGATCTGCTGGTGGACAATCCAGTGCAGTTACCCGAGATTCCAAACATAATCTCCCAGGCCAAGGGATGCTTCCTACACGAGCATCCCGAAATGTTCAAATTGACTGTGGATGTTATCAAACAACGTTCCACGTCGGAAGGTTTTTCTCGACAAGCTGCGAAATTCATCGCAGCTGCGAGAAGGAGGTCAACCTTCAAGTCATATAACAACAAGGTTAACAAATTTGCAGACTGGTGTGAAGGAAAGGGTATTGATACCTTTCAATCCACTAATCAGCAAATAGCAGACTTTCTCTGTGAGCTGGTCTTTTCAGGACTATCTCCTGTCACAATTGCTGGATACAAGTCAGCTTTGGCATCAGTTATCCCTTGTCTAGCCAACAGGGATAGTCCAGAGGTGGCCCAGTTAAATGTGATGGTGAAGGGAATGAGCAATTTCCGACCGAGACAACCAGTAGTCATTCCAGCCTGGAGTCTATCTTTAGTGCTTAATGTACTGGCCAAGCACCCTTTCGAACCATTGCGTTCGGCTAGTCTAAAGCATTTGACTCTAAAGGCGGTCTTTCTATTGGCAGCTTCCTCAGCTAGAAGGCGCAGTGAGATCCATGCGCTTTCAGCAGAGAGGGACTGTCTCCGGAGAGGGTCTGCGTCTACTGCCAAGAGCAGAGTTTATGTCAAAGAATCAATCTGAAATATCCCGGTAAACCGATCATTATACCGAAACTAACTAGATTTGATCGTGATGCCAGTGTCTGGTGCCCAGTCCGTGCTTTGACTAAGTACAAAAACGGACAGACTCATTATGGTCAAATGATAGACATCTGTGGATCTGCCATAAGAAGCCATATGGTACTGCATCCATGGATTCTATCTCTCGTTGGGTGGTCGAATGCATTCAGACTACCGATGAGATTGCGACTGGGCACCAGGTGCAATACGCAAGGGCACACGATGTTAGAGGAATAGCTGCCTCGACCGCCCTTTACAATGGTGTTCCGTTAGAAGACATCATGGCTGTTGCACAATGGCACTGTGAGTCCTCTTTCACGGATTACTAGATGAGGGATCTGTCAGACTCTGCTTTCAATCCACTCGCTTTAGCTGTTTTGAAATGATAGTTAAACGGCCACACTGCTCTTCCCCTTTTTTGGCATTTGTAAGCAAGAATTGAGGCAGACATGGTCAAGCGAGAGGATGTCAACCAAATTGTGTCACTGATGGCCGGACAAGTGAGTGGTTGAAAACTCCATGTCTGGAATCCAAATATCATGCTCATTCCCAAGCTGATATATGCAAAGAGCTGTTAACCCTCTTAGCATATTAGTGTTTCAGGCGAAATGCATGTTCGTGAGTTCTCTCCCTTTTCCTTAGGAGAAAAAGGGGGGGGAGGGGGGGGGTCAGTGATGCGAATGTGATTCGGTCCCTTTAACTTGATGGTCCTTTTAGGTCTTCATTTGTCAAGTTTAAGTCTAAGCTCTTTCTCCAAGGGGCAAAAGTAGAAATTGATGGCTTGCCCTTTCCCACCAGGTTACTGTCTAAATCTGGTGTATATCAGAAGTAATAGAATGGTGAGTGTTGATCGAATGAGAATGGAGGAAATTTCAATTTCCCATTCTCCGAGATCTAACAATACTCACGATTCTATTACGGACCCTGCCTCCCAGCCCCATGGAGGCAAGCCATGGGTATCTCTTGTTTGGTGGCTATGCAAACAATATGAGCTTCATGGCAAACGGGTACTCGGTTGTTGGGAACCGGGTACCCGGTTCCAGGAGCCGGTAAAGCTTACTAAGTCTATAGTCCTAGGGCCAGCTATCCAAGATAGCTTGTATCAGAAGTAATAGAATGGTGAGTATTGTTAGATCGCGGAGAAAGGGAAATTGAAATTTCCTTCATTCCAAAGCCAATGAACTCCAACTTATTTCATTCTGTATTCCCCTGAAACAGGATTTCCTTTCTATGAAACCATGACGTCTTTGAAATCACTAATTTAAATGATTTCAAATATACAATGTATTTTTATTATATAACCAAATTGTGTTCAAAGTTTTCATCAGGATGTTAGCAATAGTAAAGTAATAAAGTTCTATCATCTGCATGGAATGAAATGAGTCAATATAGAATTACATTACAAGATAATTACCCTGTAATTATACGCACAGACCTAACAAAGGTAGGGTTGAGCACCACTCTATGAAAACTATTTCAGCTTTTAAAACACATGCCTGAACCAGAGATGTTATTCACACATGCATGGTGAACTACAAAATTCGGTCTATACTGCGCTATACATTTTTTCCCAAGAATAACTCTGGAATGGAATTGGAATTGATAAAATGAATTGAGTTGGAATTGTAAATGATAAAATGGAATTGACCCCATCACTGCTACATGTACCAAAATGTCAAACTCACTAGCCCAGGTGACGACCAAAAATTTTCCATTCATATTATACGGTTGTGAACAGAAAATCGTTTTGTATATCTGATGACTCTATGGCAGTTTCATTAACCCTTTCAATCCTTAAAAGTAAATTGTGTTCAGTGTATACCATATTCATGATATTCTGTTGAGCATTTTGAAATTAATGTGACTGGAAGCGATTGCTGCCTAAGGCAGTCTAATATATTAGAAAAATGAATACCTGTATTGATATCAATTTCCATACCGGTATTCCTTTAATATCAGTATTATTGCGATGGGCAAAATAAAGTGAGGGTTTGGCTATGGCCATCCTTGAAAGATTTTTTTTTTTGTCCTCTCCCAACCCTGGTGGTTGGAGGATAGGGAAATTTTTTTCTTACCTGCTGAAATAACATTGCGAATTTGAATTTAAAGAACAAAACTTGCAGGTTTTTATTTGAACTTGAAGCAGAAACTATTTAAAGAGTTTCTCACGGTTTTATGAGCCATTTTGATGAAAGGAGTCAATTCAATCTCCCAATGAACTTACAACAGAAAATAGAAATATTTCTTCACTGGAAACTAAAAAAAAAGGTTTTGAGTTGGCAGGAACTACACAACAAATTACATGTGGTGACTGGGTTCCTGTACAATATAATTTTATAGCGCTAAAAGAATTGATAGCGCTTCCAAACTAATTATGCAATATCAAATCAAGCGATAAGGGTACTAAAAACTTTGGCGGGAGCTGTGAGTACCATAGGATTTCTCCTTCGATCAATACTCACCATTCTGTTACTTCTGATATACAGCTGGCCCTGACAGCGGCTCTAGGATTATAGACTTAGAAAGCTTTACCGACTCCTGGGAACCGGGTACCCGGCTCCCCACTGCCGAGTACCCGTTTACCATAGAGCTCATTCTTGTTTGCATAGCAACAAGTGCAATACATGCTTTTCGCATTAAGGATTTTAGTGTTTTTAAAAGAATCTAAGTCTTTAATCAGTGATAGTTTGTGTGTTCTGAAAGGATAACTAAGGACTATGGAGAATACCGCCCAAGACAACCAGGTTGTATTGTTCTTTATTATCCATAGTTAAAAGACTTAGGTCTCTAAATTTCGTTGTGTCGCATGTTCCGATTTCTGACCCCATAGAATCTGGGACGTGTGCTAACAACGATATATGCCAGACGATCGCCTTCTTTAAACCCCAACAGGCGATCGGCAGATATGAAAATAGGTGTTTGCTACGGTATTTCTAACACAAATATCGGCTGACGTCGTTCTCCGTAGAATCCGAGCGGGTGACGTCACACCCGGTCGCTCGGATGTTTATGTGAAGACAAATTTTTTCATTAATTCGCGCATCTTGTTCTGGGTGCTGCGTACTAAAAAATGGTACCGGAAACTTTAGAATGATCAAGTTTACGTGCGATCACGATCGGTTTGCAATGATCGGTGGTTTCAAAATTCTTGAGTAGATGTGTGGTCTGCGGTTTTACCGTGTGAGACAGCAGTTGTTATACATTTTGTTGTTTTCTTCACATATCGTGCTGCGTTCGTTAGGAGTATAATTTATATTGATTAGTAAATATACCCTGAATGCTATGCGATATGATTCCTGGAGCCGTTACACATCCTGTAGGATCTATTATGGGTGTGTTGTGCCCGCCGCGTACTTGTCGTCATAATCAATGCGATCGTTGTTGTAACGTGGCGGGGTGGGGTGCGGGAGGTTACGGTTAATTTATGAGTCAAAATATTTGAAAATTAATTGTCTGCCTTCCATCCGTGTCTCGTTCCGCTTGTTTATTGTAGGTTTGTGCTTATTTTATAGGCCAAGCCAGCCCCGCCATCATGTGACGACTGCCATAAGTTTGTCCGTGTAATGTTCAAGGACCATGTCTGTTTTAGGTGTGCCCTGTGTAATATAGATCATAGGTGTAATGTTTGTGCAGTGTGGTCCGTCGAAACGATGGTTAAGTTCCTTGCCCAGAAGGACTTGGCTGGGTCTGACGCGGGGTCAGGCGGTCCGAGAGGAAATCGTGGAGCGCCCGGTTCGGCCGGTGGGGGTGCTCCACGTCCCCAGCTGGAGGTGGCGGAGATGGCACCGCTGGCGTGGTTTGGTCCGGCTATGCAGGGTTTTCTGCATAGCGTTCTGCCCACGCTGGTGTCGTCCCTGCTACCAAAGGTTGGGGGGCAGTTTCTCCCCATGCCTGGTACGGATCCTGTCCTCGGACAGGATTCTGGACTGGTTACCGAGGGGGCCGTCTCGTACGGCCCCCTGGCGGTCCCGTCTGGCTTCGGCCAGACGGGTTCTGTCTCTCTGCGGCCACCTCCGGGTGGTCCAGTAGCGGTGGCCGGTCCGTCAGGTGTGGGAGCCGTCCGCCAGGACGGCTCCACGGTTTATTCGTCTAGTGACGGCTCTTCGGAGTCTGAAGACGATGAGGCCGAGGAGGAGAGGTTGCTGCGGCCCGTGAAGCCGCAGGTGGAGAATATGGAGGTTGATTCCGTCCTGGACGGAACCGGCCTCCATTTGTCTGGTTTGGCGCAAGCCAGGTCAGCGGCTCCACCTGCGGCTGAGGCCAATCCGTTACCGTGCACCGGTTCCGCGCGGCTTGGTTTGTCACCAGCCGTCAGGGGAACGGGTGTGCCGGGCCAGGCGTGGTACTCACCTATCTCGCCTGGTCCGGCAGCCGGACATGGGGTGCCGTTGGCGCCCGTGGCCGGCTATGGTTCCGCGACGGTTACGGGTCCGTACGGTTTTCCGTGCGGACCTACCCCATGGACCGGAGTGTTTCATGGGGTGGCGGCGGAACCATATGGTAGCGGAGTGCCTGGCGTGTCAGCCGTGGCTCCTTGCCGGGAGGCCATGGCTGGCAGACCCGTAAGCACGTCAACGGGTGACGTGTTTGCGGGGGTATCTTCTTCAGAGATAGATTGGTCTGATGCTCTGGCGTGGCTAGCCAGAGTAGACCCGTCTGTGGTTTCGGCCACGGCCGATGAAGATGCGCCCCGTCCGTCGGTTGCGTCGATTAGGACGGGGATTTTGCCCGCGGCCCGGATCCAGTCAGTGGGACAGGATCCACGGTTCATTGATTTGTTGGATGCTATTTATAGTAAACAACTAATGACCAAGGGTCAGCTCCCTGCGGCCTCCAGGGAGGTGCGGGCAAGATGTCGTATTCCGCGGGGTGAATACGACAGGTATGGTGTAGTCCCGTCGGTCACGGAGGATGACCGATGGATACTGGGCGTCCAGAGTGCCGGGTCGGGTGGTCCCGGTCCGGCACTAGTGGATAAGGCCCAGGTACACCAGGAAGAAGTCCTGGCCCTATGTGATGAGGGTGTGAGGGCAGCGATGAGCGCTGTCAATCACTCCTATCGTCTACTTCAGTCGGTGTGGGCTGAAGCGGGGGCAGGCCACCCTGTGGCGCTATCGTGCGTTAATGACGGCTTGGTGCTGTCAATGGACGCATTGGCAAGGGTGCAAGCGCGTGTGACGAAGTCCAGGAGGCAAATGGTCATTGACCATATGCGTCCGGCTACGGCAGTCAAGGAACGTCTTCTTGGGATGCCCCTGACAGGGCCTAGCATCTTTGGTGGCCAAGCGCGGGCCATCTTAGAGGACACCGCCAGTATTGCGCAGAATCGGTTAGCGGTAAATCTACAGCTAGAGCTAGTGCGGCAAGCGCACGCACTAGGGGCTGTGGGCAAGCCGCTAACAGGACAGCCTTCAAAGAAACAGAAAAAGCATAAGGGCAAGGCGAAAGCCAGGCCTATTGCGATGTCTGTTTCGGCTGGGTTCTCGGAGCTGCCGCCGGCGAAGAAACCCAGCAAGGCTGTAGAGGCGCCTACCCTCCCCAATGTTGCTCCGGACCGCCCTAGAGGTGGTAAGGGCAAGGGGAAGGGTAAGGGTAAGGCCTCAAAGGGCGGACAGAAGGGGCCGAAGCGTACCTGAGGGTACGCAAGCTCCCTTCATATCCGCCTGGACCGTACCTGTGCGACAGGAACAGCGGTGCCAGTTATACCCGTCGTGCCTAGAACGAAATGGTTCTCACTCTCTCTCGTTAAGAAAGGGGGGGGGGAGGTGGCGGACTGCGAGCCGGACAACCCCGTTAGACGTCGAGCCGTCTATGGTGGGTGGAAGGCTCATGCGTTTCGTCGAGGCTTGGCGAGGTGTGACGTCAGACAGTCTGGTCCTGGGATGGTTACCCCAGGGTTACATGCCGGAGTGGTGGGACTTTCCGCCACAAAATCTGTCTTTGGCACCTGTCTGGACACCCGTACCAAGGGAGCCAGACAAGTTAGAAGCCGTTCAAAAGGAAGTGTCGGGTTTGCTTCTGAAGGGAGCAATAAAACCAGCAAACCGGAACACTCCAGGCTTCTATTCAAACATGTTCCTTGTCCCCAAGAGCACGGGGGGGATGGAGACCCATACTCAATCTCAGGCCAATAAATTGGTTTATCCATACGCCTCGTTTCCAGATGGAAACACCGAGGTCGGTAATGGCGGGATTGAGGAAAGGAATGTGGTGTGTATCGATCGATCTGAAAGATGCATATTTCCACATTCCGATGAATCGGAGTTGGCACAGGTTTCTGAGATTTGCGTTTCAGAATCAAGTATGGGAGTTTACAGTTCTCCCATTTGGCCTGTCGACAGCTCCGAGGGTTTTCACAAGAGTGGTCCTTGCGGTGACAGCGTTTCTCAGAAAAGAGAACGTGGCGCTACACACCTACATAGACGACTGGCTGCTCAAGGCAGACTCGGCAGCCAGGTTGAACGTGGATACTGCTCTGACTCTGAGGTTACTTTCAGATCTAGGCTGGATAGTCAACGAGGAGAAATCTGAGTTGACGCCCACTCAACATTTCGTTTATTTGGGGATGCGATTCGACCTCGAGGAGGGCAGGGTTTACCCGTCAGAGCCCAGAGTGGTGTCTCTGTTAGCCATCCTCGGGAGTTTTCGAGTGGGAAACCACATTCAGACGAGGCGGTTCCTTCAGATGCTGGGCATGATGGTCTCCATGGAGCAGGTTATCCCGTACGCTGCTCTAATGCGAAGACCTATCCAGTTGTATCTGATGTCTCTGTGGAAACAGAGAACAGAACCCTTGTCAAAACTGGTGCCAGTTTTGGAGCCGATAATATCGCATCTTCTATGGTGGAAACAGCGTCAGAATCTCCTAATAGGGGTTTCGCTGCACCTACCCCACCCCCAGCTGTCCGTTTACACGGATGCATCGCTGGAAGGGTGGGGTGCCTGCCTGGGAGAACACCAGGTCTCGGGCACATGGACTCTTCCGGAGAGTCAGCTGCATATCAATCTGTTGGAAATGATGGCAGTGGAACTGGCGTTGGAAGAGTTCCTTCCGATGATCAGGGGCACGGTGATATTGATACGGTCGGACAATTCGACAGTAGTATCATATATAAATCGCCAAGGAGGGACCAGGTCGCCCACCCTGTGCATCAGGGTGTGGCACCTGATTCAATGGTGCAGGAATTACTCGGTTGTTTTGAAAGCAGCTCATATTCCTGGCCGATTGAACATTCTGGCTGATGCTTTGTCTCGCAGACAGAGAATCCTGCCAACAGAATAGTCCCTCAACCCTCCAGTTCTGCGACGGATCTTCGAGCATTGGGGCAAACCCAACGTGGACTTGTTCGCCACAAAGGAAAATGCTCAAATCATGACATATGTCTCGCCGATTCCAGATCCAAATGCCGTCGATACAGACGCTCTGGCGATAAGCTGGAGAGGGATGCACGCTTACGCGTATCCACCCACCATTCTTCTTCCGAAGGTATTGGTGAAGGTCAGGGAGGAGCCGTGTCTGGTCCTGCTAATAGCGCCGTATTGGCCGAGCAGGGCGTGGTTCACGGATCTTCTGGATCTGCTGGTGGAAAATCCTGTGCAGTTGCCCGAGATTCCGAACATAATCTCCCAGGCCAAGGGATGCTTCCTACACGAGGGTCCCGAAATGTTCAAATTGACTGCGTGGATGTTGTCAAACAACGTTCCACGTCGGAAGGCTTTTCTCGACAGGCTGCTGATTTCATCGCGGCTGCGAGAAGGAGGTCAACCTTCAAGTCATATAACAACAAGGTTAACAGATTTGCAGACTGGTGTGAAGAAAAGGGTATTGATACCTTTCAATCCACTATTCAGCAAATAGCAGACTTTCTCTGTGAGCTGTTCTTTACAGGACTAGCTCCCGTCACAATTGCTGGATACAAGTCAGCTTTGGCATCAGTTATCCCTTGTCTTGCCAACAGGGATAGTCCAGAGGTGGCCCAGTTAAACGTGATGTTGAAGGGAATGAGCAATCTCCGCCCGAGACAACCGGTAGTCATTCCAGCCTGGAGTCTATCTTTAGTGCTTAATGTACTGGCCAAGCACCCATTCGAACCGTTGCGTTCGGCTAGTCTAAAGCATTTGACTCGAAAGGCGGTCTTTCTATTGGCAGCTTCCTCAGCTAGAAGGCGCAGTGAGATCCATGCGCTTTCGGCAGAGAGGAACCGATTTATTGTTTCTGGAGAAGGTCTGCGTCTTCTGCCAAGAGCAGAATTTATGTCAAAGAACCAATCTTTGAGATATCCCGGCAAACCGATCATTATACCGAAGTTAACCAGGTTTGATCGTGATGCCAGTGTCTGGTGCCCGGTCCGTGCTTTGACTAAGTACAAGAAACGGACTGACTCGTTACGGTCGAACGATAGACATCTGTGGATCTGCCATAAAAAGCCTTATGGCGCCGCATCCATGGATACTATCTCTCGTTGGGTGGTCGAATGCATTCAGACTACTCATGAGATGGCGACTGGGCACCAGGTGCAGGGCGTAAGGGCACACGATGTTAGAGGAATAGCCGCCTCGACCGCCCTTTACAATGGTGTTCCGTTAGAGGACATCATGGCCGTTGCACAATGGCACTGTGAGTCCTCATTTACGGATTACTATATGAGGGATGTGTCAGACTCAGCCAATCCACTCGCTTTAGCTGTTTTGAAACGATAGTTAGTGACCACACTGCTTTTCCCCTTTTTTCACTTTGGTAAGAAAAGAACCTAAAGCAGGCATGGTCAAGCGAGAGGATGTCAACCAGATTGTGTCACTGATGGCCGAACCGGTGAATGGTTGTAGGCGGTACGTCTGAAGTCCTGTTATCATAAGGTAATTCAACAAGTGAGAGTTTTTTGTATTATGTATATGTATCATGTTCATTCATCTTATATATTCATGCTCATTCCCAGGCTAATACAAGCGATATGCAGGGAGTAGTTAACCCTCTTGGCATATTGGTGTTTCAGGCGAGATACATGTTCGTTAGTTCTCTCCCTTTTCTTAGGAGGAAAAGGGGGGGGGGGGGTGCTGTGACGCGAATGTGATTCGGTTCCGTGAACTTGACGGTCCTTTTAGGTCTCCGTTAGTCAAGTTTGAAGTCTAAAATCTTTCTCCAAGGGGCAAAATTAGCATGTATGGCTTGCCCCTTCCCACCAGGTTACTGATCAAATCTGGTGTATATCAGAAGTAACAGAATGGTGAGTATTGATCGAAGGAGAATGCAGGAAATGTCAATTTCCCTTTCTCCGAGATCTAACAATACTCACCATTCTGTTACGGACCCAGCCTCCCAGCCCCACGGAGGCAAGCCATAGTTTTCTCTTGTTTGGTGGCTATGCAAACAATATGAGCTCTATGGTAAACGGGTACTCGGCAGTGGGGAGCCGGGTATCCGGTTCCCAGGAGTCGGTAAAGCTTTCTAAGTCTATAATCCTAGAGCCGCTGTCAGGGCCAGCTGTATATCAGAAGTAACAGAATGGTGAGTATTGTTAGATCTCGGAGAAAGGGAAATTGACATTTCCTGCAATGTATTGTGTGGTATGGAAGAACCTCCTTTAACAGGACTAGTGCTTTTATCTGCAGACTAGTGTATTTTCAAATTTTGATGGACTAGTGACATAAAAAGTTAAGATCGACCCCTGCCGATACGTCAATTCAAAACTCATGAAATGTGATCTAGAGAAAGAACTACACGAAGTTTGTCCACGGGAACTTGATTGTCCAAATAGTTTGTCAGCCATCTTGGATGACCTAGTTTTTGCGAAAAAGACTGGAGGGATCAGGCCGAAATTTGGTAGATATGCTTAGGGACAAAGGGCCATTAAAGTTTATTGAAGGGAAGTTGATCCGTCAAAAAACATGGCCGTGGTGGGCCAATCAAAATGTAGCCTATTTGGCGGCCATATTGGATTTTTTTATTTGATGGATTTTGAGGCCGAAATTGGTTTTATATATGTTTTTGGGTATTCTGATTTCAAATTTACCACTTTCGAAACTGTCAGTTAAACGGTTTGTCGGCAATGTCTTCTCGAGAACCACTCGACTGATTTTGAGTATATTTGACAAGAAACATTCTTAGGACATGGAGGTCCATGTTTGTTCAAACAAAGCCGATCGGCCAATTTAACCGACGGCCATCTTGGATTTTTGCTGATTTTTATAAACGTCTATAAATCTTTGAAACCGTTTGGGTGAGTTGGGACAAAATTTGGGTGATTTGAAGGCCATTATAGTTTGTTCCATGGAGATATGTCAAAACAACATGTCCGCCATGAATCAATCAAAATTTATCTTTTTTGGTGGACATACATCATGTGCCTGTATAGTATTTTCTGGAAATTTCTGAGAAAATCATAAAAAGACAACTTATTACAGGGTTCGTTCTGGTCATGAAACTCCTGGAAAGTCATGGAATTTGAAAATTAAAATTCAAGGCCTGGAAAGTCATGGAAAATCTGCATTTGTTATCATACATGTACTGTACATAGGTCATGAAAAGTCATGGAATTTCAAACACAAAAATGTGGACAAACCCTGTTATTCACCACTGGGCCAATTTTAGTAAAAGTTGACTAAACCTTCTTCACAGAAATTTGATTGGTAAATTTTTCCATTGGTCATTTCGTTTTGTTCGGTTGTGCCAGTGGCCAATAATTGCATGTGAGCGATACAGGCCCTGTGGGCCACTTGTTAGTGATTGTTATATTGGCCAACATTGCTACTGTAAGTTATTGCTATCTTTTCAGTTGTTGTTGTTGACTATCAGTCTAGAGACGTGTACATATGGAGATGATTATGTTGACTAGATTACATGGCCAAGTTTATGACTGGACACTCTCAGTTGTCATCATTATCAGCCTGATGTCTGTGGTCAGGGCACGTGTCGAAAACTGTACAACACATGTAAGTACATGTATATCGACGCATAAGCTGTCAGACAGGTAACCGCATGATTAGCATTTAATGCATCTGTCCATTTACAATAATTTCAATAGGCAATAGCTCTGGACTTGCTTAATATTTTGAAAACAATTTGACTGAAAGTTGTCGGTGGCTTAGCCACCACAACTTTCAGTCAAATTGTTTTCAAAACATTCAGTATATTCAGAGTTAAATCACATAGAAAATATAGTCTGGCGACATTCAGCAAACAGACAGTATAACCCTATCCTTCATAGTTTTTAATACATGCATGGTCTAGAGATCACATTCAGTGTACATGCGATTTCTATACAGTACATCCCACTTCAAATAAATTAATTAACCCTTTAATGGTCAAACTTTTTACACACAAATTTAAATGTTTCCTCACTGTGTGTCCATTTGCAGGCCAATATAAGGCTATTTTTGAAAAGTTAATCACTCGAATGACTCGCTCGATTATTGAGCCAGTCATTCCAGTGGTAAATTGTCAAAAATAGTCTTATCTTCACCTCCAAATGATCATTCTGTAAGACCTGGTTTTGGCCATCTTGACCATTAGAGTGTTAACATGTTTCCAAATTGTACAATTTTAAGCTCAATGTGAGAGATGTTCTGTGAAATGTTTTGAACTAAATATGATTGGAAGCCATTGCTATTTTGCTTGCAGCAATGGCTTCCAATCATATTAAGTTAAAAATATTCAATGTGTTCAGTACATTTTATGTGGGTTTGGAAACAAAATAGTCTTCTCTTAGTATGTAAATTGAAAGCTCAAAAGCACTGCATAAGCCATTTTCAACCAGCTTGATTATTAAATGGTTAAGTATTTTTTTTAATTGACCATTGAAATGACTGGCGTGATGATATAGTCAGTAATTCCAGTGGTAAATTTTCAATAATACATGTAGTCTTCTGCCATTAACCCTCATATCAGCCAAAAATTACTCTGCAGTGGCCTTGAGAAATGTCCATTTGCAGACCAAGAGAAGACTAATTTAGAAAATTTTACCACTGGAATGACTAGCTCGATAACTGTCTTCTCTTGGTCTGACAGTTTCTAGGAGGAAATTGAAATTTTCTTGACCAAATTTGAGTGTTGTGGGTTAACTGAACATTCACGAAACAAAGACATCGGCTTTCTTGTGCAATAAATGTTTACCATGGTTACAGGTGATATTGGAACACATGACAAATGGCACAGCATTAGTTGTCAGGTTCAGTGTGACAGCATTCAGCAATCTGCCGCCTAGAAAATCCTACATCTTAATATTGTGTTCAGGGCCGAGTTCGGTAGCGGCGGGCGGAGGCGAGCGTTTGACCTTGTTACTACTTACTCAGTAGTAGAGGTGTCACATGACCATTCGCTGTTAGGGGAATGTTTCGGGTCATTCGACGCTATTGAGCGCGGTCAGGCATGGCAGGTTAAAGACGTACTATACAGGCATCATGACAGGGATAATTTGTAATGCATGTGTATCTGTAACTGAGTAATCTTATCATTTACATTAATTTATATATTATTCGTATACTTTAAAGAAGTTATCGAAATAAACTTGAATTGAATTGTTTCTTTAGTGTGTATACAGTTTTTATGTATTTTTCCTTTTCAGCCGTCCATTCCTTGTCGTCTCCTCATAGGGAGTAGCGGTACGTATAAATCTCCTGTCTATCTGCTTGTACAACCATAACATGCTTAATGCATCAATATCCTTGTTTAACCCTTTAAGCTCAATTTTGGTCAAGAAAGTTGAAATACATGTATATCTGACTATTGAATGTCCATTTGTTACATTCTGAGGGAACACAATTTTTGAAAATTTATCACTGGAATGACTGGCACGGTTATCGAGCCACTCATTACAGTGGTAAATTTTCAAAATTTGTATTCTTGGTAGGCTTGCACGGTATTGTCCTAGGATGTATCGCGATACATGTATCTCGTGGTGAGAAAATCGCTATATTTCGATATATCGTATAGCCTATTGTATGGTATATGAAATCATGGGGTGAATTGGTCGTGGGTTGAATTGGATGGAACAGTTTGGCTTATGTACATGTATATATATCGGCTTCGCTATGAGTCTTCATATCAGTTTCAACCGAATATGACTTCTAATTGGTAAATTTCAACAAGAACTTTAAATCCAGTCGCCAAGATGCTTAAAGAACGATCGTTAATAACACGAAAATAGGACAATTTCCCGGTATAAATTTGTAATGCCTTACACCTTGGCTTAATGTACACCCTGTCCGTCATTGCGGGAGTAAATTTATTACATTGGACAACCTAAATATTGCGTACGCTGTTATAATCATCATTTATTACATTAAAATTAATCCAAAAATTTGACACTTCATGTCATCTTTGAAAATGTACAAATCACGTGATATTAGGAATGCACTTTAGATCCATAGATATATAAGGTTTAGATCTGATCCGCATTTACCGAGTACCCATTTACTAATAATAGTTAGCCTTCAGAAACATCGCGGATAGTTCACCTTGCAGGCTAAAGCGTGTATACCGTCTAATTTAGCTATCACATTTGCGAACGCACCACCACTCGCCTCCAAAATCAGGAGAGTGAGCAAAATCATGTGATTTATATATTTTACTAATAATAGTTTGCCTTCAGAAACATCTCGGATAGTTCACTTTGCTGGCTAAAGCGTGTATACCGTCTCAATTAGTTATCACATTTGTGAACGCACCACCACTCGTCTCTAAAATCAGGAGAGCGAGCAAAATCATGTGATTTATATATTTTACTAATAATAGTTCACTTTCAGAAACATTTCGGGTAGTTCACTTTGCTGGCTAAAGCGTGTATACCGTCTCATTTAGCTATCACATTTGTTTAATTGTGAACCCTCTCGCCTAAAAAAACCAGGAGAGCAAGCAATATCACGTGATTTATATATTCTCGCGATGCTATTTATTGTCAAATTTAGGATTAATTTTGATTTTATAAACCATTCAGAAATATACAATATTTATACTGTCCCAGGTAATAATTTCACTCACGCGATCATGGTTTTGAGGTATATAGTAGGGCGGCAAGAAATTGTACCAGTAAATTGCGTTAAATTTTTGTATTATTGTCCATCTTTTAAAACAATTTTAAAGAATGAGCTTCAACTTTTTCTTGCCATATTACTAAGATAAGCCCACCCCTTTCGCAAAGATGTTGTTTTGGAAATAAGTTGAACAGCTTGCCTTAATAGAAGGCTACTCTACAAACACATGACAAATAGGCAGACTACTACATGACACAATTTTCGCGATAGTTCAATTTTTTTCTAAATCATCGTAAAAAGTTGTGGCTGGAAAAAAATTCGCGATTTTCAATAATATCGGATATTCGTGCAAGCCTAATTCTTGGACCATAAATGGACATTCCACAAGACCATAACTGAGGCCGCTAGGACCTTTAAAATGTTAATAATACCCAAACATACCTGTCAATGAATGGAGAGACTATTTTTGAAAATTTACCATTTGTCATGTTTGTTATCACGCCAAGTATTCCACTGGTACATGACTACATGTACATGCATATACTAAGAAATAGTCTTTTGCTGTGCCACAAGCCGCCATTCTTCATTGTCCCGCTGTCATGTTTGTTCCAAAGATTTAATGTAGCAGTTTGTTGGCTCACATGGCTTGAAAGGCCAAGTGAGCTTATGGCATGGTGACCTTCATCTGTCATCCATTGACCTTTGCTTTAAAACGCTACTCCTCATTGCTTGGTGGATTTCAACCTAATTTGGCAGGAAGGATCCTCTGTGGGACACTGGGTAGGCTTCAGAACTATATAGAGAATTTTGATTGATCGATTTTTGGGGGTGAAAATCTTAGATTTTATGAAAACCTTACCGGAAATCGTCAAAACGCTAGTCATTAAATGTTTGGCGTATCTAAACCTATTTTGTGGGGATTCCTCTTTGGTAAGCACTGGAAACCTTCCCATATTCATTGCTCGGGAGAGTCGCTTCTGCCACTCCTCATCATGGACCTGTCCGATCATCTGGATCAGGTCGGCTGTGTTGGCCTTAGAGTAGCCTCTAAGAATGAATTGCTCTGCAATAGCACGAAGCTGTGCAACAGTACTCATGGTGTGCGGGGGCCACCTGCATTGGAGAGTTAAGCGCTCCAGTGAATGGGCCTCCATCCGCCTCGCTACAGCCTTGGCTCGCAAGCTAACAGTCACCTCGTCAACTGACGAAGCTCACGTATCCACTGGGGATTCCAAGGATCCTCGGTAAGCGCTCGAAACCTTCCCATATTCATTGCTCAAGAGTCGCTTCTGCCACTCCTCGGCATGGACCTGGTCGATCATCTGGAGCAGGTCGGCTGTCTTGGCCTTAGAGTAGCCTCTAAGAATGAATTGCTCTGCAATAGCACGAAGCTGTGCAACAGTACTCATGGTGTGCGGGGGCCACCTGCATTGGAGAGTTAAGCGCTCCAGTGAATGGGCCTCCATCCGCCTCGCTACAGCCTTGGCTCGCAAGCTAACAGTCACCTCGTCAACTGACGAAGCTCACGTATCCACTGGGGATTCCAAGGATCCTCGGTAAGCGCTCGAAACCTTCCCATATTCATTGCTCAAGAGTCGCTTCTGCCACTCCTCGGCATGGACCTGGTCGATCATCTGGAGCAGGTCGGCTTTCTTCGCCTTAGAGTAGCCTCTATGGCCGAATTGCTTTGCAATAGCGCGAATCTGTGCAACAGTACTCGTGGTGTATATCCCTGTGGATGCCTGCATAGGGTGCGGGGGCCACCTGCGTTGGAGAGTTAAGCGCTCCAGTGAATGGGCCTCCATCCGCCTCGCTACAGCCTTGGCTCGCAAGCTAGCAGTCACCTCCTCGTCCACCTGACGAAACTCACGTATCCACTGGGGATTCCAAGGATCCTCGGTAAGCACTCAAAACCTTCCCATATTCATTGCTCGGGAGAGTTGCTTCTGCCACTCCTTGGCACGGACCTGATCGATCATCTGGAGCAGCTCGGCTTTCTTGGCCTTAGAGTAGCCTCTAAGGCCGAATTGCTTTGCAATAGCGCGAATCTGTGCAACAGTGCTCATGGTGTATATCCCTGTGGATGCCTGTCTCTAAATGGGCGTTCAGACCCTATTATGTGTGGCGATCAGTACCTGTGGGTGGTGTATATCCCCTGTCTGGGCGTTCAGACCTATTATTGGCTCGCAAGCCTTGTCCAACTGACGAAGCTCACGTAACCACTGGGGATTCCAAGGATCCTCGGTAAGCGCTCGAAACTGTCCCATATTTATTGCTCAGGAGTCACTTCTGCCACTCCTCGGTACGGACCTGGTCGATCATCTGGAGCAGGTCGGCTTTCTTGGCCTTAGAGCAGCCTCTAAGGCTGAATTGCTTTGCAATAGCGCGAATCTGTGCAACAGTACTCATGGTGTATATCCCTGTGGATGCCTGCATAGGGTGCGGGGGCCACCTGCATTGGAGAGTTAAGCGCTCCAGTGAATGGGCCTCAATCCGCCTCGCTACAGCCTTGGCTCGCAAGCTAGCAGTCACCTCCTCGTCCAACTGACGAAACTCACGTATCCACTGGGGATTCCAAGGATCCTCGGTAAGCACTCGAAACCTTCCCGTATTCATTGCTCGGGAGAGTTGCTTCTGCCACTCCTCGGCACGGACCTAGTCGATCATCTGGAGCAGGTCGGGTTTCTTGGCCTTAGAGTAGCCTCGGCTGAATTGCTTTGCAATGGCGCGAATCTGTGCAACAGTACTTATGGTGTATATCCCTGTGGATGCCTGTCTCTAAATGGGCGTTCAGACCCTGTTATGTGTGGCGATCAGTACCTGTGGGTGGTGTATATCCCCTGTCTGGGCATTCAGACCTATTATGTGTGGTGCTGGCGATCAGTACCTGTGGGTGGTGTATATCCCTGTGGATGCCTGTCTCTAAATGGGCGTTCAGACCCTATTATGTGTGGCGATCAGTACCTGTGGGTGGTGTATATCCCCTGTCTGGGCGTTCAGACCTATTATGTGTGGTGCTGGTGATCAGTACCTGTGGGTGGTGTATATCCCTGTGGTTGCCTGTCTCTAAATGGGCGTTCAGACCCTATTATGTGTGGTGATCAGTACCTGTGGGTGGTGTATATCCCTGTGGATGCCTGTCTGGGCACGTGGTGGCCCCCGCACCCTATGCCCCCGCGGTCTCCGCTGATTGAGAGGGCGGTGGGGGCCACGGATCTGGCGGCCAGTTGAGGGAGGTGGGGCCACGGCTCCGACTTGAAGGCAGTGGTACCATTTTGCCTTGTGATAGTGTCGGGAGTAAAATGATACAACCTCCCTCAACTGGCAGCCGTTCGGTGTCCGTGGCCCCTACCACTCTCTAAATCCCTGGGGGCCTCCATCTAGAGGCCTACCCCAACCACCTGCAACCCTGGGGGCCTCCCTCTAGATGCATACACCAACCACATGCAACCCTATGCCCAGGGATTGAGAGGGCGGTGGGGGCCACGGATCGTTGAACGGTTGAGCAAGGTGGTATCATTTTACTCCCGACACTACTACTGGATTTGCTAAAGATATTCCGTGCTATATGATTGGAAGTCATGGCTAACTAAGACAGCAACACCTTTGTCAAATTAGTCTGAATAATCAATGGACTTTTTATATGAAATGTAGGTACATGTAGGCCTATGTCATATACATTATAGAGGTCCAATTTATGAGAAACATATTTCAAAAGACTAGTACATGTACATCTAGGTCTGCCCAGCACATGAACGATCTGACACTACTAACCATGCCAAGTGATTGACAATGAAATGAATGGAAATGAAATGAACCCCAGCAGTTGCTAACACATCACAGTAGATTTTGATAATGTACAAAATTCTAATATTACCTACATTTGTCATGTCAGCTAATGTTAGCTAATAATACTGAAAGCCTGGAAATGTAAATGGAAATTCCCTATGTTAAACCTTTGAAGCGTGAGTTTATTTCACTGGTGGCCACACCCACCATTCAGCCTCACTGAGTAAGCATAATAACCTGAAAGGCCAGAAAACCAGACATGCACATACATGTACATAGTGGGACTGAAACCAGACACGCACATACCTGCACATAGAGGATCTGAAACCAGACACTCACATACATGTACATAGAGGATCTGAAACCAGACACTAATAATAATAATAATAATAATAATAATAGTAATAATCGTTATTTATTGAGGGTAGCACTTCAAGTACACGGCCTGATCTAGCAGAGGCCCTCATTAACATATATACAAATTTTGTTATATATAATATGTACAAATTTATACATCTATGTACAGACAAGGAACTTAGGGAATCTATTTCTTATAATCATATAATATTCTGAATGTATTAAGAGTAATTTGAACAAAAGCTACTGATGCTTTCAACAGCAGCAAACTTTCAATCAAATTAGCATTGATATATTCAGCATTGTAAAGTAAATTCCTTTCTTTCCTGCTGAAATGCTTTGGAAACAATGCAAGAAATAGAAATAACGATATTTTTATGTGCTAAAATATAGAAACTAATTCTCAATTTCGTAGACAAATACAGCTAGGCACATTATAACATACGATTATACATACATACAGAAACAATAGATTTAGTAAAATTATTATCATTACCCACGCCGTCGAATGTCTTAACCCTTTAGTGACTAAATTTGTCAGGAAAACCTCGATTAGGTCTATCTATTGCGAAATGTCCGTTTCCAGAACAAGACAATGCCATTCTTGGAAATTTACCACCAGAAAGACTGGCTCGATTATCGCGCCTGTCATTCCTGTCATAAATTTTCAAAAATAGTCCTCTGGACTGCAAATGGTCATTTCTCTAGCCGATTTTATGGACTTGTTTCTAGACTTGTGCATTTATGGGTCAAAGAGCGGAAGAATCACCAAATTTGACATAGCACTTCATAATGTAGGATAAAATCAGAAGGTTCAATCGAAGGTTTGTATCTTAAAGGTTAATTAGGCATATATATAGTTTACTGAAATTAAGAACTCACCAAAGCACATGCACTCCCAATCACACACACTCACTTCCACAGGCACATGAACTCATGTACCTACACTCCCGTGGGTTTACATCCAATATAGTAGGTCTACGCCAACATCTAACCATTTCAACACTAGTATTAGAACTCAAGGCATGCTATTAAGCTGTTGCATATCTTAAGCATAATTTGAATGAAAGGTCTTGATACCTTCGGCAGCAACACTATCCAGTCAAATTAGTATCAAAATTATACAGCAAGCGAACTTATTTTGTGTCTACATTTCGTGCTCTAATGATAAAGGATCGGGAAAGTTGAAAAATATACGATAGATATATTCATCACAAAGTAAGCATATGGCCCGTAAGTGTGCACAATCAACATATTGCTAACCTAACGGGATATACACATTATAACTGTTCTCAGTGATTTTAATTTGCAGTTATAACTAGGTTGTTATTACTAATTATCAGGACTATTGTTCCGATGCCCATTTGCGGGTCTGGGAGAAGTGTTTCCGAGAATTGGACACCGGAATGACTGGCTCGGTTTCTGAGTCATTCATTCCGCTGCTCAATTTTCGGGAACACGCCTCTCTTGATCAACAAATGGTAATTTTTGTATGTTTTATCTCTATTGCGCTAAATGATCAGGGTTATTGTTCTTCCTAGTACTTATATTTGATAATATTGGATTGTCCGGCACTGTAATTATCAGTTACATACATGTACATAGAGGATCTGAAGTGAGGAACCCATTTCATATCACTATTTGTCAACCGAGTTAGAAATCATCACATTGCACAAGCTTTAGCAACTGAAATGTGATAATTTTTTTACGAGGTTGATAATAGTTATATGAAATGGCACCAAGTTTGAGGTTTAATTTATCATAGAAACTTATATTTTGATAAATTTTCGAATAAAGTCAATCCTTGAAAACCATTGAATGCACTATTTTGTGCCATTTGTTTTAGTTGCTGTGACTTGTCACTTGTTAAGGGTTCTGACCAATGTGCCGCATAAAATAATGACAAACAAAACATCGGTATTTTAGACTTAAATTAGTTTTTTAATCCAACCTTTATGATTTATTCATCTAACATCTATCATGCAAATTTACAAATATATTTCGTAACTAGGTACATGTTGTATACATGTATATATTACAAAATTTAAATCAGCATTATATGTATGTATCCCGTCGTGTTTACATATTCGCCGTCATTGTCCCTAGCAAACATTTGCCGAGTAATGGGGCATGTTCGCAGTCATTGTCCCTAGCAAACATTTGCAGAGTGACAGGGCATGTTTGCAGTCATTGTCCCTAGCAAACATTTGTAGAGTGAAAGGGCATGTTCGCAGTCATTGTCCTTAGCAAACATTTGTAGAGTGATGCGACATGTTCGTTGTCATTGTCCCTAGCAAACATTTGTAGAGTGAAAGGGCATGTTCGCAGTCATTGTCCTTAGCAAACATTTGTAGAGTGATGCGACATGTTCGTTGTCATTGTCCCTAGCAAACATTTGTAGAGTGATGCGACATGTTCGTTGTCATTGTCCCTAGCAAACATTTGTAGAGTGAAAGGGCATGTTCGCAGTCATTGTCCTTAGCAAACATTTGTAGAGTGATGTGACATGTTCGTTGTCATTGTCCCTAGCAAACATTTGTAGAGTGATGCGACATGTTCGCAGTCATTGTCCTTAGCAAACATTTGTAGAGTGATGCGACATGTTCGTTGTCATTGTCCCTAGCAAACATTTGTAGAGTGAAAGGGCATGTTCGCAGTCATTGTCCCTAGCAAACATTTGTAGAGTGAAAGGGCATGTTCGCAGTCATTGTCCTTAGCAAACATTTACAGAGGGACATGACATGTTCGTCGTCATTGTGCCTAGCAAACATTTGTAGAGTGATGCGACATGTTCGTTGTCATTGTCCCTAGCAAACATTTGTAGAGTGACGAGGCATGTTCGTCGTCATTGTCCCTAGCAAACATTTGTAGAGTGACGAGGCATGTTCGTTGTCATTGTCCCTAGCAAACATTTGTAGAGTGACGAGGCATGTTCGTCGTCATTGTCCCTAGAAAACATTTGCAGAGTGACAGGGCGTGTTCGCAGTCATTGTCCCTAGCAAACATTTGCAGAGTGACATGGCATGCTCGCCGTCATTGTCCCTAGCAAACATTTGTAGAGTGGCGAGGCATGTTTGCCAACATTGTCCCTAGCAAACATTTGTAGAGTGATGAGGCATGGTCGTCATCATTGTCCCTAGCAAACATGTGTAGAGTGATGAGGCATGTTCGTCGTCATTGTCCCTCGCAAACATTTGTAGAGTGGCATGGCATGTTCGCAGTCATTGTCCCTAGCAAACATTTGCAGAGTGACAGGGCATATTCGTAGTCATTGTCCCTAGCATACATTTGCAGAGTGACAGGGCATGTTCACAGTCATTGTCCCTAGCAAACATTTATAGAGTGACATGGCATGTTTGCCGTCATTGTCCCTAGCAAACATTTGTAGAGTGACGAGGCATGTTTTTCGTCATTGTCCCTAGCAAACATTTGTAGAGTGGCATGGCATGTTTGCAGTCATTGTCCCTAGCAAACATTTGTAGAGTGACAGGGCATGTTCACAATCATTGTCCCTAGCAAAATGTAGAGTGACGAGGCATGTTCGTCGTCATTGTCCCTAGCAACCATTTGTTGAGTGGCAGGGCATGTTCGCCGTCATTGTCCCTAGCAAACATTTGTAGAGTGATGAGGCATATTCGTCATTATTGTCCCTAGCAAACATTTGTAGAGTGACATGGCATGCTCGCCGTCATTGTCCCTAGCAAACATTTGTAGAGTGACATGGCATGTTCGCCGTCATTGTCCCTAGCAAACATTTGTAGAGTGATGAGGCATGGTCGTCATCATTGTCCCTAGCAAACATGTGTAGAGTGATGAGGCATGTTCGTCGTCATTGTCCCTAGCAACCATTTGTTGAGTGGCAGGGCATGTTCGCCGTCATTGTCCCTAGCAAACATTTGTAGAGTGATGAGGCATATTCGTCATTATTGTCCCTAGCAAACATTTGTAGAGTGACAAGGCATATTCGTCATCATTGTCCCTAACAAACATTTGTAGAGTGACAGGGCATGTTCGATGTCATTGTTCCTAGCAAACATTTGCAGTGACAGGGCATGTCAAATTATTGCGCGTTAAATCGAACCAATGAAAATGTTTCGTTAAATATTACACAGGTATTCATATCGAGAAATATTAAACGGGCTGAAAGTATATTACCTGCAGGGCCAGATTTCTGTTCTTTCTGTTCATTTAATATTTTCTCCGAGACCGGCTTGAAGTCTGGCATATCAGATGGGCCAGAATTCCGGTTGACAAGCTGTTTTATGTGCCATCTATTCTGTCTATTGTTTTTGAAATTATGATGCTGACATTTCAGACATTTAATAATTAACAAAGCAATACTGTAGAAGATTGACATTCCACAAGGCCACTGCATTAGGCTGGTTTGGGGTCCCTATGCCATTAACCCTTAAATGTACTGTTTATTTTTTTTTTACTTAATTGAATTGGACTTCATTGCCGCTTATAAGTCAGCAATGTCTTGCAATCCAATTCATGAATCCATTTCCTCAATCATGTGACATCATAATCAACTATGTGACGTGTTGGATGGCGTCATAGTCATGATGTCATGTATGATTCGAAATACATGTAGTCCGTCTTTAACGCTTAATAGTCTGACACGTTGTACGAATTGTATGTCTACTATTTAATAAACATTCTGTTGAATATTTTTGAAACTAATTTTACTGGGAGCTGTAGTTTTAAAATGTTCAACAGGTTTCCCTGTATAGGTTTCTGGAAATTGATACTCAAGAAGTTCAGGGATCGATCGATCCAAGCACGAGGCGTGACTACTCCATTATGTTTGAAAATATTCCACAGAACATTTCTTATTAACTAACATATTTTTATTTTTATAATGGAAGCATGTTAACTTTGTGCTGTATTGGATATACATGTATATATGCACCTGTGTATTGTTTTATATAATGGAAGCATGTTAACTGTGTGCTGTATTGGATATACATGTATATGCACCTGTGTATTGTTTTATGTAATGGAAGCATGTTAACTCTGTGCTGTATTGGATATACATGTATATGCACCTGTGTATTGTTTTATATAATGGACGCGTGTTGACTCTGTGCTGTATTGGATATACATGTATATGCACCTGTGTATTGTTTTATATAATGGAAGCATGTTAACTCTGTGCTGTATTGGATATACATGTATGTGCACCTGTGTATTGTTTTATATAATGGACGCGTGTTAACTCTGTGCTGTATTGGATATACATGTATGTGCACCTGTGTATTGTTTTATATAATGGACGCATGTTAACTCTGTGCTGTATTGGATATACATGTATATGCACCTGTGTATTGTTTTATATAATGGACGCGTGTTGACTCTGTGCTGTATTGGATATACATGTATATGCACCTGTGTATTGTTTTATATAATGGACGCATGTTAACTCTGTGCTGTATTGGATATACATGTATATGCACCTGTGTATTGTTTTATATAATGGACGCGTGTTAACTCTGTGCTGTATTGGATATACATGTATATGCACCTGTGTATTGTTTTATATAATGGAAGCATGTTAACTCTGTGCTGTATTGGATATACATGTATGTGCACCTGTGTATTGTTTTATATAATGGAAGCATGTTGACTCTGTGCTGTATTGGATATATGTGCAGCTGTGTATTGTTTTATATAATGGAAGCATGTTGACTCTGTGCTGTATTGGATATATGTGCACCTGTGTATTGTTTTATATAATGGAAGCATGTTAACTCTGTGCTGTATTGGATATATGTGCACCTGTGTATTGTTTTATATAATGGAAGCATGTTGACTCTGTGCTGTATTGGATATACATGTATATGCACCTGTGTATTGTTTTATATAATGGAAGCATGTTAACTCTGTGCTGTATTGGATATACATGTATGTGCACCTGTGTATTGTTTTATATAATGGACGCATGTTAACTCTGTGCTGTATTGGATATACATGTATGTGCACCTGTGTATTGTTTTATATAATGGACGCATGTTAACTCTGTGCTGTATTGGATATACATGTATGTGCACCTGTGTATTGTTTTATATAATGGAAGCATGTTAACTGTGTGCTGTATTGGATATATGTGCACCTGTGTATTGTTTTATATAATGGAAGCATGTTAACTGTGTGCTGTATTGGATATATGTGCACCTGTGTATTGTTTTACATTTCAGCGTGCTCCACCTTTACTAGCGACACTACCTCAGGTCTATGGCCAGGTGTGGCCAAAGACTTGAATCAAGAAATATTCACGTACCAAAATGCGACCAAGAGTACTTGGAACGGTGTACGCATCACGTGGAAACCACCTCCAGATGGTAACTAGTCTTTGCTACACACAGCTCCATTAACCCTTTAATGGCCAATATATTTCAAGAAAATCTATATTTTTGCTCATTGAATGTCCATTTGCAGGCCAAGAGGAGAAATTTTTTTGAAAATTTAGCACTGGAATGACTGACTCGGTTATCAAGCCAGTCATGCTACTAGTAAATTTTAAAAAGTCTTCTTGACCTGCAAATTATGTCCATTCCTCAAGACCATTGCAGAGGCCAGTTTTGGCGGGTATGAACATTCTAGTGTTAAAGAGTGTACAGCGCAGCTCAGATATAAGTTACATTGCCTCATTCATTGCTTTCTTACTACACTGCCTCATAGATATACATTAAATATTGTCAACCGTGTTATATTTTGTTTAAAACGAAACATGCGCTATCTGAACAATATAATTGTTAAACAATTTATGTCACTAGACCATGTATATATGCGACATTTTGTGTGCCGTTATGCCTAATGTCTAGCTGCTATGTATAGATTGATTGACTAAAAGCATAAATTCTCTATTTCTGCCATAGAAAATTGTACAGAGCTGTGAGAAGGAACGTCTTATAGTAGTCAATATTTCCTCAAATAATGTTCACAAAAAATTATTCTTTAACAATTATGTCATTCAGATAGCGCATGTTTTGTATTAAACTATTAACCCGTAACCCTAATATCTGCCAAAAACAGCTGCTGCAGTGGTCTTGAGAAATGTCCATTTGCAGATCAAGAGGCTATTTTTGAAAATTTACCTCTAGAGTGACTGGTGCAGTTATCGAGCCACTCATTCCAATGGTAAGTTTTCAAGAATAGTCTTCTTTTGGTTTGCAAATGGACATTTCTCAAGACCACTGCAGAAGCCATATGTGGCTGATATGAGTGTTAAAAGGGTACAGAAAATAGAACTCAGTTGAAGATCTAATTTATATCCATTAATGTAAATAGAAAGAAACGAGTGTGGCAAACTTTGCTGAAAATATTATTGTCTTTTGTAAACTCACATGAAATGACGGTACCTAAATAACTCTCATCACTTGAAAACATGCTTAGCACTTGCAGTGGCACAAATGCCCCAGTTCTTAAGAACAAAACACCCCGGTACTAGAACTGCAACGTTGACCACGGTCATCTAATTTAAGAAATTTATGCACTTAATTGGAGCTGAGTTTAAGGAAGTTTTTTATGTTGCCGCATACATAGTGCACAGTTAAGGTGTAAGCGAAAACATTTCTATCCCGTTTCTGGTTCGCTTTTTCATGTTTTTGGCATCAAAAATGTTAACAGCTCAACAGTACAGCCAGGTGAACAGCTTTATTAAAGCGATACACAAGTTATTTCCGGGCAGCCAGGTGTACAGCTTTATTAAAGCGATACACTAGTTATTTGTACATGGCCAGGTGTACAGCTCTATTAAAGGGATACACTAGTTATTTCTGGGCAGCCAGGTGTACAGCTTTATTAAAGGGATACACTAGTTATTTGTACATGGCCAGGTGTACAGCTCTATTAAGGGGATACACTAGTTATTTCTGGACAGCCAGGTGTACAGCTCTATTAAAGGGATACACTAGTTATTTCTACATGAGCAGGCGAGGTGTACAGCTCTATTAAAGCGATACACTAGTCATTGCTGCTTCTTCATAAGCAGCCTTTTGAGGGTATATACCCTTAAACTACAAAATTGGACTCCCAAAAGTAGTGGCAGCGGGTCCCGTGGGACCCAACATATTTTTTGTGATAGTTAAATATTAATGAGATTTATCATGTTTATAGGTTATTGAACAAAATTACTGACACAATCTAGCATGCCCCCCGTAATTCATGGCTATTATAGGAGTCCATGGTACCCTCTAATTTTAGCATGGATGAGGAAAAATGGCATGAGAACACCAGATTACAGTTTGGTGCCCTTAGATTTCAGGTCTGAACCCCAGACTTCAGGAATGTCAGGGTTTTGGGTCACTGGGACCTACAAAATTTAGATGCCATGAAACACTAATACATGAACTGATACGTGTAACATAAATGTTTATATTTTCACAGCCGGCATACTGTACCTGAAAGGTTTCCAAATAGACATTCACTACATGTCTAGTCCATATAATGGCAAGGTACAGTGCCACATTATTGATCTGCGCAGTGCGAATCTGAGCTCTCTCACAGCTGCATATATAAAGTACTATATGAATGTAAGTTCTCTAGTCTAGCACTTAAATGGCAGTATTAGCTGCGCAACCTAGATTAATGCTGTTATATTTGAATGACAGATTTCACTGTATATACCCTTAGAACACTCATATCAGCCAAAACGGCTTCTACAGTGGTCTTGAGAAATGTAAATTTGCAGACTATTTTTTTAATTTTACCATTGAAATGGCTGGCTCGATAACCGAGCCAGTCATTCCAGTGGTAAATTTTCAAATATAGTCTTCTCTTGGTCTGCAAATTTACATTTTCTTTTCATTAACAAATTTAAGGCTTAATGGGTTAAGAATTGTGTGGGATGGTGGGGGGGGGGGGGTTGGGTGCGTGGAACTGGTATGGTTGAATGGCAATAGTGCATCTCAAAGCCATATGAGCTAAGCTCACCTGGCCAGAATAGACCATCCATTATCTGTCCATCCATCTGTCAACATTTTCTTTCACTATCTTAAGAACCACTGAGCATTTCAACTCAATTTGACAGAAAGCAATCTTGTGTCTACTCTTAGTGTTCCAACATTGTTTGGACGAAACTGGTTTCTTTGATTTGGTCGGTGGCGCTCTTGGATTTTGCACAAATTTTAGAATGATATCTACAATGTAAGCATTATTTTCTCTGACATGTCTGATTCGGCTTATCAATTATAAAATCGCCGTCAAATTGAAGAGATGAACCAATTTTGTTGAGGAAAAGTGGATTGGCTCGATCTGTCGACTAGGCCTCTTGAATGACCTAGTTTCCATAAAGGCACTTAGGGCCATTCAAGTTTGTGATGCATTAAGAAACATGGCCACCATGGACCAATCAACATGTAGCATGTTTGGCCGGCATATTGGATTTGTTTATTTGATGGATTTTGAATCGGAAATTGGTTTTGGGTATGTTTTTGCGTATGATGCTTTCAAATTTGCCATTTTCAAAATGGTCTGATGTATATAAGCCATTTGGCAGCCATCTTGGATTGTTTTCCTGCCAAAAGCTCCGATACTAAAGTAATAGGAAATTAAAAATATTTTGATCTTGAGAACCACTAGGCCGATTTCAGTTATATTTGTCAGGAAGTATCTTTAGGGCACAGAGATCTAAGTTCATTCAGATGAAGTTGATCAGCCATCCAGGATCCTTCTCGAGAACTTTGTACTGATTTTAACCAAATTTGGTACGACACATCTTTTTTCTTGTTGCAGTTCGGGCTAAACCTTAGGGATCTTATAGGCAATGACCTGTCTCGTTGAAATGCCTATGTTCCAGGTGAGCGAGACGGGCCACTTGTACCTCATGTTATATAGCATTTGTGGTTTCTTTTCATGGCCCATTCTATTATGGGATATGATACATCATTATGCGTGTGTTCCCCCAGTTTTATTTAGGGCAACCTACTGCACATTTTCAAGGTCCAAAATTTGTGTCATTGTCATCACTGCAGCGCGTACATGTACATAGTCATTTCGAATGTAGACAGATTAAATAGTATAAAGCAAGCCGAGTAAAAGCTATATTTATTCCAATTTTGCAGATGTGAGACATCGTCCACCGACTACACCCTCGGGGGCCATGTATCATATTCCTGCAAAGGAGAACCGCATTAAATGCGTAATATTGATTTATTCGGCTAGCTTAGAATCTCAAGCGGCGTTTATTGTTCATATCGTTATTTAGGCAATTATACCACTGCTAGCGGTGCCATTATATCAGCTCTAATATAAATATCATGATTATAATATAAACAGTAAAGTTATCTGATCATAACAGGTGTAGTTAATAATCACTAAATAGCCTAGATGCATGGAAAGTCAATAAAGTCTTGTCAATCCGTAAGCCTAGTTAATAATCACTAAATAGCCTAGATGCATGGAAAGTCAATAAAGTCTTGTCAATCCGTAAGCCTAGTTAATAATCACTAAATAGCCTAGATGCATGGAAAGTCAATAAAGTCTTGTCAATCTGTAAGCCTAGTTAATAATCACTAAATAGTCTACATGTGTGGAAAGTCAATAAAGTCGTGTTAATCTGTAAGCCTAGTTAATAATCACTAAATAGCCTACACATGTAGATGCATGGAAAGTCAATAAAGTCTTGTCAATCTGTAAGCCTAGTTAATAATCACTAAATAGCCTAGATGCATGGAAAGTCAATAAAGTCTTGTCAATCTGTAAGCCTAGTTAATAATCACTAAATAGCCTAGATGCATGGAAAGTCAATAAAGTCTTGTCAATCCGTAAGCCTAGTTAATAATCACTAAATAGCCTAGATGCATGGAAAGTCAATAAAGTCTTGTCAATCCGTAAGCCTAGTTAATAATCACTAAAAAGCCTAGATGCATGGAAAATCAATAAAGTCTTGTCAATCCGTAAGCCTAGTTAATAATCACTAAATAGTCTACATGCGTGGAAAGTCAATAAAGTCTTGTTAATCTGTAAGCCTACGTATTTAGTGCTGTAGGGATAAATCAAAGCAGAACACTACATTTTTCTCACTCAGATGATTTCTGCATTCATGTATTTACTCGCAGACATGCATTAATCTACGTTTTCTATCGCAGATGTATGGATAAACATGATTTTACAAGTCTAGAGAATGACATTTCTTTACAACATCCCGTTTACTAAAGACATGGTGATGTTTTTTGTTGTTGTTGTTTGTATTTACCCCACTTGAGAGGAACACCTCAATACATCGCTACAAATTTCATAGTGTCATTGAGTACATTGTGCAGTTGCAAACATCGTGGATTGAACTGTCCAGAATGGTCTCTAAGCGTGATTAGAAATTAGATTCAAATAATTTGTACACTGACTGCACAATTTATTTAAGACAGTTTGACCCAATACAAATTCATCCTCTTTATTTAAGCAATAAATAACTTATAGGCAACGCTATGATTCGCTGATGGCACTTGAAGCTGATTTGTCAATCATGTTTTTCTGATTGCCATGTTTCTTACAGAAATATTTCAGATTAAATGTTTGTTTCTTCAGACTAAATGTTTGTGTTTCCATACTAAATGTTTGTTTTTCATACTAAATGTTTATATGTTTCATATTGGTTCAAATACTGGTGTTGCAAGTGAGGGATACGGGTCCTTTGGGCCTCTTGTATTGTGTATGCAGCACATCCAAGCACAAATGTCCTACCTACATATAATTATAATTTTAACTAGAGCACATTTATTGAAGTAAGTCTGCAAGATCTGTATGAAGACTGGTAGGGCTGAGCGATATGCCGATACCATATTTAAAACCGATTTCATGCACTGACGGTTTCAAAACGGCTTATAAAATATAAATATTTATCGAAAAACTAAATATGAACATATTTTCGGCTTTTAGTATCAGCATTGTTAAAAATGAAAGCACATGCCTTTGAATTTTCATCCACCTATCCCAGTACCACATATTCTACTTTGAATAATACTATTATCGAATTTCTAGCTCAAAGTAACTAACAAAGATTAACTCTCCAGAATCTTGCTCAACCTGTGTCCGTGAATTACCATTAGCGCCATGTACCGAGTCAATTCCCGAGTACAGACAGATTCGTCCATTTTGCGAGAAACAAAATATTCTAGTCAATCTGCTCTACAAATTTTGAGTGATTTGTTCGTTTTTACACGTTGTTTAGCGATTAGATTTGTGACACCATGGAAAGAAGTGGAAAAATCGACCCAGGCGCAGGTTGTATCAATCTAAAATTCATACATTCAGGCCGTAATGACTGTTTGAAATTTCGTTAAATTGACACATTGTTATGCTCTCCGAAAAAAATTTCGTGGTAGCATATAGTCGCCACTTTGTCCGTCCGCTTTGTCCGTCCGTTCATTCGTCCATCCATCCGTTCACCATATATAAGTTTGTCCAGGGCATAATTTCAAGACTCACATGTGGTCACCAAACTTGGTATGTGGATGCATCTTAGGGAGGTGTGCGGAGTATGAAAAGTATAGTCGACTGAATATCACAGAAAATGTTTGTCCGTGACATAGTTTCAAGACTTTTGCACATGTGCTCACCAAACTTGGTATGTGGATGCATCTTAGGGAGAAGGTACTTTTCATGGTCGATTGAATATTACAGAAAATGTTTGTCCGGGCTATAGTTTCAAGACTTTTTCACATATGGTCACCAAACTTGGTATGTGGATACATCTTATGGAAAAGGTTGCGGAGTATCAAAAGTAGGTCGGTCATGTTGACCTACTTTTCATGGTCGACTGAATATCACTGAAAATGGTTCTCCGGGCCATAGTTTCAAGACTTTTTCACATATGGTCACCAAACTTGGTATTGATTATTACAGAAAATATCTCTGTTCATTTTGAACATAGTTTTTACAGAAAATATCTCTGTTCATTTTGAACATAGTTTTTATATGTATTTTTCATATGGTGCCAAGCAAAGTCTAAGTGTGTTTATTTAGAGAAACTTAGATTTTGCTTTTATTAAGCTATCCTTAACAAATTGTTCGTATGGGTAAATCCCGCCAGACCAAAAGAATGATGGCCCACCGAATCAGTCCTACTCCCCAAATTGTGGATTTAACATGATTACCCCAAACCAACAATATTTTAAGGATGGCCTAATATTGTGATATCTCATTGACAATTTCAAGTTCGTTTCTCTGTGTCTGAGCCACAGTTCCAACCCTTCCCTAAAGCATAGGTTATCCATTCAGTTTCGCTGCAGAGTATGCCTTCGGGGAGCATACATCAATTTATTGATTTGCCTTGTTTTAATTCAATCGCCACTATAGGAGTCATCCCATTACCCACTATCTTGTTAATGCCTTTCGTGTACTCGGTTAATTAGTCCCATACCGGTCCTTCAAGGTATTTAACTGAGAATTGGTTTATTGCTTTGTTATGAGAAGTTAGACCAAGTTCGAGTTTCAGGCGTATACGTCAATTTTTGATGGAGTCATGCCCCCTTTCGAGTTAAGAAATATGAAAAATATCAGCTTTCCGCACTTTTTTTCGCACTCCTTCAAGATATTTAACGTAAAATCAGTTCCATCGCTTTCGTATAAGGGGTTACAGAGCAAGTTCAAGTTTCAGACATTTTCGCCAATTTTTCATGGAGTTATACCCCCTTTCGTCTTATGCAATACGAAAAATATTAGTTTTCCACACTTTTTCACAATCTTTCAAGATATTATAATGAGAACTGCTACATTGCTTTGTTATGAGAAGTTACAGACCAAGTTGGAGTTTCAGGCGTATGCGTAAATTTTTGATGGAGTTATGCCCCCTTTCATCTTAAGAAATACGAAAAATATCAGCTTTCCGCACTTTTTTTCGCACTCCTTCAAGATATTTAACGTAAAATCAGTTCCATCGCTTTAGTATAAGGGGTTACAGAGCAAGTTCGAGTTTCAGACATTTTTGGCAATTTTTCATGGAGTTATTCCCCCTTTTGATTTATAAAGTACAAAATGTATTATTTTTCCGCACTTTTTTCGCAGTCTTTCAAGATATTATACTGAGAGCTACATTGCTTTGTTATGAAAAGTTACAGACCAAGTTGGAGTTTCAGGCATATGCGTAAATCTTTGATGGAGTTATGCCCCCAGAAATATGAAAAATATCAACTTTCAGCACTTTTTTTCACACTCCTTCAAGATAGTTAAGCGAAAATCGGTGCATCGCTTTAGTGTAAGGAGTTACAGAGCATGTTCGAGTTTCAGACATTTTCGTCAATTTTTCATGGAGTTATACCCCCCTTTTGACTTATGCAATACGAAAGATACTTATTTTCGCAGTCTTTCAAGATATTCAACTGAGAATTGGTACATTACTTTATTATGAGAATTACAGACCAAGTTCGGGTTTCAGGCATTTGCGTCATTTTTTGATGGAGTTATGTCCCCTTTCGACTTATGAAATACAAACATATCAGCTTTCAAGACTCCTTCTCCTTCACCATATATAACTGAGACTTGGTTTATTGCTATGTTATGAGAAGTTACAGATCAAGTTTGAGCTTCAGCTGCTTTTGACAATTTTTAATGAAATTTTTGACTGTCAATCTCTAAAGATTTATATCACCAGATAGGGAACATGTATTGCAAAGCAATACTTACAGAATGCTTGTTTCTCTGGCGACTCGGTTCCTTCCAAGATGGGTGCGCCCATAAGCCAATATGGCAGCTCCCAATAGTAGCGTTTGCTACATTAGCATTTCTGTCTACTCTCAATCTTAGCTGTTGTTAGCTCTCGCTTGATTGTCGAGTATGTTTGTAGTTATCAGCGGTTATGTTTATTCTTAGATTATTCAAGATTCGTTGATATCTAAGTGGATTATTTAGTAAAAGAAACATACACTGTACTAAATTTTTTGTAATTCCTGCTCTGAACCTGATTAACGTTAATTCATGAGAAAGTTAATGTTTTTAAAATTAATGTGATTATAATCAAGCTTTAGTGCTATGTGCTCATCATCATTACCATGTTCAGCGTTTTAATTCTAAAATTTGTTTTCGCAGAAGCCGAAGGGGCAGGCAAAATCTTCGCCTGACACCCTCTGCACCGAGTGTAGCCGCTTCATGAAAGTTCGCCGGTCATCACTGTGTCTCCTATGCTAGATGCAAAGTAAGAGCTCCCTGTGTTGTTTGCGCGAGGTGGTGGTCGAGTTTGACAGTGATAGGCGTGCACTTCTTGAACACATCGCGAAGGATCAGGCATCCAAAGCTAGTGTGGCGGCCTTGCATATCATGGACGAGAGACAACGCGCAGATGGATTCTGCACTGGGTGTATGGGCAGCCCAATTCAAAGCGATGTTTGAGTCGTTCCAGTCGTCCACGGGATCTCCCTTGATGCGGCAGGATACAGGACTATCTCTCGGTGGTCCGGTCCGACTTGCGGAGGAGAGGGCACCCGCTTTCTGATCGCTATGGCTTATGAACCTTCAGCGGAAGAGGAAGAGTTGTTGCTGTTGGATAATCCAATGGCAGTCTTGCTCGTTGAATGGGCAGGCCCCATGCAAGTTCCCGGGTCCCCCCCAGAATTCGTACAGCTGTCCCAGCTGGGTGGCAATATAAATGTTCCCTTAGGCATCTTTCATCGGGACTTCGTGTGATCCGTCCTGCAGGCTGGGCCATCTGGTCAGGCTCCCATTGGGTTGCCGGAGAGTGCGGTATTTATGGCTTCCATGCGAGCCGTTCATTCCACCATGCCAGTGGCCATCGTGCCGGCTCCCATCGGGAGCCAGCTTCACGGTGAGGAATCGATGTCGGTGGATTCCCTAGACATTGAGACAGTCGCCAGCAGCCGAGCCATAGACCCGCTTGAATGAGAAGCCGTTTGCAAGGCTCTCAGCATGGATCGTTGGAAACAACCTCATCCTAGGGTGAGAAGGAAGGTGGAAGCGGTAGTTCTCTAATGGATGAGTCTTTGTTCTGCTCTGAAGCTGACCAGGTGCAGGTCCTGACATGGATGTCTAACCATCTCGGGTTGGCATCGGAACAGGGACTTCAGCGCTATCCGGCAATGGAGCAGATGTCAGAGCGTGCAGCTAGCACTCCGTCCAGTGGCTCTTCTGCCATTCCTATGCTTCCCCTTGATTCTCAGACTTCAGACATGCTTGGAAGTCATGGCTTACAGACTGGGTCAACCGGAGTTTTCATTGCCCATGGCCCCCAAGTGCATCAGAAGCAGTGTCCCCATTCCATAGCTGGCCTGTCATCAGTATGCGCGAGTTCCTCGTCTTTCGATGAAGAAGCGTGAAGCTCTGAATAGGCCGTTGGCAGACAAAGCGAAGGGTCATTCTCGGCCTCCAGTGTCTGCAGCCAACAAGCATGCGTTCAATGAGCTTTCGCTTATTGAAGATGCATCATGAGCAGCCATGGCTGCCCTGTCACATGGTTGTACCGTCCTACAAGGGATGCGGACTTGCACAGCCGAGTGTGGGGCGGCGGCCGAAGTGGCTCCTGGAGTTGTCTGGGACGTTATGCGCTTGTCCCAAGATTGTCTGGTCAGGGTAATCACTCGCACATTGACTGGTTCTCGATTGCATAGAACCAGGACCGGAAATGAGGGCTGCATTATCTCCTGCACCCTTCATTGGCCCAGGCCTGTTTGGTGGCTCGGCCAGACGCACTTTCTAGCGTTGCGTCAATAGTGGTAGGACAAGAAATCATCATCGGCAAGTCTTGGAAGTCGATGAAGTGGACTTGGCGACAGCAGTCCTACATGCAGCATAGGCAGGAGCAACAACACCAATGCCAGAGATCTCCCTTCCATCCTCCAGCCATGATACCCATCGTGCATTCAGCTCCCATGCAACTGGTCAATCATCATCATATAAGGCACCAAATAAACGGCCTTATGATGATGACAGGAAGGGGGTCGGTGCCGCAAAATCCAGTTATTGTAAGGATAACAGAGGTTGCAGTTCTGGCCTGCCATACGCCAAAAAGCTCCATGTGGTGGTGTTTGGGGTCCTGCCGGGCATCCGGCGAGAATCGTTCCGGTAGTGTCGAGGAAGACGGGAGTCGTAGATTTTCACCCAAGCGAGTTAGCATCTTGTTGTGCAACATCGATCACGAGCTGTGTGCAGATTCCTACCGTCGGAGGCATGCTTCAACTGTTCTCAAGCCAATGAGAACAGGTCGTGCAAGGCTCTTTAGTCTGTCATTGGTTAAGAAACAAATAGGAATCGGATTGGCTCATCCAAGAATCTTCAGTTCTGTTAACTACGACTCCTGTATGGACTCCCATTCCAAGGGAGATCGATCGTTTAGAGGTCATTCAGTGGAAAAACGCTATTCATTTCATCCGCGACCAAGCGTCTCAGGGCTTCTATTCAATGATGTTGCGGAGCGATCCTCAATCTCAAGCCTTTGAACAAGTTCATTCTGTCTCCCAGCTTTCAGATGGAGACGGTGGCAAATGTTGTGACAGGCCTGAGGAAGGGCATGTGGGAAGTGTCGATAGATCTAAAGGATGCTTATTTTCATATTCCAATGTCAATTCCTTTTCAGAAATACATGAGGTTTGCATTCCAGGACAAAATCTGGAAATTCAATGCATTACCGTCTGACAACAGCCTGTAGGGTCTTTACCAAGGTGGTTCTTGCCATGACTACATTGCTTCGCAGGAGAAACATACATGTAGCTGTTCATACACATGTACGTACATGTACATAGATGCTGAAGGCGGGAACCCAGTCGCTCTGCGCAACAATCTGAAAATTGTCCCAGCTCTATTAAGGGAGCTAGGTTGGATTGTCAATCTAGAGAAACCAGAATTGACTCTTCAGGAATTTGTTTACCTGAGAATACTGTTCAATCTCAGGGACGGTATGGTGTTTCCAGCGGAAGGCAGAGACAGAAGCTTATTGGCAGTCCTGGGGTGAATTTCTCTAGCAGCCTATCTGACGGCACATCAGTTTATCAAGATACTGTGCTTGCTAGCATCGTTGGCGATGGTAGTGCCTTATGCGGCACTCAGGCGAAGGCCGATTCAGATGCACAGTGCTTAATGTCATTCTGGTCTCGGAGAACAGATCCGTTATTTCTGAAGACTCCAGTAAAGGAACCATTGATATAACCACCTTCAGTGGTGGCTATCGGAACAAAATCTCATACGAGGTGTTCCACTACAGCCTCCTCAGCTGCAGATATCCATTTTCACGGACACGTCTGTGACAGGATGGAGAGCGGTACTGGACAACCTGTCAGTGTTCGCCGAATGGGATTGGGTCAAATGCACAGAAACATATAAATGTCTTAGAACTATTAGCGGTGGCATTAGCACTTCGAAAGTTCGAGGACTGAATCTGAAACAAAGTAGTCCTAATAAGGATGGACAACTAAACAGTGGCGTCGTATTTAAACCGCCATGGCAGGACAAGGTCACCAGAGTTGTGCATGATGATTTGGAAACTTCTGTTGTCGTGCCAAGAGAAGAAGTCATTCTTCGGGCAGCAGACATTCTGGGCAGATTGAACATCCTAGCGGATAAGCTTGGGCGAAGGACACACTGGCAGTCAGTTGGAAAGGGATGTTCGCGTACGCATACCCTCCAACAATTCTAATTCCAAAAGTTTTGGAAAAGATAAGGAAAGCACATGCCAAGTACTACTGATCACTCCTCATTGGCCGGGATGCTTCTGGTCTGCAATCCGGTTCCTCTTCCAGTCAGATGGGATTTAATATCCCAGAACAAGGGTCTGTATCACCATGACAGTCCAGAAATGTTCAAATTGACCGCATGGATGTTGTCAAGCAGCGAGCACTTGAGTGGCTTTTCTTAGCTAACGGCGAAATTCGTCGCTTCAACCAGAAGGGGGTCAGTCAACCACTAGAACATATAATTATAGAATCAACAAGTTTGCAGAGTGGTGCAAGGGAAGAAGTATTAATCCCTTTTCTGCAACTGTTCAACACGTAGCAAATTTTATCCGTCATTTGTATGATGTTGATAAACTTGTACCTTCAGCCCTAGCAGCATATAAGTCTGCACTAGCTTCAGTCGTTCCAAGCATGGCCAATGCAGGAGCAGAGAACGACACTTTAAATGAGGTTATTAAAGGAATGAACAACCTAGACCTAGGCAGCCTATGCCTATTCCTGCATGGAACCTATATCTTGTCCTTCACGTTCTAGGGTGTGCTCCCTTTGAATCTAGTAGATCTATAGATATTAAACTGTTAACACTTATGTCTGTTTTCTTGGTTGCAGCCGCATCGGCGAGGAGAAGCAAAATTCATGCACTTTCTGCCAAGCAAGACCGCTTTGTCGTTACGGTTGAAGGTTTATGACTATTACCACGTCCATGATTTTTGGCAAAGAATCAGTCACTCAAATATCCAGTCAACCAATCCATTTGCCAAGCTTAATCAGACATGATCCAAGCTCTTCTGCTTGGTGTCCAGTCTGATGTTTGAAAATGTACCAGAAACGTACTCAGGAGTGGAGGGACGATCCAAACTCACTTTGGCTCTGTCTCGAGGCTCCCCCATCTTCATGCGTAGAAAGATACTATTTCGCGTTGGATAGTCAACAGTATTCAAATGACGCATAAATTAGCTACAGGGAAGCAGATTGATCGTGTGAACGCCCATCAAGTATGAGCACTAGCAGCAGCAGCCCTTTATAAAGCTGTCTCATTAGAGGAGGTCATGTCTGTAGCACAATGGCATGCCGAGTTGTCATTCACTGATTTCTACCTTCGCGATATAGCAAGTACCCTTAATCCACTTGCCGTCGCAAACTTATTCAATCTAAATTAAGTCACAACGAAGACCTCTCACACTAAACATCACAATGACTCCTACGAGGTCTGGTACAGGAAAATCAATGGCTGACGGGTCTGCAACAAATGGCAAACTGCTGGGAAGATCACAGAATGATTCCACCGATAAGTTGGTGAGTGTCTAGTTTTAAGTAGCTAATCCATGTTTTTCACTTGCAGTCGAAATATCAGACTTGTGGATTGTCTGATTAAAGAGTATACTTATTCTCAGTATCAGAATCAAGCCTCGTTCCAATAGGAAACTCATGTCAGAATCTTAAGTGTTTTCCAAAATTTAGAAGTGATAGTGGCTTCACTGCTCTAGCCGGGACATAGAGCTGACACGGGCCATGTGGTGTTGCCTCCCCTTGACAGCCCTCATATTTGTTCGGACATTTTATGAGTCAGATGGCAGAACCTAAGCGGGAGCCACCCCGCTGAGGTGAGGTTGAGCCGCTTTCGCGGTTTTGCTATTAACACAAATCTGTCTGTACTCTGGAATTGGCTCGGTACCTGGCACTAATTGTAATTCCCGACACAGGCTGAGCAGGATCCTGGAGAGTTAATCTTTGTTAATTATTTTGAGCTAGACATCTGATAATTGACATTATCATAATAGTACATCTGGTAAGTATTAATAATTCTCGTAGAAACAAAAGCGGATGCTGTGTTTCTTCCCCTGTTTTATATATATAATAAAATGTCTGTGATAAAGGATACTAACCAGTGACAATTATGAAAAGCGTAATGACTGATGCCTAAGACATGTTTTTTTCGGGAAATATCGTTTAAGCCACTTCTGCTGATCGTTCCTTTCCCGTTTTCTCAGTGGCTAGCATAAAAAAGATTATACAATTACCGTAGGAAGAAAAAGTTTTGATGTTAAATATCTAACACACGCTTGATAGACTGTTTTTTTGCTCCAGTGTGTCTAAAACAAACTCCTTCGACTAGCATATATTAAGCATATGTGTAAGGTGGCAAGAATTTGTACCGGGAAATACTGTGCTATTTCTATGTTATTGACGATTGTTTTCTAAGCATTTTAGAGAATCGATTTCCACTTTTTGTTGATTGAAGTCACCCATAAAACCGATATTCGGTTAAAAGTCATATCGAAACCGAGGCTGTAAGCCAAACCATGCAGCCCTAAAGACTGGTAAGATTTGTATCACAGCCATGCGATTTGTATCACAGCCATGAGATTTCGTATCACAGCCATGATGTGTCACTAATGGCAGTCATGAGTTCTTCTAATATGTCCACTGATCAATGCGAGTTCGCTTCATTCACAGGCAGCCAATGGATAGACCCAATCTGTCACTCAAGTATATGCCATCATAATCAATGACGTCATATGTAGGCTGATGTCACGAAGTAAAATGCGTAATGAATGACATATCTAGGTCTGTCAGCAACATTGAATAGTCTGTGAAGTGTATGAATTGTATGTTCCGATTCCCATGTTTCCTACAGGAATCTTTGTATTTCCAGACTAAATATTTGGTTTTCCAGACTAAATGTTTGTTTCTTCAGATTAATGTTTGTTTTTCTAGACTAAATGTTGTTTTTTCCAGACTAAATGTTTGTCTTTCCAGACTAAATGTTTGTTTTTCCAGATCAAATGTTTGTTTTTCTTTTTTATTTATTTATTAAACAGTCTGGAATAGTTTGAAACTACAGTAATTTAACCGGGCACTGTTGCTGTACATAGGCTGCAAAAGCATGTAGTCAAATTAGTTTCAAAATATTTAGCAACTTTCCTGTATTGTTACCTTGATATTGGGATTCTGGGAATTGAAGGTTCGAACACAGGCACAGCATGAGCTGAGCTTAGCTAAATGGGCTTGGCGTGGCTAGAAATCAATCCTTCTTTTGTTTGCATTTGCATGTGCACTAGTAGCTGCACAATGTGTGAGTGGCTGGATGTGAGTCATGCTGTCATGTCTGTTTGTTTGACTGGCTGGATGTGTGATTCTGTCATCTCTGTTTGACTGACTGGATGTGTGATTCTGTCATGTCTGTTTGTTTGGTTCTGTATGATTGAACAGCTCCCAAAAAAACAGGGTGTTTGGTACATATCGGCAAAAATGTCTCTCATATGAATAAATGATGTACGCAATGTGTCGTGTCCCACATTAGATGTGAATGTTGAATGTACGCAATGTGTCGTTTCCCACATTGGATGTGAATGTTGAATGTATGCAATGTGTCGTGTCACACATTAGATGTGAATGTTGAATGTACTCAATGTGTCATGTCCCACATTAGATGTGAATGTTGAATGTACTCAATGTGTTGTGTCCCACATTAGATGTGAACGTTGGGTTAGGTTTTATGTTTATCACTGCTGCAACTATACTGTGATATGTATCTGACTATATCAGGCATGTGTGGTTACTTGGGAATGACTCATCTGGTACATTATAAATCACCAACAGATTGAATTTTTGTATTTTAGACTGTCTTCACACTGGAGAAGTTAAAGCTTCCTTGTCCTGCTCGATATTATGTAGAACTGTATTCATTGCCACGGCCGCCTCCTGAGCAGGATCGGTACATGAGTCTCAATTTTACAATGCCATCAGGTATGTACAGGTACCCTTTGATGATCAAGCTGGCCAAAACTGGCCTCTGCACTGGTCGTCGCCAGTGTCCATTTGCAGACTAGGCATCTTCTGATTGAGTAGGAAAAAGACACTAATGGCACAATGATAGCATCTAAACCCAATATCGCCCTCTTTATCTTCTTCAACATCATCATCATGAACAATGTTGTCCATCATCAACAATATCACTGCGACTCTGACTCGTTTTCACTTTGTAACTGCCACCATATTGTAATCCGATTATACTCTTGATGTTCAGAAATGATAATCTTGCACCGCGATGTACTTGTACAGTATGCCTGTACAGACATTTAATCATGGTATGCAGAATTTGGTTTCCTAACTTTATGAGAACACTTGAAAACGTACCACTGGAATGACTGGCTAGAAAATCGAAACAGTCATTCTATTGATAAGTTTTCAAATATGCTTTCTTCTATTTATCATCATATAGCTTAGTTTCTCACGCATGGGGCTGATTATCCACACACATTTTGAGGAAAATATGCCTGGGGTATTGAGGTCACCTATAGCTCTATCTCCTCCGAAGCCATTTGGCATGTTTGGTGAAATTCAGCCAAAAATGTTATGTAACCTACCCATATGATTGTGGATTACAACATTACATTTGTATTACGTTCTGCCCCATGGTGTTGGCAGGTTTCTGTGCATGCTGACCATACACTAAAACCTGAACAGGCATGACAAGGTGTAAACTATCTACCAAAGGTTACCAATGAAAATGTACAGCACTCTAATGTGATTTCAAAATGACAGTGCCCAGCGAAGTTCAAATAAATTAAACTATTAAAGAACTGAGTCGAAGAACATAAATTGAGGTATTGCACTATTCTGCCTACATAAGAATATTTACTTGAAAAACTGATACTGTAGTTTCTCGACTAAAGGCCGCCGTCGAATATAGGTTGCAGATTTGACCAAAATCCTCCCAAGAAAAACTTGTATTCAAGTATAAGACGCTGTGAAACTTAGAAAAATGTGCATTTAAAAAATCGAAAATTGGTATAAAAAATACCCTCACTCAGCACTATGTTTAATGTATGTCTAAAAAATATCATGGTGGAAGAGAAAGTATTAAATAGGACTGTCTAAATATCGCGTATCTTCACTAAAGATCGTTTATTACATCAAAATCAATCTAATTTTGACATAAGATTTCTACTTCGAATAATGCTTAACAGATGTACTATTATGATAATGTCTATTATCTAGTCTAGCTCAAAATAAACAATTAAAAACTCTGCACTCTCCTGGTCCTGCACATACAGTGTCCGGGAATTACCATATCGCCAGGTACCAAGTCAATTCCCAATCACAGTCAGATTCGTGTATTTTGCTGACTTCTCAAGTCGCATGTGTTTAAGCTCTTAAAATTTTGCAAATTTTAACGGAATTCAGCGTATTTGAAGTTATCCATTGCTGGCTTCATGGAAGGAATGGGAAAGTCAGCACAGGGGCAGGTTGTATCAATCTAGAATTTATACATTCGTGCCGTAATGACTGATTAAAATTTCCTTAAATTGGCACATTATTTTTAAATGGTAGCCATTGTTGGAGTCACTCCGGTACTCGTTAACTGTTTAATCTTATCCGGGTACTCGGCTAATTTCTCTTGCGACTCGGTTCCTTCCAAGATGGATGTGCCCTTAGCCAAGATGGCGGCGCCCATGATTAACATTTTGTTTTGGCTTGGCGTGTCTATGCACTCTGTTTTATGCCGATCTTTAGCTCTCGCTTCATTGGCGAGGGTATTTGTAGAGATCAGTGTTTATTTCTTGGCTATTTTAACGTTAGTCGTGTTTATAAAGTTTTCACTCAAAAAAGTTTCAAATATTTCCTACCTAAAAACTTGATTATCATTAATTTAAGAGAAAGTTAATGTTTCTAAGTTACAATCAAGTCAATTGTGCGTGTTGCTCATCATCGTATGTCATGTGCAGTGTTTTAATTCTTACTCTGTGTTCGCAGAAAGCCAAAAACCAGGACACGCTGTGTCAGAAGTGTAACTTGTTCATGAAGCGCAAGTACTCGGGTCATCACTGTGTGGCTTGCGCGAAGTGCAAGGTTGAAAGTCCGTGTGATGTGTGTGTGAAGTGGTCGTCGGAGTTGGTGGTGGTGTTCGATCGTGATCGACGTGCGCGTTTGGAGAGGATCACGAGGGGTAAGGCGGCAAAGCTGGATCAGGTGTCAGTAAAAGGGCTTGAAGAGCGTATGGACTTAGCATTGGGTGTATGGGCGGCCCAGTTCAAGGTGATGTTTGAGTCTTTCCAGTCCACTGTCCCGGCGATGCAGGCTGGTGCAGGGCAACCTATCGGTGGTCCGGCCATTTCTGTGGAGGGACAAGCACCTGTCCTTCCTTCGGTCTTGGCTCAAGAGCCAACGGCGGAGGAGGAAGATCTGCTTATGGAAAATTCCGGCATACCGGATCTTTCAGTAGTGGTAGAACCGAGTACGTCCCAAGGGTCTCCTCCGGGTTTTGTACGGTTCTGCCAGCCGGGTGGTGATGTCGACATTCCGTCGGGCATATTTCACCCAGACTCCGCTCAACCTGCGTTGTCGGTGGAGCCGTGTTGTCTGCCGCGGTAAGAGCGGCTGTAGTCCCGGCTCCCGTACTGGAGTCAATGGACTGGTGTGAATCCGTGTCCGGCGATTCGCTGGATACTGGTGCCGCAAGTAGTCAGGCTATGGACTCACTTCATGTTGGAAGGAATGAGGTCCATGGTTCTCAGCATGGGTCGTCGGTGACCTACTCATCTAAGGGTGAAACGGAAGATGAGAATGGTAGTCCATTGATGGACGAATCCTCATTCTGCACCGAAGCTGAATGGGTGCAGGTCCATGGCTGGATGTCCAACCGTCTCGGGTTGGCATCGGATCAAGGATCTCGGCATGATCCGGTGATGGAGCGGATGTCAGAGTGAGCGGCTAGCGCTCTGTCAAGTGGCTCTTCGGCCATGCTGACGCTCCCCTTGGACACGCAGACTTCTGACATGTTGGAAGTTGCGGCGTATCGTCTGGTTCAGCGAGATTATTCATTGTCCAAGGCCCCAAAGGGGATAAGGAGCAGGGTCCGCTTTCCAGAGCAGGCCTATCATCAATATGCCCGGGTTCCACAGCTTTCCTTCGGGGAGAGAGGCATTGAATAGGCCGTTGGCTGGTAAATCGAAGGGTCGTTCTCGTCCCTTAGTTTCCCAGGCCAATAAGGATCCTTTTAATGAGTTAACGCTCATTGAGGATGCGGCGAGGGCAGCTATGGCTGCACTCTCGCACGGCAGTACCGTCCTGCAGGGTATGCTGACCTGCGTGGCGGAAGGTGGGGAAGTGCCAGAGGCTGCTCCCCTGGTTGTCCGGGACCCCATGGGCGTATCCCAAGATTGCCTGGCCAGGGTGATCACCAGATCATTGGCGGAGTGTAGAAGAATGGTTCTCGATTGTGTAGAACCAGGACCTGAGATGAGGGCTGCGTTATCTTCTGCGCCTTTCATTGGTCCAGGCTTGTTCGGCGGCTCGGCACGACAAACCTTATCCAAGGTCGCGTCAGTGGTCGCAGAGCAGGAAGTAGTCGGCAAGTCATGGAAGTCGAAGAGGACTCAGCCGCAGCAGTCCTATAAGCAGCATCAGCAAGAGCAACAGAGGCAGCGCCAGAGATCGCCCTTCCGTCCGTCTGGCCGTGATGCCCATCGGGCATCCGGATCACAGGGACCTGGCCGTTCATCCTCATATAAGTCCTCTAATAAGAGGCCGTATGAGGAGGACAGGAAGGGTGGTGGTTCGGGTCGCAGCGGTTATCCTAAGGATAGCCGTGGTGGTGGTCCCGGACCGTCATATTCGGATCACAGGGACCTGGCCGTTCATCCTCATATAAGTCCTCTAATAAGAGGCCGTATGAGGAGGACAGGAAGGGTGGTGGTTCGGGTCGCAGCGGTTATCCTAAGGATAGCCGTCGTGGCGGTCCTGGACCGTCATATTCCAAGAAACCGCGCGGGCGGCCGTGGAGGATGGTCCTGACGGGGTTCCGGCGGGATCCGTTCCGGTGACGTCAGGAACGAAGGGAGTTGAGAATCTTCACCTAGGCGAATTAGCGTCTTATCGTGCAATATCGACCGCCAGCTGTGTGCAGATTCCTACCGTCGGAGGCAGACTTCAAGCCAATGGGAACAGGTCGTACAAGATTGTTTATTCTACTTCGAATAATACTACCAGATGTACTATTATGATAATGTCTATTATCTAGTCTAGCTCAAAATAAACAATTAAAACTCCGCACTCTCCTGGTCCTCCCCACACTGTGTCCGGGAATTACCATAGCCACAGGTACAGAGTCAATTCCCAATCACAGTCAGATTCGTCTAGTTTGCGACTTTGTTAAGTCACGTTTTTTATAGCTCATAAATTTTCAATTTGACTTCGGTTCAAACGTTGTTTGGAGTGCGTCTTCTGTGGCATCATGGAGGATAAAGGGAAATCATCACAGGAGCAGGTTGTATCAATCTAGAATTTATACATTCGTGCCATAATGACTGTTTGAAATTTCCTTAAATTGGCACATTATTCTAAAATGGTAGCCATTGTTGGAGTCGCCCGGTACCCGTTAATCCGGGTACTCAGTTCTTTCTCTCTGCGGCTCGGTTCTTTCTAAGATGGATGTGTTCTTAGCTAATATGGCGGCGCCCATAATGTTTATTCCGCTTGGCTTCGCATATCTATGCACTCTATTTATGCCGTTTAAATTCTTGGCTGTTTTAACGTTAGTTAACTTCCAAGTTGTGTTTTTAATTTTCACTTAAAAAAGTTTCAAATATTTCCTGCCTGAGGCTTGATTATCATTAATTGAGAGAAAGTTAATGTTTTCCTGGTAATTCAATTTTACTATCAAGTCTATTGTGCGTATTGCTCGTCATCAGTCATGTGCAGCGTTTTAATTCTTCTTTGTGTTCGCAGAAAGCCAAGAACCAGGACACGCTCTGTCAAAAGTGCAACAGGTTCATGAAGCGTAAATACTCTGGTCATCACTGTGTAGCTTGCGCAAAGTGTAAAGTGGGAAGCCCATGTGATGTGTGCGCCAAGAGGTCGTCGGAGATGGTGACAGAATTTAATCGTGATCGACGTGCGTGCTTGGAGAGGATCGCGAGGGACAAGGCGGCCATGCTGGATCAGGCGTCGTTGAGAGGACTGGAAGGTCGTCTAAATACTCGCATGGATTCAGCACTGGGCGTATGGGCGGCCCAGTTCAAGGCAATGTTCGACTCATTGCAGTCCATGGTCCCGTCGATGCAGGCTGGTGCAGGGCAACCTTTAGGTGGTCCGGCTAGTTCTGCGGAGGGACAAGCACCTGCCCCTTCTCTGTCCTTGGCTCAAGAGCCGACGGTAGAGGAGGAAGATCTACTTATGGAAGATTCCGGCATGCCGGATATTTCGATGACGGCTATGCCCAGTACTTCCCACGGCTCTCCCTTGGGTTTTGTACGGGTTTGCGAAGCGGATGGTGATGTCGACGTTCCGTCGGGTATCTTCCATCTGGGTTTTGTGCAACCTGAGGTGTCGGTGGAGCCGTGTTTTGCGGTTCCTACCGGTATCCCGGCGGCGTTAGGTGCGGCTCCTATCGGAATGCTGACGCCCGCCGTAGGCAAAGCAGTCGTGGTCCCGCCTCCCGTGCTGGAGCCGATGGACTGCGGGGAATCTGTGTCCGGCGATTCATTGGACACCGGTGCCGCTGGTAGTCGGGCTATGGATGCGCTCTATGTTGGTAGAGGTGCATCCCATAGCTCTCAGCATGGATCGTCGGTGGCCTTCTCATCCAAGGGAGAGAGGGAAGATGAGAACGGAAGTTCATTAATGGATGTTTTCTGCACCGAAGCTAAATGGGTGCAGGTCCTTGGCTGGATGTCCGACCGTCTCGGGTTGGCATCTGATCTTGGATCTTGGCTCGATCCGGCGATGGAACGGATGTCAGAGCGAGCGGCTAGTGCTCTGTCAAGTGGCTCTTCTGCCATGCCGTCACTCCCGTTGGACACGCAGACTTCCGACATGTTGGAAGTTGCGGCATACCGTCTGGTTCAGCCAGAGTATGCGCTGCCCACATCCCCGAAGGGGATAAGGAGTAGGGTCCATTTTCCGGAGCAGGCCTACCATCAGTATGCCCGGGTTCCACGGCTTTCCGTCGGGGAAGTCGACTAAGAGGACACAGCCGCAGCAGTCCTACAAGCAACATCGCCAGGAGCAGCAGAGGCAGCGTCCAAGATCGCCCTTCCGTCCTTCTGGCCGTGATGCCCATCGGCCATCCGACTTTCAAGGACCTGGCCATTCATCTTCGTACAAGTCCTCTAATAAGAGGCAGTATGAAGATGACAGGAGGGGTGGCGGTTTGGGCCGCGGCGGTTACCGTAAGGATAACCGTGGCGGCGGTTCCGGACCGTCATATTCCAAGAAACCGTGGGGCAGCCATGGAGGTCAGTCCTGACGGATTTCTGGCGGAATCAGTTCCGGTGACGTCAGGAACGAAGGGAGTCGAGAATCTTCACCCAAGCGATTTAGCGTCTTCTCGTGCAATCTTGACCGCCAGCTGTGTGCAGATTCCTTCCATCGGAGGCAGACTTCAACTGTTCTTAAGCCAATGGGAACAGGTCGTGCGAGATTGTTTAGTCTGTCAGTGGATAAGAACGTCTACGAACCGGACTGGCTCATCCATCAATCGGTAGTTCCGTTAACATACCGGAGGTTGGAGACCAATTCTCAATCTCAAACCGTTGAACGAATTTATTCTTTCTCCAAAGTTTCAGATGGAGACTGTAGCAGCGGTGATGACGGGGCTGAGAAAAGGCATGTGGGCAGTATCGATAGATCTGAAGGATGCATATTTTCATATTCCAATGTCAATTCCTTTTCAGAAATACCTTCGTTTTGCATTTCAAAACAATGTTTGGGAATTCAATGCGCTTCCGTTCGGTATGACCACAGCCCCATGGGTCTTCACCAAAGTGGTTCTCGCCATGACTTGTTATCTTTGCAGGAGAAACATAGCTGTTCATACTTACATAGACGACTGGCTGCTGAAGGCGGGGAATCCAGTCACTCTGTGCAACAATCTTCAGGTAGTCCTAGCCTTACTAAAGGACCTAGGATGGATTGTGAATCTAGAGAAATCAGAATTGACTCCATCCCAGGAGTTTGTTTATCTGGGAATATTTTTCAATCTCGGGGACGGTGTAGCTTTTCCAGCGGAGTGCAGAGTCAAGAGTTTGATTGCGGTACTGGAGTCAGTTTCTCTAGGAGCCTTTCTGACAGCGTGCCAATTTCTCAGAATACTGGGTTTACTAGTATCTCTAGAGAAAGTGGTTCCTTATGCGGCACTCAGGCGCAGGCCGATTCAGATGTATCTAATGTCATTCTGGTCTCAGAGAACAGATCCGTTATCTCTGAGAATTCCAGTAAAAGAACCCTTGATATTCCACCTTCAGTGGTGGCTATCAGAACAGAATCTTGTGCGCGGTGTTCCTCTACAACTTCAACCGCAGATGTCCATCTTCACAGATGCGTCGACGACAGGTTGGGGAGCGGTATTGGACGATCAGTCAGTTTCAGGGGAATGGGATCGGACCAATGCGCAGAAACATATCAATGTTCTCGAATTATTAGTGGTGGCATTAGCGCTTGGAAAATTCGAGCGCTTAATCCGAGACAAGATTGTCCTAGTCAGGACAGACAACTCAACAGTCGTGTCTTATTTGAACCACCAGGGCGGGACAAGATCACCAGAGTTGTGTATGATGATTTGGAACCTTCTGCTGTGGTGCCAAGAGAGGAATATTATTCTTCGGGCAGCAAACATTCCAGGAAGATTGAACATCCTAGCAGATGCTCTCAGTCGAAGGACGGTTTGTCATCCGACGGAATGGCAGCTCAACCAATCGGTAGCGGAGGTTCTATTCAAACATTGAGGCAAGCCAAATGTGGACCTATATGCGATAAAACAAAATGCAAAGATGATCACATACAGTACGTGTCACCGATCCCGGACCCGCTAGCCTTAGCAGTAGACGCACTGGCGATAAGTTGGAAGGGAATGTACGCGTATGCGTATCTTCCAACAATTCTCATCCCAAAAGTTCTGACAAAGATAAGAGAGGGTGTGTGCCAAGTACTTCTGATCGCCCCTCATTGGCCGATCATGGTTTACGGATCTGCTGGACCTTCTGGTCTGCAATCCGATCCCTCTTCCAGACAGAAGAGATCTAATCTCTCAGAACAAGGGTCTGTATTTCCACGACAGACCGGAAATGTTCAAATTGACTGCATGGATGTTATCAAGCAGCGTGCAATTAAGGGTGGCTTTTCTGAGCAAGCAGCGAAGTTTGTCGCTTCAGCCAGAAGAGGGTCAACCACAAGAACATATAATTATAGATCAACAAATTTGCAGAGTGGTGTAAGGGAAGAGATATTGATCCCTTTTCTGCATCTGTTCAACACGTAGCAGATTTTATGTGTCATTTATACGAAGTTGACAAACTTGTACCTTCAACCCTAGCAGTATATAAGTCTGCATTAGCTTCAGTCGTTCCCAGTCTGGCCATTGAAGGAGTGGAGAGAATGACACTTTAAATGAAGTTATTAAAGGAATGAGCAATTTGTGACCTAGACAGCCAATTACTATCCCAGCATGGAATCTATCTCTTGTTCTACAGGTTTTAGGGCATGCTCCCTTTGAACCAATTAGATCTATAGATATTAAACTGTTAACTATTAAATCAGTTTTCTTGGTTGCAGCAGCGTCGGCGAGAAGGAGAAGCGAAATACATGCGCTTTCTGCCGAACAAGACCGTTTTGTCGTCACGGGTGAAGGTTTAAGACTACTTCCACGTCTTTGTTTCCTGGCAAAGAATCAGTCACTTAAATATCCAGGACAGCCGATAAATTTGCCACATTTAATTAGACATGACCCAAACTCTTCTGCTCGGTGTCCTGTCAGATGTCTGAAAATGTATAAGAAACGTACTGAGGAGTGGAGCGATGACCCGAAATCTCTGTGGTTATGTCTCAAAGCTCCTCATTTGCGCGCCTCGAAAGATACCATTTCTCGTTGAATAGTCGATGCTATTCAGATGTCGCACAAAATCGCTGCAGGAAAGCAGATTGATCGTGCGAACACCCATCAGGTCCAAGCACTAACAGCATCATCGGCCCTTTATAAGGGTGTCTCATTAGAGGAGGTGATGTCTGTAGCACAATGGCATGCCGAGTCGTCATTCACTGATTTCTACCTTCGCGACATCTCCAGCGCACTTAATCCAGTAGCCGTCACCAATTTATAGAATCTTAACTAAAGCCACATCCGACCACTATTTCGCACACATCGCAATGGTCTTCCACATGCACTGAACAATGGCTATGCACATGATCCGAGAATGACCGTGGATTGGGCTGAGCTACTTAAGACGAATCTGACTGTGATTGGGAACAAGAAAAGACCAAGCACTCAAAATGGTGAGTGTTTACATTAATTAAGTGACTAATATTAGTTTACTTACAGTCGATTTACCAGACTGAATAAGTAAAATAAGTCTGGCCAAGAGTATCTTATTCTTTCAACAGACATTAGACTCATTCCAATTTGAAAATCTATTCAATATACTGATAGTATTTTTCAAAATTAGAAGTTGTAGTAGCTTCTTTGCACTCTACTGGACTGCCCTAGCTGAGACTTGGGGCTGACACAGGTCTGGTGGGTGTTGCTCCCCTTTTTGACAGCCCTCTGGATTTTGTGCGGACAAATGAAGGGGGGGGGGGGGGTGGAGCGCGGTCTAGACCATGGAAGTTTAGCACTAGCAGAACCCAAGTGTATGCCAGGGTTCTAGTCTCTTCACAACCTTCTCTGTCAGATGGTAGATGAGTGCTGGTTCAAGCCTCACCTCCTCCCACCGGTATTTCTTGGCTGTCGAAATCCGGAGTTTATCATAATAGTACATTTGGTAAGTATTATTCGAAGTAGAATAAAAAAAGCATCTGCTTTTGTTTCTATGAGAATTCTTAATACCTACCAGATGTACTATGGTCCTGCCTCAGCCTCCCCGCTGAGGTGAAGCTGAGCTACTTAAGACGAATCTGACTGTGATTGGGAATTGACTCAGTACCTGGGGCTATGGTAATTCCCGGACACAGTATGGGCAGGACCAGGAGAGTGCGGAGTTTTTAATTGTTTATTGTTTATTTTGAGCTAGACTAGATAATAGACATTATCATAATAGTACATCTGGTAAGTATTAAGAATTCTCGTAGAAACAAAAGCGGATGCTTTTTTGAGTCGCCTCGAAGATATAGAAATCGTGTGACATTAGGAATGTGGTAAGATGGTAATCAGTTGTAATGCCGACCAACATTAACTGGTCCAAAACGGAACCATGTACGACAAAATTGCTTGAAAGTCCGAGAATTAAAATGAGATAGACCGCTTCTTATGTTAGAGAGCCGCTGGCTCTTTTCTGATAGGAGGCGCTGTGTGCTCTTATGCGCTAGCGGGAGTTGGTTATCTGGTGAGCCACTGGCTCTTTTGCGATTGGAGGCGCTGTGTGATCTGTGTGCTGCTAACTGGAGTTTGTTATCAAATGGGTACGGGAATATTCAGTTCCTATTGCGCTATGATAATATATAGCAATTTCTGAGTTCCTAGTCCAGAATATTTATATCCAAGTACTCGCTCTAAATAAAGATCTTTTGCGATTCACGTGATTTATATCTTTTCTGAATGCCATTTTATATCAAATTCTGGATTAAGTTTGATGTAATAAGTTATATTTATTAAAAAAATAAGCAATATTTAGGCACCCCACTTTAATAATTTCACTTCCATGTGAAGTGTACATTAAACAAATTTTCTAGTGTAAAATTTAGTTCAATTTCCGTGGTATAATTTTTTACCTTTTTAGAAAAATTTAGACCCAAAAATGTGCTCAAAGAATGTGCTCGATTATAGGACGCACCCCCCTCCCCCCCCCTTTCTAGAACATGTATTTGGACAAAAAACTTGCCGTGTAGGTGGGGCTTAGAATACACCTTCCGTATCCTCTGTGTGTCGTAAGAGGCGACTAAAGGAGGTACGGGTGAGGTAACCCTGACAGAAACCTCGAGTGCTGAAGACGGAGGTTCCAGGCCGCACGGCGCACTCTAATAAACCATGGATCCACGCACTTAACGCTTATGATCATGTCAATAGTCACCTACAGGACTGGCGGTATGATCAGCGAACGAAAAGAAGAAGACAAAAAACTGCGTCCTTTAGTTGAAATTTTACGTTACATATTTTAAAACCAATTTAACTGGATGTCACATGACATTTCATAGGTCTTAAGGCAGCAATATCTTCCAATCCAGTTATGTCTAAAATATTCAACTGAACATTTACAGCATGTTCAGAATTGTACTAACTACATTTCTTTGGGTTTTTATTTCACACACACGCACGCACGCACGCACACACACACGTCTGTCTCTGTGTCGCGTTAACACAACTGTTCCTAGAGGTCCCAATGGATTAACTTAAAATTTTGTCCACATCAGTATAGCAGATGTGCATGTGCTTTTTTCGTGGCCAAAAAATTGTTCATTAGAGTTATCCCCCTTTAAATGTCTTAAAGCCATCATAAACTGCACAACCAATCATTTCTTGTCAACGCAACTCCTACAGTCTAGTTCTGATGACTGAAACTTGATTAATGTTATCATTGCCACATTAAGATGTGCTATCCATATACCTGTACGTCCATCCGTCTCCAAAATGGATGTATGTCCGTCTGTCAGTCCATCCATCTCTGACAATCATATCTTGTCAACGCAACTCCTACAGTTTGGCTGCGATTCTTTTGAAACTTGTTAAGTGTTATCATTATGACATGAAGATGTGCATGTGCCATCCATATACTTGTACATCCATCCGTCTGTCCCAAATGTATGTTCGTCTGTCGGTCCATCCTTGTCAATGCAACTCCTACAGTTTCGGTACAATTCTTTTGAATCGTGATAAATCTAGTCATTACCATCTGAAGATGTGTAAATGCTTTTTTCGCGGCCACAAAATTATTCCTTACACAGTTATCCCCCTTTAAGTACCTTTAAGCCTATACATGAACTGCAGTACCAATCATTTCTTGTCAACACACATGACACAACTCCTACAATTTAGGTGTGATTATGTTGCGTCTGTATAGAATGTATGTATGTCAGTCTGTCAGCCCATCCATCTCTGACAATCATTTCAAGATGTAAACACAATTCCTACAGCTTAGCTTTGACACCAGAAGTGTGTTTGATTAACATTAAGGGAGTCTACTCCCTGGACTATAGTAGAGAGTTGTTGTTCTTGCATTAGAAGGCATTAAATGCAAGATTAGAAATCTTTTTCTTGCGCTAAATGTAAGTACAGTACAGATCTTAGTTAGCTTTACTTAAACGCCTCCTAAAGCTCGTTTAAAACACATTTTCTCGTAGTGATTTGCTTAGACATAGCGCGTTTGGTAAAATCTCAATACGCATCTTGAATTTTATCTTGACGGGTTAGAATTTTGACACTACGGGCTTGACATTTTGAATGACGGGTTTAACTTTTTGCCCTACGCGTTTGGTATCGTTTGAAAATTTTACGATAAATTAAATGCGCCATCAATTCCAACCGCGGTTCTCCAGTTCTTTCGACGAGTCCTATGGCTAGAAGCAAACGGGTACTCGGTTCCTAGTCTAGGCAGACCCGCTTATCAGTACATGTTTTCTCCATACATGTATCTCGCGTGCTTAGCAAACTTTGAGCGATTCGTACAACAGATTTTAACTTATTTACGTCAATTTGTGGCTGGATTTATCAGAAGATGTATTTAATTTAGTGTTTCTTCGCGGGATTCATCTAATTTCTGCATTTTTATAGTGAAAATCTCGATATATCTAATGTCGAATGGACAATCGTCTTGAACTGGAGCACCATTCCATTCTGATGACGTCATCGCGTATATATTTAACCTCGTTATCTTTGATTGGCAGAGATATTGTTGGAAAAGCCATCAATGGCAAATCTGATTGGTTGAACTAATCTCATGACGCTTTGACAGTTGTGTACTATTAGATGACAGTAAAAAAGCAACATAACCTAAACAAGGATTTCCAGACGTTGGCTGTGAGCTGGACAAAAACCAAGTTGGATCCAGATTGGGTACAAATTTTAATCTATGGATATATCGGAAACAAACTGGTCAGATTTTGCTCAAATTTTAATGAAGGAGGTTGTGTGATCATACATTAAGATTTAACAACCCTGGAAGTGATCAAAAGAAAAATTATAGGCTGTGGGTTACAATCTCTGATAACTTGGATCTATCTGACGATGGAAAGTAAGTGATAACTAGATTGTTTGGCATGTCATAGCAATCGACCACATTCACTACCCCAGGGGAGGAGCCAAATGTAATGCCAGAAATGTGGCTGCAATGCAACCATGAATCTCGACTTCATGACAGCAATGAACTCTGATGATTGACTTCAAACATAAAATAAATTTAGAAGGCTTATCAACAAGGGGGCCAAGGACCTGTAACGGTATCCTGGACGGTGTATGGCAATAAGGGCTGTCAGCAGAGAAGGCCGCTACTATGTCAAAAAAGGCTGCCTATAAAATATACTGAGTATGTACATACCTATCTATCTATCTATCAAAACTTTTCAAAATATTCAGCTGGTTGCTTGTATACCCTTATCTAATTTCCACTTCCTATTTTTCTTTTGAGATGAAGCGAACTGTCAAAATATATCATCTCTTCTTCTTTTCGTTCGCTGATCATACCGCCAGTCCTGTAAGTGACTATCGACATGATCATAAGCTTAAATATCTCATCTGATAACGGTTGTTGCTAAGCACAGAATTATAAAAAAAAAATTCTAAATAGAAGTTCTAGAGCTAACTACTACAGAATCCTTCTGTCAAATTTGGATATAATCCACCAAGCGCTCATGGAGAATATGCATTTTGGCAATTTATGTCCAGCCAACTAGGGTTGCAATCTGTCAAGTGGTTAAGGAGGAGTAGCGTTTTGACAATTTCTGCTAAATTTTTGATAAAGTCAAAGATTTTCACACATAAATTGACCAATCAAAATTCTGTATACATGTTCAGAAGCCGAAAGCATTAGGGTCCTTCCAGCCAAAGTAGTTTGAAATCCGCCAAGCTGTTAATGTATGTATGAGACACGGCATCACACAATGATGTTCTGGCCAAAAGGTCAAAATCACTGATACGCATGGCAACCATCTGCTGTCCGCCGTCCATCCGTCAACTTATGTTTTATGTGAAGGAGGCATGTCTCCAAGTTTAGGACCAGTATGATCAACCAAACATGAGATATAAACAGAAAAGTTGAGCCAAACGCAAATTAGACGCCGCCGGGCGACGTGCATAGTATCACAATAGCTCATTTTACTCCGTAGTTGAGATAAAAATGGCCTCTTGCACTCTATAGTAACCTACAACATTTGTTTGAATTCCATCCACCGCTTTCGGAGGAGTTGCATTACGCAGAGACTGGCGTGGATCGCTGTGAAAAATCTTGAGGTCATAAGGGGAAATGATCTGTGAGAGCAGGGGTTAAAATTAACATGAGCGCGAGGTTAGCAGAAATTGACCAGGGCCAGTACAACTTGTAACTGACCAACCCAATGGTAACAATTTGGCATGTCAACCCTTTAATGGTCAAGGTGGTAAAAAATATTCCTCTATTGTGAGCAGAGCAAGACGACTATTTTTGGAAATTTACCAGTAGAATGACTGGCTTGATAATTGAGCCAGTCATTTCAGTGGTAAAATTTAAAAAATAGTCTTCCCTTGGTCTGCAAAGATTTGAAGGGCTATGGTAGAATCTAGTAATCACTAGTCCTATCTAAATGTAGTGGCTCATCTGACTTAATTTAAAACTATTGAGAGGGTGTCAAATGATGTGCGAGAGTGTGGGCAGGACTATGGGAAATCTAGATAAATCTGGAAGACCCCAATTTCTGACTACATAAAATAAATGTTGTCAGCCAATCCACAATCATATGGATAACCCACATACCAAATTTGGTTGAATTCCACCCAACTGGGAGGAGATAGCATGTTGAATGAATGGCGACAAATGTATCCTAATTTTTTCAAAACATGGAGATAAAGAAAAGACTCGGAGATTTTAAAGGTACAGTACAGATCTTAGTTAGCTTTACTGTTTGACGAAGCAAAAACGAAACAAAAATGTGTCTTTTTCCTGAACGCACCCCAGGCACAGGTAAAACAACTATGTACGCATTTGCATGTTTATGTAAAAGCGGAGATTTTCGGTTACATATTATGTATGAAATAGTGAAATCGAAAACAACCGAATGTCAGGTTTGCAGATTTTGTAAATTGCTTCCCTTTCCGTTATAAGACAAATTTGGCATAACACTAGCTGCAAGTGGTGCATATATTGTTCTAAAAAGTTATGCCTATTACGTCGGCTCAAATTAGACTATATTGTAATAAACCCATTTCAGAGAATATCTTGGTTTATTCATCCAGATTTCAAAAGACATTGTGGATTGAAAATTTATTAAAATATACACACTCATCACACTAGCTTCATACTCAGTAAAGAATACCCAGGTGCAGAGTTCACTCACGTCCATTTTATACAAAGTTACGATTGATTACGATGATGACATTTCGACAATTATCATTTACAGCCACAAAAAAAGCTAAAGGCGATGCATGTACTTAACACATATACGGCTCCAATTGCAATTTTAATTTACATGTACGGGTCCTTGACAGACTATAGACCGATTCCGCTTTATGTTTAATGACGCGTAGTAAGAATCTTTGTAGCGTTACTGTATACATTTGAGTGCGCGTTTGACTGTTTCCGTGACAGGTTTAAAATATTTCATGATACGTTTAACATATTGTAGGACGGGTTAGACTTTCCGTTAGACGCGCCTATAAAATAAATAAAATGCGTTTGGTGTTTGGCCACGCCTGGAAACGCTACGAGGTTTTGACGCGAAAAAGACGCATTTTTGTTTCGTTTTTGCTTCGTCAAACAGTAAAGCTAATTAAGATTACATGTATGTCCACTCTTGATGTATGTTTATCTGAAATGTTTGGATCCCGGGTGTGGGGGTTGTGTGTGTGTGTGAGGAGGAGGGGGGGTGGGGGGGTTGTGTGTGATATGCCGTCTTCTGATGGCTCTTGTTTAAACATCTTACTGTATTTATGAGCTTTACTGTACCAGTATGTTATTGTGTATATTTCACAGATGGAAATGTCATTCCGGCGAATTGGGTTACAGGAATTCAGTTGAATCCTATTATGTGTGATGGTGTGATAGAGACAAAATTCACCTTAGCACCGGCACACTACAAATTCTACAGATATAATGTGAAACTACAGCATGTCAGCAATAGTACTACCATTTCTAGCTATGATGTCACCACGGTGAGTTGCTCACTAACTAATATATATTGCATTATCAGAATGTTCCTTCAAGTTTGATTCGCTAGAACTAGTCAGTTAGTATGTTTAACACTTAAATTTGTTCAAGAAAATTTCGATTTTTTCATTCAAAATCTCCATTCACAGGCTATTTTTGAAAATTTACCATTGGAATGACTGGCTCGGTTATCGAGCCAGTCATTCTAGTGGTAATTTTTCAAAAATAGTCCTCTTGGTCTGCAAATGGACATTTCTCAAGACCAGTACAGAAGCCATTTTTGGCTGATATAAGTGTTAAAGAATTAATGATCATGTCCATCGGCTATGTGAATCAAACAACGAATGGTTAACTCTAGTTAGTTGGTACCCGAGTCCCTATCAATTGACTGACGATTGTTTTTAGATTTGAAGCAGGGTACCAGTCTCGGTTAATAGTTCCTTAAAGGTGGCGTGAGGACTGTTAATTAATTTTATTGTTTATTGCAGTATTTAAATACATTAACGTCACTTTGGGGTGCAAAAATATTTCAATGATCAGATTAAATGTTACCTATCATTATGATGTCACAACGGGAATAGGACTCTGTGCTGGTTCAATATTTCTCTGTCTTTAGTACAATGGTAACATCCTTTAAAATGTGCATATAGCGGGACAGACTTCACATATGATAACATAATTTATTTCAGTTTGAAGCTAATTCTTCAAGAAGTTTCAAAATCATGATTATTGAAACTACATGATTTTAAATGGTTTTATGGGTAGCTATATTTGCATAATAATTAGCCTACAACTATGATACACTTTCGGCAATAAACAATGAAGAAAATCAGCAGTATTTCAATGTATGGGACAAATAATTTCTAGGGAACAATACATGTACATGTACTAGTAATTGTGGATCCATGCATGCTCTTCTTGAAAGGATTTGGATGAGTATATCTCAATTCTTGGATGAATGAATGGGTGTGTGTGTGATGGGCTGAGTGGGGGAAGTTGATGATGGATGTATGTGGTACATAAATAATATGCTTGAACTGTATTTTACGCACAAGCCATTTTGCTGCTGTCTGATTGGAAAATATGCTGTCTATCGGCATGAATAGTATGTTTAGTGAAACATTCCTTTGTCATTGTTTCCATACACAAATGTATAAAGTTTAGGGTTGTGCTCGCGATTTCCAATTTTATTGATTTTTAATCCTATGATGCGATATGAGATCGATACTTAGTTTGGTGATCGTGAACAATTAAAAAATACCATATTTCATTGAGTAACATGTTCCCTGCTTCAAATCCTTCAGAGCCTTCTGCAATTGAGCAAAATTTCCCTGGCTCTTGTTCTGGTCTTTCCAATAGGGTTATACCAGTTTTCTCAGGACCAGAGGTGGCCCTTGTTGGTCCATGTCTGTTCTTTCAGCCGGTTGACCTGGGGTGGAGAAATGCTCCATGCAGCACATACAAGTATACTGGGAAGACGGAACATCTTGGCCAGCTGGTATCAGTTGAAGGATGGTTTATTGTATGACATGTCTGATGGAACGGCAGCTTAACCAGTTGGTGGCAGAAGTTCTATTCAAACATTAGGACAAACCAAATGTAGATCTCTTCGCAATGAAAAAAATAAAAAATTATCTACTATATGTCACCGATCCCAGACCGACAAGCTCTAGCAATAGCTGCATTGACAATAAGTTTGAAAGGGATGTATGCGTATGTGTACCCATCAACAATTCTAATTCCAAAAGTATTGGAAACGGTAAGTACTACTGATCACTCCTCAGAGATGTTCCAATTGACTGCATGAATGTTATCAATGATGGCTTTTCGGAGCAAGCAGCGTAATTTGCTGCCCATGCGAGAGGGGGTGTGGGGTGGGGGGTCAACCACCGGGAACAAATTTGCAGAATGGTATACTGGATGAAATACTGATCCATTTTCTGCATCTGTTCAACATGTAGCAGATTTAATCTGTCATTTATACGAAGTTGACAAGCTTGTACCTTCAACCCTTGTGGCTTATAAGTCTGCTTTAGCTGCTGCCGTTCCATTGCAAAAGAGGGGAATGACACCTTAAACGAAGTTAGTAAAGGAATGAGCAATTTGCGACCTTAACAGCTCCTACACTCATACGTGTCTGAAACTTATCCTTAGTTTTCCAGGTTTTGAGCCTTGCTCCTTTCAAGCCTATTGGATATATATATTACATTAAACATCACGTGTAACGGTTTACGACTTTCCACGCCTTTGCTTTCTAGCTAAGAATCAATCTCTAAAATATCCAGGCCAACAGATCAATTTCCCAAGTCTAACCAGACATGATCCAAGCTCTTCTGCTTGGTGTCCTGATTAATGTCTGAAAATGTACAAAAAAACGTACAGATGAGTTGAGAGACGATCCTAAATCTTTATCGCTCGGTCTCAACTCTCCTCATCTTCATGCTTCGAAAGGTACAATTTCTCTTCTAAAGGATACTCGATGCGATTCAGATGACTTATAAGATTGCAACGTGAAAGATAGTGGATCGTGCTAGTGGCCATCCGAGCACTTGAAGCATCATCTGCCGTCTATAAGCCAGTCTCCCTATAGGAGGTGATGTGTGTCGCATGATGGCATGCCGAGACATCATTCACAGATTTCTATCTTCGCAATCTCCCTAGCATGCTAAATCTAGTCGCTGTAGCTAATTTGTTGAATAATCGTAACTAAACCACCTGTGACTAGCAGTTGCAGTTATCGTCGTGACCAGCATTCTGATGAATAAGGATTCAAGCACTCGATCGGTTGAGTGTATTCTAATTATTGAATAATTAAAGTACGGTAACAGTCTTTTTTCATGAGCTGTCGACATAGCGGTTTCGAGCCGAGCCTCCACCCACCAGAATTCCTGTCTGGCAAATTCCAGACTTTTTCATAATAGCACATCTCACTGGTAAATATTATTTGATGTTGAATCAAAAGACCTTGGTGCTTTTTGTTTCTACGAGAATTGTTAATACTTACCAGATGTGCTATGGACCGCCTCAGCCACCCTGCTCAGGTGAGGCTGAGCTGCTTTTCGCGACTTTGTCTAGTGCAAGCGTAAAACGAATCTATCTCACCCCGGGAATTGACTCTGTACCGGGGGCTCTAGGTAATTCCGGACACCGCTTGAGCCGTAACACGGAGAGTGCAGTTTTATTGTTTATTTTGAGCAAGACAAGGTAATAGACGTTATCATAATAGTACATTTGGTAAGTATTGACAACTCTCGGAGAAACAAAAAACAACATGCTCTTTATAATTTCAGAGCCAATTTATAGTGAAAATGTGAAAAATCGGTACATAATACATGCAGTTGTAGGCGCCTACAGTAGGCCTATTATTTCCAATAGTAAACTGAAAGGAATTTTTGGCCGGTTCCCAGTGTGACGTCACAGCTTGACATTTGGTGGTTGCTGCCTGGTTGATCCGATGTTCTCTGGAGTCGTCCTGTGGCAGTTCTTCTGTATGTGCTAACTGTAAGTTTTAGGGATCCTACCTGAGGCGGTAGTTTAGAGCGAAATGTTTTTGTGGTTATGGCCTCTAACGGCTGCAGAAGGATGCTAAAGTTAGATTATACGAGAACCTCTACCTTCACTAAATCAAGCAGATACAGGGAGGGTGGTTAAAATTGTCCACTGGCAACTTTCATTTTAAGGAAGGTTCCAAGTGCAATGCGGTGTGCCTAACTTTGAAGGCATGCCTTTTGGCGGAAAGGAGTGTCTTCATTCTCAGCGCTATTATATTTCTTCACGCTTCGCGCAGCACTGAGGATGGCACCCGCAAATTTGGCTGCTCTGGCAGACGTCCTGCTAGATATCAAAACGACATCGTGTCCGACGCTAATGTATATGTACGTCTTCATGTCAAGCGGAACACGAGATTGGCATCCGAATTTGGTGGCAAAGACAGGCGATCTCTTAGAGTAACTTTAGAGCGGGAGTAAGTTGCAGTAGGAGGAGAAATTGAGACTTCACTCGGTGAAGAGCACTGGGCAGAAAAAGAAGAAGTAATTATGGAGTTAAATCTGCAAAGAATAGAAAGCTTTGGATGTTAGTGCATTTAAGATTTAACACAGTTCACAAAGTTTGAGTAAAGGAGGCAAAAAGTTTGTCACAGTCTTTCCGCGAACACACGGTCTAGGTTTTTTTGCTATTGCGGATGCTGCTGGCTTCGAACCAGCCATGGTGGGTATATTCCCCAGGCACAAGGTCACGCGATGACTTAGTTCTCGGCGGTCAGAGGTCACAATGCCGTGGAGATGATCGTGGGATTCCTAGCGGAATGGTTCGTGCAGTTCCTCAAAACTGGCACGGATGAATTGTTGGCGGTCGTTCGCAGTTTCGGAAGCAGAAGGAAGCGTTGCACAAGTTTCAATTGCAGGTTTTTATCTTTTGTTTCAGTTCGAGCGTAAAAGTGCAGTTCTGCAGAATGTTCAGTCACAAAAGTCCTTTAGGCGAAGGCGCGAAGTGAGTACGAACCCTAACTCGGTCGAAAACAAGTACCGAGCTCAGAGTTTGTTCTTCTGTGGGAGGCAAACGGCAAAAAAGTTCCAAAAAGCAGTCTCAAGAGTTCGTGGAAGGCATGTGTATGCAGGTTCGTTCGTGAAGGTCACGCAGTTTTAGTCTTTTCTTCCTTACCGAGCGGAAGGGCGAACTTCCCTGCACAAAGTATTAAGCTTCACAGGGAGAGGCAGAGTCCATGGAAGCTTCACAGGGAGAGGCAGAGTCCATGGAAGAGGGGGAATAATTTGGCTGCTTTCCTAATTAGTGGCCATCCAAAAATGCAGGCGATCGAGCACTGGCGGCTGTGTAGATGTCCATCTCGGCGAGCGGCCTGTGGAAAAGCTGTGCAGTCCGCTCTCAGGGGCAGTACCACAGTGGAGCGGGAACAAGAAGACCGTCGACTGGAGTCGTTGGCGAACCGTCCGCACTAAATCTAATGGTGGTCATCTCGTCATGGTGGTTCTTGCTGAATCGGCTCCTTTTATACAAGTCTGCTCTGCATTTCATTATCTCATGACGAATGGTCAGCCAATCGGAGGTCGGCGACGAGAGAGTGTGAGCTCCAGGAGCATCTAAGCGGGAGAGAGAGTAGGCGATCAATGACATGGCCGAGTTCATGCTTCTTAGGAAGAACAGGTTGCGTTCGTAGGCAGATTCCTCAGCCGTCCTTTCTAAAATATTCTTACAAACGCAATCCCCAAAAAGTGGGGATCCTAAGCTTAATAACTGTATGAAACACTTCTGGTGGCATTGTGATCATTGGCGGCTATGCGAGGAAGAAGTCGTGCAAAAATAGTATGTACAACCCAAAAAGGTCCACCCAGTCAATGGCATCATGCGAATGTGGCCATGTCTTGCCTTGTGAGAAAACCTGTCTATTATGGGATTACTCCCGGTGGTTCAGTGCATTTGCAGAAGTAAATTGTCCCTTTAACTTTTTCTCCAACTGCGCGCTCATATTGCCATCTATCGGGGTAACTGTAGTACGGCAGGATCGGTGGCATTCACTGGTTCTGAGCTAGACCTTCCCATTACCCGACCACACATAGAAAGTCCTCCCAACATCTTTAATAACAACATCAGGTGTTTTGATGGGCTATGAAAATTGGTATTTTGGCATGCTAAAACATAAAAAACTGACATGTGATAAAGTGGGAAGGTATTAGGCCTTGGGAGGTTTAATAATTATATACCCTAAGGCACCATAATTCCATCAAACTTACATTAGTTAGGGAAATATTTACATGTTATGTGCATTTACTCAGGACAAACAAGGCTTGTTCGTCATTTTGAATTTTGTGCATATTCAGAGTTAACTGTTTGTGGCCGAGTGATCCATTAGCTATTTAATTTCATTTTCGATTGTTATCTAGTTAATAATAATTAACTATGGTTCATAAATCGAACTTGACCTAAGCTAAAATAAATTTGAAAACTCTTACAATTTTCCCCCAAAAAATAATTTGTTACTCCTATTACAATGCATACATGTCCTAGTTTGACTAATACAATGACAAATGAGTACATGTAACGCCTCTGTTGCGTAAGTGTTTGCATCAATAGAATCAGGGGAATAGGCTCTGCTATCCTAGCTGCCATTTATCATGTTTATTTGTCCCCTAACATGTGCCTAAGTAATAATTGATAGAAAATGATATTCTTATTTTCAGCCTAATAACACAGTCAAATTTCAAGATGTGTTGCCTGGAAAATACGTAGTAAAGGTAATATAGCTTGTATTAGTACTTCAGTTATGCACATGTAAAATAGAGCAGTCCATTTCTAGCAATGCCCCACCCATTTCTAGCTAAGCTCTACCCCTTTTTATATGCCTGTTTAAAAAAAAAGTGTCATTATTTCTTTTCGTCGATATTTGCTAGAGTTATCCCCTCTGAAATGGGTAAAATGCGTAAAAGATTTCATGTCCGGGATGCATCTCAAAAACTTCTGAATCTACATTTGAAATTTTGGCTCCAGTGCACATAGTAGAAGGAGACAGTGTCATGATTTCATTTCGTCTGGATCTGTCCATATTTGTTAGAGTAATCCCCCTGAAATGCGTAAAATCGGCAAAAATTTAGTATCCGGACCATATCTCAAAAACTCTTAACCGACATTCTAAATTGTTTCTCCAGTGCACATATTAGGTGGAGACAATGTGTTATGAGTTTGTTTCAGTAGGATCCCTATTTGTGAGAGCTATCCCCTAAAAAGAGTAAAGATTGGACAAAAAATATTTTGCGAGTCGGATCTCGGGGAGTTTAGACGCTAGATTTGAAATTCAATTTCCAGCTAACATATACATAGAGACGAAGTGTCATGATTTTGTCTCGTCGAGATCTGTCCATGTTTGCTAGAGTTACAATGTATACTTCCATGAAAAGATTAAAATTCATTAAAGACGGAGGTATTAAGCCCACTAGGTGGCGCTCCTGTTTGCGTGTGTTGGAATAAAGTTATATACTTTGCATCCTGATTTACCAGTATCCCATTTTCAAGGTAACTATACAGGTAAGCTGTAGAATATTTTGAAACTAATTTTTGTCACACCTGCGATGCAGAAAGCGAGACGTATGCGTCACTTTTCCGGCAACAGCGACAACAATGTTAAGTTTTTGTGTTTAGCAAAACTTCTCGGCTTATATTTCAGGATCATTTAATCCTATTGCAACTAAACTTGGCTATGTGGTTGCCTATACTTTTAGGAAGCAGCATGATGATACTGAGGTCACAAGGTCAAGGTCACTGTGACCTGGATACGAAACTGTTTTTTTCAATGTTAAGGTCAATGCCACTGTGACAAACAGGAGGCGGGCGTGACATTTAATTCCGCAGAATTCTTGTTTAACCCTTTAATGGTCAAGCCGGCTGAATCCAGCATCTGTAACGGTCTTGAGAATGTCGATCAGCTGGTCAAAGGGAGACTATTTTTGAAAATTTAAGTTTTCAAAAATAGTCTTGTCTTGTCCTTCAAATGGACATTCAATAAGCAAATATTTTAATTTTCTTGAGAAAGTTTGACCATTAAAGGGTTAATTGTCCATCATTTTCCAGCTTCATGACAGAGTTATAATACAGCATAAGGAATCGCTAACTAGTGACAGAATTGATTGTGATGTCAGATACCGAAGTCATCTTCAACAAATCTCGCTCACGTGTTGCCATTGGGGTTCGAAGAACTCAATGTTGGGGTTGAATGGTCAAGGTCACAGTGACCCAATTATGGAAATTGTGATTAGTACTAATTCTAATAACATGCACTTTATGGCTAAGTAAATGTCATCAGTACAGTACCTACATGCATACGTAAACAAGCATGAACACAATAGACTGTCAATTTCCTTTGACATTGCACTGCAATCTTCACGGTACATTGATCCATTGTGTTATTGTGGTTGGTGTGGGTGGGGGAACGGGGGCTTGTGCGGAGGGGACATAGATTTCAGCAATCTCTGAATTTCATTATTACTATTATTATTATTATTAGCTCACCTGACCTTGAGCTTATGCCATGGCGACCATCCGTCATGTGTCCATCGGTCAACTTTTCATTTAAACGACTTCTCAAGAACCACTGAGCTAATTTCAATTATATTTGGCAGGAAGCACCCTTAGGGCATAAGGATCCAAGTTTATTCAAATGAAGCCAATCGACCAATTTGACCGGCGACCATCTTGGGTTTCGGCTGATTTTAGGAAACGTCTTTAAAAATCTTCTCCCAAGCCGCTTTGGGAATCAATTCAAAACTCATGAAACATTTGGGCAAGAGCTAAGCGAACTTTGTTTAAGAGAACTTGATGGACCAAATGGTTCGGTGGCTATGTTGGATGACCTAGTTTTCACAAAAACTACCTCCAGAACCGCTGAGGCGATCAGGCCAAAATCTGGGAGATATGATTAAGGACTAAGGGCCATTAAAGTTTGTTCAAGGGAAGTTGATCCATAAAAAAACAAGGCCGCCATGGGCCAATCAAAATATAGCGTGTTTGGTGGCCATATTGGATTTTTTTATTTAATAGATTCTGATGCCGAAATTGATTTGTTATGTTTTTCAGTATTCTGATTTAAAATTTTTAATTTTCGAAACTGTTGGATAAATGGTTTGGCGGCCATCTTGGATCGTTTACCTACCAATGTTTACTTACTAAAGCAATGGGAAATTTAAAATGTCTTCTCGAGAACCACTGTGCCCATTTCAGTTATATTTGGCAGTAACAATCCTTATGACATAGAGATTCAAATTTGTTCAGATTGACCCGATCAGCCAATTTGGCCAGTGGCCATCTTGGATTTTGGCCGATTTTTAGGAATAGCTTTAAAAATCTTCTTCGAAACTGCTTGGGGCATCAATTCAAAACTCATGAAGTATGATCTAGGGAAGAGCTGAACCAAGTTTATTCAAGGGAAGTTGATTGGCCAAATAGTTCGATGGACATCTTGGATGACCTTGTTTTCGCGAAAATAACTTTTCCAGAACCAAAATTTGGCAGATATTAAAGGGGAACACAAGAAGGGTCACCATCCTTTCCATAAAACACGCAGTTCTATCGTAGAGCCCATATTTATGCTACTGTGTAAAGCTTTCCTGCGACATTTATATATAAATCCGATTAAAATGGTGTTAAAAAATGCTATGTTATTATAATTTTCTGCGAGCTAATTAAACCTTTGATGTCATAGGTTGAATCCCATCTGACAAAAACCATGATAACGGCACTCTGAAGACAGGAGTGCATGCATTTGGGTGGTGATATAGCGCTATCGGTGATAATGCTATCGACATCCTTTATATATTGATATATTTATATATTCACAGATTGAAGAGATTAAGACATTTATCACACTATTGCAAATTTATGGAATATATTTGTTATTTTCATATGTTAGTTGCCGAACCTTAAGATGGCCATTTTCTAGGAAGCTGCCTGCTAATTACATAAATATTTTAATATCTCGGGAAATTTTTAGGCCTAGTATGAAAACATAAATACCTAAATATGTATTGGGATGTACAGTACAGATCATAGTTAGCTTTACTTAAACGCATCCTAAAGCTAGTTTAAAATGCGTCTATATGGCGTAATTTTCTTATAGTGATCTACTTAGACATAGCGCGTTTGGTAAAATCTCAAGATGCATCTTGAATTTTATCTTGATGGGTTGAAATATTGACACTACGGTTTTGACATTTTGAATGATGAGTTTAACTTTTTGCCCTACGCGTTTGGTAGCGTTTGAAAATTTTACGATAAATTAAACGCGCCATCAATTCCAACCGCGGTTCTCCAGTTCTTTCGACGAGTCTTATGGCTAGAAGCAAACGGGTACTCGGTTCCTAGTCTAGGCAGACCCGGTTATTAGTACATGTTTTCTCCATACATGTATCTCGCGTGCTTAGCAAACTTTGAGCGATTCGTACAACAGATTTTAACTTATTTACGTCAATTTGTGGCTGGATTTATCAGATGTATTTAATTTAGTGTTTCTTCACGGGATTCGTCTAATTTTTGCGTTTTTATAGTGAAAATCTCGATATATCTAATTCCGAATGGACAATCGTCTTGAACTGGAACACTATTCCATTCTGATGACGTCATCGCGTATATATTTAACCTCGTTATCTTTGATTGGCTAAGATACAATGTATTGTTGGAAAAGCCATCAATGGCAAATCTGATTGGTTGAACTAATGTCATGACGCTTTGACAGTTGTGTACTTTTAGACGACAGTAAAAAAGCAACATAACCTAAACAAGGATTTCCAGACTTTGGCTGTGATCTGGACAAAACCATGTTAGATCCAGATTGGGTACAAATTTTAATCTATGGATATATTGGAAACAAACTTGTCAGATTTTGCTCAAATTTTAACAAAGGAGGTTGTGTGATTATACATTAAGATGTAACAACCTTGGATGCGATCAAAAGAAATTTTTAGGATGTGGGTTACAATCTCTGATAACGTGAATCTATCTGATGATGGAAAGTAAGTGATAACTAGATTGTTTGGTCGATGACGTGTCATAACAATCGACCATGTTCACTACTTTGGCCTACCCCACCCCAGGGGAGGAGCCAAATGTAATACCAGAAATGTGGCTGCAATGCAACCATGAATCTCGACTTCATGACAGCAATGAACTATGAAGATTGACTTCAAACATAAAATAAATTTAGAAGGCTTATCAACAAGAGGGTCAATGGCCTGTAGCGCTATCCTGGATGGTGTATGGCAATAAGGGCTGCCAGCGGAGAAGGCCGCTACTATGTCAAAAAGGCTGCCTATATAATATACTGAGTATGTACATACCTATCTATCAAAACTTTTCAAAATATTCAGCATGTTGCCTGTATACCCTTATCTAATTTCCACTTCCTATTTTCTTTTCAGATGAGGCGGACATAGAGGCGAACTGTAAAAATGTCTCATCTGATGACGGTCGTTGCTAAGCACAGAATTATAAAAAAAATTCTGAATAGGAGTTCTAGAGCCAACTACTACAGAATCCTTCCAGCCAAATTTTTTATATAATCCACCAAGCGGTTATGGAGAATATGCATTTTGGCAATTTATGTTCAGCCAACTAGGGTTGCAATCTGTCAAGCGGTTAATGAGGAGTAGCTTTTTGACAATTTCTGCTAAATTTTTCATAAAGTCAAAGATTTTCACACAAAGATTGACCAATCAAAATTCTGTATGCATGTTCGGAAGCCGAAAACATTAGGGTCCTTCCAACCAAATTAGTTTGAAATCCACCAAGCTGTTAATGTATTTTAAACATAAGTTGACGGATGGACGGCGGACAGCAAATGGTTACCATGCGTACCAGTGATTTTGACCTTTTGGCCAGAACATCACTGTGTGATGCCGTGTCATTATAAGGAGGCATGTGTCCAAGTTTGGGACCAGTACGACCAACCAAACGAGATATAAACAGAAAAGTTGAGCTAAACGCAAACTGAACACGGTCAGGTGCCAGAAATTGACCAGGGCTAGTACAACCTGTAACTGACCACCCCATTAGTAACAATTTGACATGTCAACCGTTTAATGGTCAAGGTGGTGAAGAAATTCCTCTGCTATGAGCAGAGCAAGATGACTATTTTTGGAAATTTACCAGTAGAATGACTGGCTTGATAATTGAGCCAGTCATTTCCGTGGTAAAATTTTTTAAATAGTCTTCCCTTGGTCTGCAAAAAAGATTTGAAGGGCTATAGTAGAATCTAGTAATCACTAGGCCTGTCTAAATGTAGTGGCTCATCTGGCTTAATTTAAAACTATAGAGAGGGTGTCAAATGATGTGCGAGAGTGTGGGCTGGACTATGGGAAATCGAGATAAATCTGGAAGACCCCAATCTCTGACTACATAAAATAAATGTCAGCCAATCAGCAATCATATGGATAACTCGCATACCATATTTGGTTGAATTCCACCCAACTGTTTGGGAGGAGATAGCACGATGGATGGATAGAGACAGATGTATCCTAATTTTTTCAAAACATGGCGATAAAGAAAGGACTCAAGGAGATTTTAAAGATAGGTAGGTAATTACATGTAATTCAACGTCATCATACTAAAATGTAATTTCTTTCGGATTGAGAAATTAGGCTACCACCATCATTTAACATGCCACATTGTTTTCAGGACCTGTCGGTGAAAGGGTTAAATATAGCAAAAGTTGGAAGTGGCATGAGGATAAAACAGAAATTTAGATTTTCTAATGGATGGATCCACTTTTAACTATGCCCCGGCTCCGTCGATGCTTTGCGACCGTGTGTTGGGATCAGTATGTACTTTGAATCCTGAGTTCCAAATTTCATGGTAATTATAGATACAGCTAAACTGTTGAATATTTAGAAACTAATTTCAAGTAATTTGACTGGGTTCTGTTTTTAAATATTCAACAAAATGTTTACTAAATAGTAAAGACATACAAATCGTACAACTGACTCTTAAAAGTTTAACAGATTTAGCTACGTCAGCCTACATATGATGTAATTCATTATGACATCATGTACTTAACCCTTTAACACTCATGCAGGGTTTTGCGGAGGCAGCGCCCTTGCACCATTTAGCGCTCTAAAATTCACAACATCCAATCATTACCTTCACACATGGTTCATTGGCCCAATGGATTTTAGGACATAGATATCTTCCATGTATGTACTTGATCCAACATTTGTCAAAATGACCCATGATTTCTTGAGGAAGTGGGACAGTTCACCCCACTAAGCAACCGGATCGGCAGAACCCTGCTCATATCATCCAAAACCGGCTTCTGCAGTGGTGTTGAGAAATATTTATTTGCAGACCAAGAAAAGGCTATTTTTGAAAATTTATCACTGGAATGACTGTCATTCCAGTCGTAAATTTTCAAAAACAGTCTGCAAATGGATATTTTCCTATCGGTCATTGGTGGTCCGACTTGAGTCAGTCTCACTCTCCTGACATGTGCGATTCACTGTCCTCAGCGGTCAGTCACCTGGAAACACCAGCCCTCCACCGGAAAACTTTGAAGTCTAGATGCTTTCCGAGAGCAGCTGAGGCGTTTCCAGGTATAAATAGGCCTAAGGGGTGTTTTGTTGTCTATGAAATTTAGATATTTTTTACTAATTTCCCATAGAATTTTTTCTTTCAAACTTCACATCACCTGAGTTGTAACCACCACGCATGCCAGCCAGAAAAATTAATGAGTAATCCAGCATGCTTATCAGGTACCACTGTACCACCATGCATGTCACCCAACAAAATGAATGAATAAACCGGCATGATTATAATCGTGCTGGTTTATTCTAACAAATATTATCGGTAAGGTACGTGGTGGTATAGTGAATATCACTATGAGCAATGTACGCTGTACTCAGACAGAGTGAGGTCATAGTAGCTAATTTATTATTGTGGCATGGGACTGAGTGGTGGTAGTAAACACCTGACCGGGCAGTGCACCAGTATCATGTCAAAATAGATGTAGCATTCTATCAGTATTTGTGTTGGTACACTTTTTAATAATTTATTACATAATGTACTTGTACCAACACAGATAGAATGCTATTTTGTCATGCTACTATTACAGTGCTAGGTCAGGTGTTCACTACCACCGCTCAGTCTTACTTATAGTTTTGCCCAACGGAGGAATCCAGTATTAGCTATGCCCCGCCCATCTCTAGCTAAGCTCCACCCAAGCTTTACCTGCGTTGGGATCGATCTCTGCCCTCTGAATCGCAAATTCCAGAAAACTATACAGGTAAGCTGTTGATATGACAGCAACAACTCCCAGTCAAATTAGTTTTAAAATATTCGACATCATTTTTATTAACCCTTTAATGGTCATCCCGACCAAAACTGGCCTCTGTTATGGCCTTGTGGAATGTCCATTTACAGGCCAAGAGAATAGAATTTTTGAAATTCACCACAAATGACTGGCTCAATGACCGAGCCAGTAATTTGTCATAAATTTTCAAAATTGCATTCTCTTGGCCTCTAATTGGACATTCAATAAGCGGATATTAAAATTTCTTCACCAAATTTGACCATTAAAGGGTTGAATAGAATACATATAGTCCGTCATCAATTAAGTGTCTGTGAAGATTGACGACCTTATCTATGTCATTGATTATGTTGTCATCCTTATGCCTCATGTAGTTGATTATGACATCATGATTGGTGGATAAAATGGAAAGGTCCATCATGTAATGCTTATAACTCCCTGTGTAATCATATTTGTTTCACTTTCTATTTCAGCTACTGTTGAAACATAGCCAGACCACAAACACATGTTGCAAAAAGTAAACGTACAAAATCTGGGACACTAGGACACAAATTTGAAAGACCACTCAGTAATATATGACCTGTGACCAGCAACATCATTCATCAACACAGACAGTAGCATAACCATAAAACACCGCTGATCACCAGCATGGGCAATATTATATAGGACCAAGATAGTTTACTGTTGTTCGAGAGACCGGACTTGTATTGTTATTGATCATCGATAACAATACAAGTCTCAAAATCAACAGTAAAGTAAACTTAATCTTGGTCCTATATAATATTCCTCATGCTGGTGGTAATCAGTGGTGGTTTGCACTCTGTCTGTGTTGGTGATTGTTTGAGCAAACTGCATTATATCAATATGGCAGCATTCAATAACAATGACATTAAACTTTTTTAAGTGAATGAATGAACAATTTAATCAAATCCAAAATGACCTGGTTTGACTTATTTACTGTACATAGGTAAAGGTTGTATGGAGTTTTCATCATTTCTTTGATCTTCAGTGGAACAAGGATTGAGAATTTTTCCCCACTCTGAACAACGGAACATGCTAGTTAAAGGTAAGTAAAGCTTCAAGTATACAACCCTTTACTGTCCAATATTTGTCAAGAAAATGTAAATTTCTGCTGAACCCTTTAATGGGTAAATTTGGTCAAGAAAATTCCAATTGTCTCCTAAAATGTCAATTTGCTGATCAAGAGTATTCTGGGAGCCAGTCATTCCAGTGATAAATTTTCAAAAATAGTATTCGCTTAGTCAGCAAAAGGGCATTTCTCAGGAACACTGCAGAGGCTGGTTATGGCTGATTTGACCATTAAAGGGTTAATAAATGGCCATTTGCAAGCCAAGGCAGTTTTTTAACATTTAGATCTGTAATGACTAGCTTAGTTATCAAACCAGCTATTCCAGGGGTAAAATTTTAAAGTAGTCTTCTTAGCCTGCAAATGGTCATTTCTCAAGACAATTTGATTTCAGAGGCCGGTTTTGACCACTCACTGAGTCATGGTAACGTTTTCATATGTCGTGGACCTTTAATCCTAAAATTGGTTTAAGAAAATTTAAATTTTCCTATTGAAAATGTCCGTTTGCAGAGAAAGGGAGATACATTTTTGAAAATTTACCAGTGGCTTGGTTATGGAGACTCATTCCATTGATCAATATTCAAAGAAATAATTCTTGTTCTGCATATGGACATTTCTCAAGGCCACCACAGAACATGTTTTCACCAGCTGGAGTGCTAAAGTGTCAATTGCTAAAATGTACAATTCTTTTAACAGTGACTAACTACTGACTCTTGGTACATGTATGTTATTGATATATCTAATCATGTTAGTTAGAGCTAATTCAATATAACAAACTTTAACAGTTAATTAAATTCAAACGGCACAAATGATCATGGTGAATGCACCAAAATAGCCCAAACTTCAGGGCAAACTCTTTGCCACTGATTGGAGAAGTTCACTCAATCTGTAGTGTACCCGCTTCATGTTCATCAAGTCTTTCCAGTAGTGGTGGCTTCCTCATTGTCAAACATATCATCATCAGAAGATTCACTGTCCCACACATTAGCTGTCTCACCATTACTATCAGTGTCTGATTCCACGTTTACAACGCCACGATGAGTGATATTTGGTTTAAAATATACGGCACGATATATAGCCAGTAATATACTATATACATGTACTGTTAGGCCATATGACCTGACAGCTTTGCCGGCTGTTATGGTCATACACCGCCTTCAGAATTTAGCGCAGAAATCAAACACATTAGTCATAGTTTCGCACATCCAGGCATCTTAGCTCGGCCGCCATTAAAGTTGGGGCAAACTTACTAATCCCTACATGCTAAAGAGGACTGCCCATACAAACGCATTTTCCATGAAGTTCAAACCATTAAATCCTGTGTCTGAGAATCTGTAATAACCGTGCCAGGTATCAGAAAATATCAAATCATGAGTGAATTTCGCAAGTTATTCAAGAAAATGTAATTAAGGTTTAACGGCCCATTGCTCGTAATGTTAAATTAGTCCCTCCGAAAATGGCATATCTCCCAGGGTATATGGGAAATTTGATTGTGATGGCGTCATCGCGATTCTATGAATATAATACAGGGTGGGAATATCGCCTCCAACAAGGGAGTACTTCTATTATTGCATTAACAATTTCAACCGACAAGAGAAAATAATAAATCTGTTACGAATGTGTCAAAATTCTGTTGAATATTTTGAAACTAATTTGACTGAAAGCTAGCTTCCAGTCAAATTGCTTTCAAAATATTCAACATCATACTTATATAATGACTGTAAAAGTGGAATTCTGGGATTTCAGGTTCAAATGGGTAAAATGTGATAATTCATTGGTTTTGATTTGGGGCCCACTTCCCTGATAATGCAGCTTACTAGGCCAATATTGGCCCAGTAACCTGCATTATCATTCTTGTTTTAGTAAATGTGATGTGATAATGAGAAAGTTATAGATTGTTGCAAGAGAGCCGCAGACACAAATATATATCAGAAGCTACGGTTATATATATATATATATATATATATATATATATATATATATATATATATATACATTTCGTTTACCTCTGGTCGTGAAAAAACAATGTTGAAGATAAACAATCCGATAAACTCGATCATCGATGCGTGTCTTTCTTTACAATTTTCGAGAAAACTAACTTTAAGCACTGGCAGTAATAAGCCCGAGTTAAGATGCCGAAGCGGTAAAATATATAGGCATCACACTTTCTGATCGGCAGTTTCGTTATTCCGTGTTATCTGTCTACTTTTTAGTCTGTGGCGTACACGAAATGTGCATAGATTGATGAATTGCACACACAAAAATGTTATTTTCTAAACAGTTGACGCCATCTTTGCTAAATCTCATTAAATATGTGTGTATTCTCGACCAATCAGACGGTCATACCCGTTGCCGAAAACGGGTAATAAGGTTATGTACTCGGATACTCCTGGAGTGAGTTTAGGAAGGAGAATGTTTGGCGAATGTTCACGTTCTACGCGGTACAGTGTTCAGTTAATAACGGGAAACCCTTTTCGCGCTCCTGAACGCACCCCAGGCACGGGTAAAACAACTATGTACGCATGTGCATGTCTATGTAAAAGCGGAGATTTTCGGTTACATATTATGTATGAAATAGCGAAATCAAAAACAACCGAATGTCAGGTTTGCGGATTTTGTAAATCGCTTCCCTTTCCATTATAAGACAAATTTGGCATAACACCGTAGCCGCAACTGGTGCATATATTGTTCTAAAAAGTTATGCCTATTACGTCGGCTCAAATTAGACTATATTGTAATAAACCCATTTCAGAGAATATCTTGGTATATTCATCCAGATTTCCAAAGAAATTGTGGATTGAAAATTTATTAAAATATACGCACTGTCATCACACTAGCTTCATACACAGTAAAGAATACCCAGATGCGGAGTTCACACACGTCCATTTTATACAAAATTGTGATTGACGATTACGATGATGACATTTCGACAATTATCATTTACAGCCACGAAAAAAGCTGAAGGCGATGCATGTACTTAACACATATATGACTCCAATTGCAATTTAGATCTAGATGTACGGGTCCTAGACAGACTGTAGACCGATTCCACTTTATGTTTAATGATGCGGAGTAAGAATCTTTGTCACGTTACTGAATACATTTGATTGCGCGTTTGACTTTTTCCGTGACCGGGTTAAAATATTTCATGATGCGTTTAACATATTGTAGGACGGGTTTTACTTTCCGTTAGACGCGCCTATAAAATAAATTAAATGCGTTTGGTGTTTGGCCACACCTGGAAACGCTACGAGCTTTTGACGCTAAAAAGATGCGTTTTTGTTTCGTTTTTGCTTCATCAAACAGTAAAGATAACTATGATCTGTACTGTATGTAAGGCCTGTTTAAACTCTCATTATAATAGATGAAACTTTAATAACATTATCTGCCGTAGCGCCAGTACGAGTGTTGATTCAAAAGTGGCAATTGTACTGATATACCTATACTATTGCGTCATTCATTTATATCAAGATCAAAACTTTATGTCAAAATCGGCACCATTAGAGAAATCAGACAAAGGACTGTTATTATATATGTTTCAACATTTCCACAAATATAGTTTATATATTCCTAACATCGCTGAAGAGAAACCCCTTATAAAACGCAATTCGCAATTTTATTGCGATAGCGTTGGATGACAGCGAGCAAAACATTCAACTTATGACGTCATATGCCTCACCCGGGAATAGAAATTTAACTAATGTATCACATGTTTAAATAAGGAAGATATATATTTCTAATTTGAGCACAGAGCTTACAATTATATTTTTGAAAACGTTACAGTCTGTAGATTCATTTTATACAAAGTAGTACAGAGGGTCTGGTGTTTCCCTTTAAGGACTAAGGGCCATTCAAGTTTGTTCAAGGGAAGTTGATCCATCATGAATCATGGCCGTCGTGGGCCAATCAAAATGTGGCATGTTTGGTGGCCTTAATGGATTTTTTTATTTTGACGGATTTTGAAGCCAAATTTGGTTTTATATACTTTTTGGGTATTCTGATTTTTAATTTGCCCTTTTACGAAACTGTCGGATAAATGGTTTATCCACCATCATGGATCATTTTCCAATCGGAAACTCCTGTGTACTATAGCAATAGGATATTTAAAATGTCTTCACAAGAACCACTGGGTCGATTTTTAGTATATTTGGCAGAAAGCATCCTTAGGGCATAGAAATACAGGTTTGTTCAAATTAAGCCTGCCAGTAATTTGCCTGGTGGCCATCTTGGATTTGAACCATTTTTTAAGCGCCTTTAAAAATCTTCTTTTTCGAATCCGCTTGGGGTATTGATTCAAAACTTATGACATGTTATCTAGGGCAACAGCTCCAGTCATGTTGGATGACCTGGTTTTCATGAAAACGACTTCGTCTCCAGAACTGCTGAATGGATTGGGCCGAAATTTGAGAGATATCATTAGGACTAAAAGCCATTAAAGTTTGTTCAAGAGAAATCGATACATAAAGAGACATGGCCTGTGTTTTCTTATTACAATTCTGCTCAACTCATTAGGGTTCTACTTATGGTTGATGGTCTTTCTAGTTGATATGCCTATGTTCCAAGTGAGCGATACAGGTCTCTTAGGCCTCTTGTTTCAACATTACCATTTTATGTTTTGCTCAACTTCCCTATTTATATCTCATGTTTGTTTAATCACACTGCAGACAAAATTGGACGGACACATTCTTCTTTATAGCACGTGGTAAAGATACATGACCCCTTGAGTCAAAGGTCACGGTCGCTCTGTTCTTGCTAAAAGCTAGTTTTTATCAAAACTAACATTTTGCGTTTAGCTCAACAGTTTATATCTCATGTTTGTATAAGCATACAGGATACATCCTTCCTTATAAGGAGATGGCATGACATAATCACCTTGGCCTCAAAAGGTCATGGTCAGTCTTCTATGTATGTATTTTATGATTGAAGTCAAGCTTAAGTTGAGCATCATGGTTGCATTGCAACCACATTTCTGTTGTATTTTATGTCTTGTTACTGCTGAATTTAAAGAATTACATGTACGTCAGTTCAAAATTCAAATGCTACTGGTCCAGGTGAGCATCAAAGCCCCTGGGAATCTTGTTGATGTGATTATGATTCATAAAAATAATTACTGTCTTACAGGTGACTCCTTTTGAGCGTGCAATAGATGGCAGGACCTGTGTCTGTCCTCTGACAGTCAACAATATCAACTGTTACTGCATGGTGACCAGGTCAATGGAAATCAACTTCAGTGAGTTATACATATTTATTAGCCCTCACTAATGTCCATGTGACCTAATGCTCTTATCTCATTGGATTAGATGGCGGGTATGCAAATTGGGTATGCAAATGTATAATCTAATATGTCCCACACGCACTGTTATTCAGTGCTCAAGAGATGAATGTGAGACTCTTATCTGGCAAATATAAGACCCTATACCCTGTACAAGAGATGAATGTGAGCCTCTTTTCTGGCAAATATAAGACCCTATACCCTGTACAATAGATGAATGTGAGCCTCTTGTCTGGGAAATATAAGACCCTATACCCTGCACCAGAGATGAATCTGAGCCTCTTCTCTGGCAAATATAAGACCCTATACCCTGCACCAGAGATGAATCTGAGCTTCTTGTCTGGGAAATATAACACCCTATACCCTGTACAAGAGATGAATGTGAGCCTCTTGTCTGGCAAATATAGGACCCTATACATTGTACAAGAGATGAATCTGAGCCTCTTGTCTGGCAAATATAAGACCCTATACCCTGCACCAGAGATGAATCTGAGCCTCTTGTCTGGGAAATATAAAACCATATACCCTGCACCAGTGATGAATCTGAGCCTCTTGTCTGGGAAATATAAGACCATATACCCTGCACCAGCGATGAATCTGAGCCTCTTGTCTGGGAAATATAAGACCCTATACCCTGCATGAAAGATGAATGTGAGCCTCTTGTTTGGGAAATATAAGACCCTATACCCTGCATGAAAGATGAATCTGAGCCTCTTGTCTGGGAAATATAACACCCTATACTCTGTACCACAGATGAATGTGAGCCTCTTGTTTGGGAAATATAAGACCCTATACCCTGCATGAAAGATGAATCTGAGCCTCTTGTTTGGGAAATATAAAACCCTATACCCTGCATGAAAGATGAATGTGAGCCTCTTGTATGGGAAATATAAGACCCTATACCCTGCATGAAAGATGAATCTGAGCCTCTTGTCTGGGAAATATAAGACCCTATACCCTGCATGAAAGATGAATGTGAGCCTCTTGTTTGGGAAATATAAGACCCTATACCCTGCATGAAAGATGAATGTGAGCCTCTTGTTTGGGAAATATAAGACCCTATACCCTGCATGAAAGATGAATGTGAGCCTCTTGTATGGGAAATATAAGACCCTATACCCTGCATGAAAGATGAATCTGAGCCTCTTGTCTGGGAAATATAAGACCATATACCCTGCACCAGCGATGAATCTGAGCCTCTTGTCTGGGAAATATAAGACCCTATACCCTGCATGAAAGATGAATGTGAGCCTCTTGTCTGGGAAATATAAGACACTATACTCTGCATGAAAGATGAATCTGAGCCTCTTGTATGGGAAATATAAGCCCCTATACCCTGCATGAAAGATGAATCTGAGCCTCTTGTCTGGGAAATATAACGCCCTATACCCAGCATGAAAGATGAATGTGAGCCTCTTGTTTGGGAAATATAAGACCCTATACCCTGCACGATTTGCCTGATTTAGTTATGCTACACAGTGCCAATTTGGTAATGTGCAGCTTTGCGATAAAATGGTTTCGAAGCAATGTCCGCTTGGATTATTAATTTGCATCTGAAGTATTCAATAAAGCCTTTCCTGTATTCAATATGGCAAGCCTTTCTACTATAATGAATGCCATGAGCCCTCCATTTCACAGCCATAATTGTTGTTTACCGTATTTGACATGGTCGTCACGCTGAAAGATGACATATTATTTGCAGATGAAGATTCTTGCATCGTAATGAAATGTACACAATTTTGATGGCTAATTAATTTACCGCTTTGATGGCTATTATTACTTCATCACTCTGTTCGTTAATCAATTCGTTATACAAGTGATTTCAATGGTAAATTTCCAAAGACTTCTTGGGTTGTAAATGAATATTTGTTAGAACCATTGCAGGCTCCATTATTGACCAGCTTGTGGACGATTAGTTGGTTAACATTAACCCTTATGTTGCTGAAGCCAAGTGTATACACAATTGTATAATCTACAAGGACCAAAACCTTATGAGCGACGAGCAGACAATCATTTATGCAGGCTGGTCAACTTCATAAATTGTGTATTTCATTAAACATCTCGGAGAAAGAATATTCCTTATAATATAAAACTTCTTCTGTTCAATATTTCTATGACCTTGGGCTCAATAGGTCACCGTGACATTGGTAAAAACTTTGCCTTTTCAATATTCACTTTTTGCATTTAGATTCAACTTAAGAAATCCTATCTCATCCCTGCCTAAGTATACTGCACTCAGCCTTGGACATATACTTCCTTATAATTAGAGGTCATCATACAATGATGTTGGAATCAAAAGAGCAAAGGTCATTGCTATTTTGGCATTGTTAAAAACTTTTGGAGTCTTTCAACATCAACATTTTGTGTTTGTCTCAAATTAGCAGTCATATCGCATGTTTGCTTAATCTTCCTGGACCCAAACTTGTACACATACTTCCTTATAAGGATAGCGCATGGTACAATGGCATTAAAGTCAAAGTTCAATGTTATTGTGATATTGATAAATGACAGCATTAACTGTCTCGCCGCTGGAAGCCACCAGGCAATAATTTCAATGGGAAATAACTCTGAACCTGTTGAATATTTTGAAAACAATTTGACTGAAAGTTGTTGGTGCCTTAGGCACCAACTACTTTCAGTCAAATTGTTTTCAAAATATTTAGCATGTCTAACAATATAACCCTTGGAATATGTCGTCTGCAAAAACTCAGCAGTCAGACAGTTAATATTTTGTGTTTAGATCACCTGACATCTCATGTTTGCTTAATCATACTAGGATCAAACTTAAACACATGCTTCCTTATCATGTCAAAATGTCCTTCAATGTCAAAAGGACAGAGGTCATTGTGGTCTTGGGGGGGGAAAAATTGTTTTTTTCAACAGTGGTGTTTTGTGTTGTGCTCAACTTCACTGTTTGTATCTCAGGTTTGCTTAATCATATGGCGCCAAAACTGGAGACATGCTTCTTTATCACGAGTAGGAATGACACATGACACATTGGAGACAAAATGTCAATAGCGGTTTATATCTCATGTTTGTTTTAAAATATAGGGCCCACATTCGGACACATCCTTCCTTATAATGAGGTCGCATGGTACAATCACCTTGACATCAAAAGGTCACGGTCAGTGTGATAATGACAAAACTCAAGGGTTTTTACCTCAACTCAGCAGTTCATATCTCATGTTGTGTTAACCCTTTAATGGCCAAAACTGGCCATTTAAAGGCCAAGAGTAAACAACTTTTTGAAAATTTACCACTGGAATGACTGGCTCGGTTATCGAGCCAGTCATTCCATTGATAAATTTCCAAAAATGTTATTCTCTTGGCCTGTAAATGGACATTCAATAGGCAGATATCTAGGTTTTCTTGACCGAATTTGATCTTTAAATGGTTAATCATGGTGAACCCAAACTTGGACACTTACTAATGAGAAAGAATTACTTTGTGGTCAAAAGGTCAAAGGTTATTATCATTGATAAGTGTATTGATAAAAGCCTTCTGTATTTATTTTCTTTTAAGTCAAGCTTCATAGTTCGTACTTCAGCAACCACATTTCTGGTTTAGGATTTCTATTCTGAAGCTAAACATTTGAATCTGGTGTAACTAAGAATGAATTCACATCCAAAACATGTAGGGTCATCTTTGTTATCTGTAATGTCTCCGTTCTTTGTTTAGAATGTGATTCAGAAATTGCAGACAGCCTTCATTCTATCTACTATCATGTTTTATCAACTACTGCTGGTGAATTTTCTTTTAGGCAAACAAGGATGTCCACCTCCCCTAACCAGTCCTCCGTCGACAACACCTGAACGGAGCACAATACCTGAACCCAGTACAAAACCAGATGCCATCACAAATCCAGATGCCATCACAAAGCCAGATGCTATCACAAAGCCAGATGCTAGCACAAATCCAAATGACGGCACAAAACTGCATCCGGTTTCTGATGCCAACACACAGGTTGGTTCGCGGAGGGATAATAATGATGAAAATGGTATTGATCTGGCAAAGATCTTGGCTCCTATTTTTGGCTGTGTGGCTGCCTTTGCACTGCTGTTTGTTGCTTTTTTATGCTGGCGAAAAAGACACGAACCTAAACCTCCAGGTAAGCATATCAGAATCCCATCATCGCTCAACTACATGCTTGACACTTTAACCCTTTATTTAAGCCCTGAATTTGTTCAAGAAAATTTCAATTTTCTAAGAAAATGTTCATGGTAAGACTATTTTTTATAATCTATTACTGGAATGACTGGCTTGGTTATCGAGCCAGTCATTCCAGTGATAAATTTTCAAAAAGTCTGCTCTTAGTCTGCAAATGGACATTTTTGAAGAGCACGACAGAATCTGTTTTTGGCTGATACAGGATTAACTCCTGTACTTCACTTGTCCAGTTTATCCATCAATCATATGACGTTTTAATCAACTGTGTGACATAATCAGTGATGTCATGAATGACGTAGATAAGTTCGTCCCGAGCGCTTAATTGATGACGGACTAAGAGTTGATTTATGAATTGTATGTCTTTACTATTTAATAAAGATATTGTTGAATGCTTTGAAACTAATTTGACTGGGCACTGTCTGTTGGTGCCATAGCCATCAACAGTGCCCGGTGAAATTAGTTTCAAAATAAACATCAGCATGTCTGTCCGTCCATCTGTATGTCCGTCTGTCCCCGTCTTGTCACGCAACTCTTCCTAGCGGTCTCAATGGATTAACTTAAAGCTGATACATAAACTGCATTGCCAATCATTTCTTGTTAGCGCAACTCCTCCTACAGTTTAGCTGCGATTCTTTTGAAACTTGTTAAGTATTATCATTACCACATGGTCTGTGGTCGAAAACCCTTCACTGAAATCCTTAAAATTCATTAAAATTGTCTTGTTCATACCAGATCTTGAAGAATTTTAAACCTATGCCCTCAATTCCTTGGTCACTGAATATATTACTTGAAGAGGCAGCGCTATAATTCCATTTTGAAGAAATTCATTCGTATTTTCCTGAATTATCTCGCTTGAAAAACTTAAAATTCACCAAAATTCTCTTGTTCAGGCATAATAGTTGAACGGAATTGAACCTGCACTTACAAATCTGTCTTTCTTTAAGGCGAGATGCGGTGTCAGGATTTAATTTTTCATTGATTAGTTTTTCAAAAATATTGTCCTTTACAATTAACGTTACATGTATGTCCACTCTTGATGTATGTTTATCGGAAATATTCGGATCCAGGGAGATATGCCGTCTTCTGATGGCTCTTGTTTGCTTGTGTGTTTGTGTATGTGTGGGTGTGAGTAATCCGAAGAACTCTATTGATGGGATCAAAGTTCATAGTGCCTTATTAAGGAAATTCTTTTATGTTTCCTAATTATCACTCAAATTTGAGTGAAAGAAGCAGCACCAAATTTGGCGTGTATTAGAGCTGGCCGATTTCCCGATAATATCGGGAATACCGCGACATTACCGTTATCGTTATCGTCTCATTTATAATTACCGCCAATACCGCCAGTTGTATTTGTCATAAAATAAAATCACCAATTAAACAAATTTAACTACTCGCTGTCGCATGTCTATCGTTGTCACATCAATTCATCAGTGTGAATAAACTTACCCTATGTCTGTCTGTGTGTTGTATCAGTGTGCTATCCTCATATTATCTTCAATTAAATCATTTTATTTTATGTTTCATGATAATAAACATGATAATAAACGCTAAAACATCCAATAATTATTTCTATTTCCGCGAAATGAAAATATGCTGAGGTTGATCAGACTGGCTAGCTGATTATATTGATAAAATAGATTTTTTAATCTTATAATTCTAATAGCATAAACAGTGTCCATTTTAGAATTATATATTTTATATTTTGTAGCAAGCCTATAGGATGAAATGTGTTAGCTTCAAGCCTTCAGCAGTCTGTCAAAGTGAATCATAACCGATCATACAGCCAAACTGTATATAATTGACAAACTGTACATAATTGACCTGATTATTTGCCAGTCGAAAATAGTGCATTCAGCTGGACAAGAGTCGCCGTTAGTTAACTATACTTGCCTAGTCGAACGTGTCTTTAGACCTATTTCCATCTTAGCCAATCCGATTTGAGCTCTGGGAATTCCATTTTGCAAATGGCGAATGTTTTTTTTACGACAGAAATTCGTTAAATGGTTGAATAAAACATCATGAACGGCATAAAATACGAAGTTTTATATATCACATGTGACTTGTAGATCACCTTATTCCATGCTAGTGGCGATCAGTAATGTCATGTTCCGTTTGTGCTATGAGCCAAGATTTTCGCAAGTGTTGAGTTTTCATGGCAATTACTACCAATTTGAAAAACCCATCTTATCCCAAATCCCAATCACCTAGACGATATACCATGATACCGCGGTATTTTCCCAGATACCGTTACCGTCTGCTAAAATCCAATATCGCTCAGCTCTAGCGTGAATGTTCTCCATGTGCGTGTATGTCCCCCATATGCGTGTATGTCCCCCATATACGTGTATGTTCCCCATGTGCGTGTATGTTCCCCATGTGCGTGTATGTTCCCCATGTGCGTGTATGTTCCCCATGTGCGTGTATGTTCCCCATATGCTTGTATGTTCCCCATATGCTTGTATGTTCCCCATGTGCGTGTATGTTCCCCATGTGCGTGTATGTTCCCCATATGCTTGTATGTTCCCCATATGCTTGTATGTTCCCCATGTGCGTGTATGTTCCCCATATGCGTGTATGTTCCCCATATGCATGTTTGTTCCCCATATGTGTGTATGTTCCCCATATGTGTGTATGTTCCCCATATGCATGTATGTTCCCCATATGTTTGTATGTTCCCCATATGCTTGTATGTTCCCCATATGCTTGTATGTTCCCATATGCTTGTATGTTCCCCATATGTTTGTATGTTCCCATATGCTTGTATGTTCCCCATATGCATGTGTGTTCCCCATATGTGTGTATGTTCCCCATATGCTTGTATGTTCCCCATATGTTTGTATGTTCCCCATATGCTTGTATGTACCCCATATGCATGTGTGTTCCCCATATGTGTGTATGTTCCCCATATGTGTGTAGGTTCCCCATCTGCTTGTATGTTCCCCATATGTGTGTATGTTCCCCATATGCATGTGTGTTCCCCATATGCTTGTATATTCCCCATATGTGTGTATATTCCCCATATGCATGTATATTCCCCATATGCATGTATGTTCCCCATATGCATGTATGTTCCCCATATGCGTGTTTGTTCCCCATATGTGTGTATGTTCCCCATATGCATGTATGTTCCCCATATGCGTGTTTGTTCCCCATATGTGTGTATGTTCCCCATATGTGTGTATGTTCCCCATATGCATGTATGTTCCCCATATGTGTGTATGTTCCCCATATGCTTGTATGTTCCCCATATGCATGTGTGTTCCCCATATGTGTGTATGTTCCCCATATGCTTGTATGTTCCCCATATGTTTGTATGTTCCCCATATGCTTGTATGTACCCCATATGCATGTGTGTTCCCCATATGTGTGTATGTTCCCCATATGTGTGTAGGTTCCCCATCTGCTTGTATGTTCCCCATATGTGTGTATGTTCCCCATATGCATGTATGTTCCCCATATGCATGTGTGTTCCCCATATGCTTGTATATTCCCCATATGTGTGTATGTTCCCCATATGCGTGTATGTTCCCCATATGCATGTGTGTTCCCCATATGCTTGTATGTTCCCCATATGTTTGTATGTTCCCCATATGCGTGTATGTTCCCCATATGCGTGTGTGTTCCCCATATGCGTGTGTGTTCCCCATATGCTTGTATATTCCCCATATGTGTGTATATTCCCCATATGCATGTATATTCCCCATATGCATGTATGTTCCCCATATGCATGTATATTCCCCATATGCATGTATGTTCCCCATATGCATGTATGTTCCCCATATGCGTGTTTGTTCCCCATATGTGTGTATGTTCCCCATATGCTTGTATGTTCCCCATATGTTTGTATGTTCCCCATATGCATGTATGTTCCCCATATGCTTGTATATTCCCCATATGTGTGTATATTCCCCATATGCATGTATATTCCCCATATGCATGTATGTTCCCCATATGCATGTATATTCCCCATATGCATGTATGTTCCCCATATGCATGTATGTTCCCCATATGCGTGTTTGTTCCCCATATGTGTGTATGTTCCCCATATGCTTGTATGTTCCCCATATGTTTGTATGTTCCCCATATGCATGTATGTTCCCCATATGCTTGTATGTTCCCCATGTGCGTGTATGTTCCCCATATGCATGTATGTTCCCCATATGCGTGTTTGTTCCCCATATGTGTGAATGTTCCCCATATGTGTGTATGTTCCCCATATGCGTGTATGTTCCCCATATGCGTGTTTGTTCCCCATATGTGTGTATGTTCCCCATATGCTTGTATGTTCCCCATATGTTTGTATGTTCCCCATATGCATGTATGTTCCCATATGCTTGTATGTTCCCCATATGCATGTGTGTTCCCCATATGTGTGTATGTTCCCCATATGCTTGTATGTTCCCCATATGTTTGTATGTTCCCCATATGCTTGTATGTACCCCATATGTGTGAATGTTCCCCATATGTGTGTATGTTCCCCATATGCATGTATGTTCCCCATATGTTTGTATGTTCCCCATATGTGTGTATGTTCCCCATATGCATGTATGTTCCCCATATGCATGTGTGTTCCCCATATGCTTGTATATTCCCCATATGTGTGTATATTCCCCATATGCATGTATATTCCCCATATGCATGTATGTTCCCCATATGCATGTATGTTCCCCATATGCATGTATGTTCCCCATATGCATGTATGTTCCCCATATGCGTGTTTGTTCCCCATATGTGTGTATGTTCCCCATATGCGTGTATGTTCCCCATATGCGTGTGTGTTCCCCATATGCATGTATGTTCCCCATATGTGTGTATGTTCCCCATATGCATGTGTGTTCCCCATATGTTTGTATGTTCCCCATATGCATGTATGTTCCCCATATGCTTGTATGTTCCCCATATGCATGTATGTTCCCCATATGCATGTGTGTTCCCCATATGCTTGTATGTTCCCCATATGTGTGTATATTCCCCATATGCATGTATATTCCCCATATGCATGTATGTTCCCCATATGCATGTATATTCCCCATATGCATGTATGTTCCCCATATGTGTGTATGTTCCCCATATGCATGTATGTTCCCCATATGCATGTATGTTCCCCATATGTTTGTATGTTCCCCATATGCGTGTATGTTCCCCATATGCGTGTGTGTTCCCCATATGCATGTATGTTCCCCATATGTGTGTATGTTCCCCATATGCATGTGTGTTCCCCATATGTTTGTATGTTCCCCATATGCTTGTATGTTCCCCATATGTTTGTATGTTCCCCATATGCGTGTATGTTCCCCATATGTTTGTATGTTCCCCATTTGTTTGTATGTTCCCCATATGCATGTATGTTCCCCATATGCTTGTATGTTCCCCATATGCTTGTATGTTCCCCATATGCGTGTATGTTCCCCATATGCTTGTATGTTCCCCATGTGTGTGTATGTTCCCCATATGCGTGTATGTTCCCCATATGTTTGTATGTTCCCCATATGCGTGTGTGTTCCCCCATATGCTTGTATGTTCCCCATATGCTTGTATGTTCCCCATATGCGTGTATGTTCCCCATATGCTTGTATGTTCCCCATATGTGTGTATGTTCTCCATATGCGTGTATGTTCCCCATATGTTTGTATGTTCCCCATATGCGTGTGTGTTCCCCATATGCATGTATGTTCCCCATATGCTTGTATGTTCCCCATATGCGTGTCTGTTCCCCATATGCTTGTATGTTCCCCATATGTGTGTATGTTCCCCATATGCGTGTATGTTCCCCATATGTTTGTAAGTTCCCCATATGCGTGTGTGTTCCCCATATGTGTGTATGTTCCCCATATGCTTGTATGTTCCCCATATGCATGTATGTTCCCCATATGCTTGTATGTTCCCCATATGCTTGTATGTTCCCCATATGCATGTATGTTCCCCATATGCGTGTGTGTTCCCCATATGCTTGTATGTTCCCCATATGCATGTGTGTTCCCCATATGCATGTATGTTCCCCATATGTTTGTATGTTCCCCATATGCTTGTATGTTCCCCATATGTTTGTATGTTCCCCATATGCATGTATGTTCCCCATATACATGTGTGTTCCCCATATGCATGTATGTTCCCCATATGTGTGTATGTTCCCCATATGCATGTGTGTTCCCCATATGTGTGTATGTTCCCCATATGCATGTGTGTTCCCCATATGTTTGTATGTTCCCCATATGCTTGTATGTTCCCCATATGTTTGTATGTTCCCCATATGCGTGTATGTTCCCCATATGTTTGTATGTTCCCCATATGCATGTATGTTCCCCATATGCTTGTATGTTCCCCATATGCTTGTATGTTCCCCATATGCGTGTATGTTCCCCATATGTGTGTATGTTCCCCATATGCGTGTATGTTCCCCATATGTTTGTATGTTCCCCATATGCGTGTGTGTTCCCCATATGCATGTATGTTCCCCATATGTGTGTATGTTCCCCATATGCTTGTATGTTCCCCATATGCATGTATGTTCCCCATATGCTTGTATGTTCCCCATATGTGTGTATGTTCCCCATATGTGTGTATGTTCCCCATATGTGTGTATGTTCCCTATATGCGTGTGTGTTCCCCATATGTTTGTATGTTCCCCATATGCGTGTATGTTCCCCATATGCTTGTATGTTCCCCATATGTGTGTATGTACCCCATATGCGTCCAAACAACCCTGTTGATTTTGACCTTAAAGTCTCAAAGATCAGTAATGAACTAATTATGAAAATTAAGAGATCCATTGCCAGCTTAGCTCCACCCACCGTTTTACCTATGTTGAGATCGATTTATGTACTTTGAAACCTGAATTCCCAGAATTTCAATTGCAAGTCAACTATACAGGTAAGCTGGTGAATATTTTGAAACTAATTAGGGCCCCGCAGCTTCCGTTGCGGGAGCACTGTTATAATCACTGTGTCCATCTATCTGTCTGTTCGTGTGTCCAATATCTCATAAGCAGCATATTGTACAGAACCGCTTCAGATATTTTAATTAGTCCCAGACATCATCGACGGAGCCTATAAATATAGGCTGTGTCTGTTCCGCGCATCAGTCCGTATTTAGTTTCCGCTCAATAACTTCAGATAGCCTTTTTGGATTCATTTGAAATTTGGAATGTCAACTTCTAGCCAAACCTTGGTAGAGATTGAATATCAGCAAAATGTGCCCCGATCCATCGGTATCCCACTTGATTACTTGAAAAATCGTAAAATATTTGATTTCCATTCGATAACTTCAGTTAACCTGTTTCGACTCATTTCAAATGTGGAATGTTAACTCCTTATGACAACACCTCTGTGGTGATTGCATATAGTCAAGACATATCCAAATCCATCTTTATCCACCTTGGGGGGGGGGGGGGGGAGACATGTGACCAGAACTGGTCTTTTGCGAAACTAGGTATGTGCCTCAGTTATGATGTGCCTTTTGAAGAATTCACCTTTATGGGTCCAAGATTTTCGGTGAAAATGGGCTTTTTAATGCAAAAACTAAAGATTTTTGTCTAATTTCTCGTAAACACCATATCATACAAAATTGCTTAAAATAATTTAATGAAAGTTGGCAGTTAGGTTCTTTATGACATGTGTGATGTGTAAATGCGCCTTTTGAAGGATTAATCTTTATAGGTCCAAGATTTTGAGTGAAGATGGGCTTTTAAATTGAAAAACTCGCGATGTTTGTCACTGTTCCCGTAAACAGCTTATGGTACAGAATCGCTTAACCCTATGGCAGCGATGGGACGTGTTATCGGCTAGAAATAATTATGTTCCTAGTCCGACAGGACGTATTGTCGACAAGAGACAATTAGATGGCGGGAGCGACGGGACGTATTATCGGCTCACGCTACCACCAGTTTTCGATCGTTAAATACGCAAGCATTACTGGTGTTTTATCCAATCAAACTTAGCATTACATTAAGTCAGAAGGTTGAATTTGCTAAATCCACTGTCGATTGGTCAATTCAGTTTGTTTACAAATTTCCGCGGGAAAATATGAATAGATCTTTCTGAATGAAATAGTTTGCGTAAAAATGTCGAAGATGACAAAGCAATTCCTTTATTTAAACGAATACTCGCGAGTACCAGATTATCCGGATAGATGGAATCGGGTATTATTATTATCATTATTAGCTCACCTGGCCAGAATGGCCAAGTGAGCTTATGCGATGGCGACCGTCCGTCGTCTGTCATCCGTCGTCTGTCAACTTTATCTTTAAACGACTTCTTCTCAAGAACCACTGGGCCGATTTCAATTATATTTGGCGGAAAGCTTCCCTAGGAATAGAGATTCAAGTTTGTTCAAACGAAGCGGATCGGCCAAAATTCAAGATGGCCGCCAACCAAAATGGCCGATTTTTAGAAACACTTTAAAAAATCTCCGAAACCGCAAGAGGATTTTAATTCAATACTCATAACACGTCATCTATTGCAATGGTAGACCCAAGTTTGTTCAAGGCGACCTGATTGGCCGATTTGCCTGGCTGCCATCTTGGTTTGTTTTCCTGCCATAGTTTCCTATAGTAAAGCAATGGGCCCATAGTAAAGCAATGGGGAATTCTTTAAACAACTTCTTCTCAAGAACCACTCGGCCAATTTCAATTATATTTTGGAGGAAGCATTCATAGGGCATAGAGATCTAAGATTGTTCAAACAGAGCGGATCGGTCAAAATCCAAGATGGCTGCCGGCCAAAATGGTTGATTTTTAGAAACACTAAAAAATCTCTGAAACCGCGAGAGGAACTGATTCAAAACTCATAACACATCATCTGTGGCAACGGTAGACCCAAGTTTGTTCAAGACAACCTGATTGGCCGATTTGCTTGGCGGCCATCTTGAATGACCTAGTTTTCGCGAAAATTCGCTGAAATTTTGTAAATATGCTTAAGGACCAAGGGCCTTTCAAGTTTGTTCAAGGGAAGTTTGTACGCTAAAGAACATGGCCGCCATCAACCAATCAAAATTTAGCGTTTCTATATTTGATGTATTTTGATGGCGAAAATTGCTTTATATGCTTATCAGTGTGGCCAGATCAAATATCCCACTTTCGAGACTGTCGGATAAATGGTTTTCCTGCCATCTTGGTTTGTTTTCCGGCCATAGTCTCCCATAGTAAAGCAATGGGCCCATAGTAAAGCAATGGGGAATTTTTAAACGACTTCTCCAGAACCACTGGGCTGATTTCAATTATATTTGGGAGGAAGCATTCATAAGGCATAGAGATCTAAGTTTGTTCAAACGAAGCGGATCGGTCAAAATCCAAGATGGCCGCCAGCCAAAAACCTTCTCCAAAACCACAAGAGGAATTGATTCAATACTCGTAACACATCATCTATGGCAACGTTAGACCCAAGTTTGTTCAAGCCAACCTTATTGGCCTATTTGCTTGGCGGCCATCTTGGATGACGTAGTATTCCCGAAAACAACTTCTTCTCCCGAACCGCTGAAGGGATAGAGCTGAAATTGATTAAATATGCTTAGGGACCAAGGGTCATTCAAATTTGTTCAAAGGAACTTTGTACGTTAAAAAACATGGCCGGCATCAACCAATCCAAATTTAGCATTTGTTGGTCATGGTTTGGTTTTTTTTGTATGTGATGTATTTTAATGGCGAAAATTGCTCTATATATGCTTATCAGGGTGGCGAGTTCAAATATGCCACTTTCGAGACTGTTGGATAAATGGTTTGGCTACCATCTTGGTTTGTTTTCCCGCCATAGGCTCCCATAGTAAAGCAATAGGCCCATAGTAAAGCAATGGGGAATTCTTTAAACGACTTCTTCTCAAGAACCACTGAGCCGATTTCAATTATATTTGGCAGGTACAATCCTTAGGGCATAGATATTCAAGTTTGTTCAAATGAAGCCGGTCGGACAATTCGGGCAGTGGCCATCTTGGATGTTGGCCGATTTTTAGAAAACTCATTAGATATGATCTAGGGCAACAGCTGAAACAAGTTTGTTCAAGAGAACTTGATTTGCCAAATAGTTTGGCGGCCATCTTGGATGACCTATTTTTTTCAAAAACGACCTCCAGAACCGCTGGAAGGATCAGGCTGAAATTTGAGAGATTTGATTCGGGCCTAAGGGCCATTAAAATTTGTTCAAGGGAAGTTGATCCATAAAAAAATATGGCTTCCGTGGCCCAATCAAAATGTAGCATGTTTGGTGGCCATATTGAATTTTTTTATTTTGACGAATCTTGAAGCCGAAATTGGTTTTATATATCTGTTTGTTCAACCTGATTTCAGATTTGCCATTTTCGAAACTGTCGGATAAACGTTTTAGCGGCCATCATGGATCATTTTCCAACTAGAAATTCCCATGTACTAAAGCAATAGGAAATTTCAAGTGTATTTGGCAGAAAACATATTTAGGGCATAGAGATACAGGTTTGTTCAAATGAAGCTGGTCTGTAATTTTCCTGGCGGCCATCCTGGAATTTTGAAATGCCTTTAAAAATCTTCTTTTCCGAATCCGCATGGGGATTGATTCAAAACTCATGACAGGTTATTTACGGAAACAGCTGAATCCCGTTTGTTCAATGGAACTTGATTGCCTAATGCTTTAGCAGTCATCTTGGATGACCTGTTTTTCATGAAAACAACTTCGTATCCAGAATCGATGAACGGATTGGGCCGAAATTTGGGAGATATGATAAGGGACTAAGGGCTGTTAAGTTTTGTTCAAAAGTAGTTGATACATAAAGAAACTTGGCTTCTGTTTTCTTGTTATAATTCTGCTGAGCTCTGTAGGGTTCTACTTATTGTTGATGGCATTTCTGGTTGAAATGCCTATGATGCAGGTGAGCGATACAAGCCCCTTGGGCCTCTTTATTATACCAGCTGCTCAACGATTGGCCAAGCTGGAAAATCTTTCTAAACGGCATCCTACACTAGCAGTGTCATATATAATACGGAAATGCGAACGCAACCCGCTGTCCATAGTTAAGAAGATCGTGAACTTCTTTTGTTATCTTTGTCACGTGATATGATGTTACCAGCTTATGACAGTTAGTTTAATTTTAATGAAACTACGTTTCGACGCTTTTAAATTACTTTATAATGTCAATTTGTCATATCGCCCTACTATAATATATATATATATACAGTACAGAGCTTAGTTTGCTTTACTGTTTGACGAAACAAAAATGCGTCTTTTTCGCGTCAAAACCTCGTAGCGTTTCCAGGCGTGGCCAAACACCAAACGCATTTTATTTATTTTATAGGCGCGTCTAATGGAAAGTCAAACCCGTCCTACAATATGTTAAACGTATCATGAAATATTTTAAACCCGTCACGGAAAAAGTCAAACGCGCAATCAAATGTATTCATTAACGCTACAAAGATTCTTACTACGCATCATTAAACATAAAGTGGAATCTGTCTATAGTCTGTCAAGGACCCGTACATGTAAATTTAAATTGAAATTGGAGCCGTATATGTGTTAAGTACATGCATCGCCTTTAGCTGTTTTTGTGGCTGTAAATGATAATTGTCTAAATGTCATCATAATCAATCGTAATTTTGTATAAAATGGACGTGTGTGAACTCCGCACCTGGATATTCTTTACTGAGTATGAAGCTAGGGTGATGACCAAGATGTTCTCTGAAATGGGTTTATTACAATATAGTCTAATTTGAGCCGACGTAATAGGCATAACTTTTTAGGACAATATATGCACCAGTTGCAGCTAGTGTTATGCCAAATTTGTCTTATAACGGAAAAGGAAGCGATTTACAAAATCTGCAAACCTGACATTCGGTTGTTTTCGATTTCGCTATTTCATACATAATATGTAACCGAAAATCTCCGTTTTTACATAGACATGCACATGCGTACATAGTTGTTTTACCCGTGCCTGGGGTGCGTTCAGGACCGCGAAAAATGTTTTCCGTTATTAACTGAACACTGTACCGCGTAGAATGCGAACGTTCGCCGAACATTCACCTTCCTGAACTCACTCCAGGAGTATCCGAGTACATAACACTATTACCCGTTTTCGGCAACGGGTATCATCGTCTGATTGGTCGAGATTACACACATATTTAATCAGATCTAGCACAGATGGCGTTACCTGTTTAGAAAATAACATATATTTGTGTGTGCAATTCATCAATCTACGCACATTTCGTGTACGCCAGACTAAAAAGTAGACAGATAACACGGAATAACGAAACTGCCAATCAGAAAGTGTGATGCCTATATATTTGACCGCTTCGGCATCTTAACTCAGGCTTATTACTGACAGTGCTTCAAGTTAGTTATCTCGAAAACTGTAAACAAAGACACGCGTCGATTATCGAGTTTATCGGATTGTTTATCTTCAACATTGTTTTTTCGCAACCAGGACGAAATGGATATTATATATATATTTTGTGTCTGCGGCTCTCTTGCGACAATCAATAACTCATTATCGGTGACATCACATTTACTAAAACAAGAATGATAATGCAGGTTACTGGGCCAATATTGGGCTAGTAACCTGCATTATCAGGGAAGTAGGCCCCAAATCTAAACCAATGAATTATCACATTTTACCCATTTGAACCTGAAATCCCAGAATTCCACTTTTACAGTCATTATATACGTATGATGTTGAATATTTTGAAAGGAATTTGACTGGAAGCTGGCTTTCAGTCAAATTGGTTTCAAAATATTCACCAGAATTTTGACGCATTCATAACAAATTTATTATTTTCTCTTGTCGTTTGAAATTGTTAATGCAATAGTAGAAGTACTCCCTTGTTGGAGGCGATATTCCCACCCTGTATTATATTCATAGAATCACGATGACGTCATCACAATCAAATTTCCCATAATACCCTGGGAGATACAAATGTACGCCATTTTCAGGGGGGCTAATTTAACATTACGAGCAATGGGCCGTTAAACCTTAATTACATTTTCTTTAATATATTGTGAAATTCACTCATGATTTCATGTTTTCTGATACCTGACAGGGTTATTACAGATTCTCAGACACAACATTTAATGGTTTGAACTTCATGGAAAATGTAAACAATGCGTTTGTATGGGCAGTCCTCTTTAGCATGTTTTAAGTTTGCCCCAACTTTAATGGCGGCCGATCTCAAGATGCCCGGATGTGCGAAACTGAATAATGTGTTTGATTTCTGCGCTAAAGTCTGAGGGCGGTGTATGACCATAACAGCCGCTGTCAGGTCATAGGGCCTAACAGTACATGTATATAGTATATTACTGGCTATATAGTGCCATATATTTTAAACCAAATATCACTCATCGTGGCGTTGTAAACGTGGAATCAGACACTGATAGTAATGGTGAGACAGCTAATGTGTGGGACAGTGAATCTTCTGATGATGAGGAAGCCACCACTACTGGAAAGACTTGAAGATGAACTTGAAGCTGGTACACTACAGATTGAGTGAACTTCTCCAATCAGTGACAAAGAGTTTGCCCTAAAGTTTGGGCTATTTTGGTGCATTCACCATGATCATTTGTGCCGTTTTAATTTAATTAACTGTTAAAGTTTGTTATATTGAATTAGCTCTAACTAACATGATTAGATATACCAATAACATACCAAGAGTTAGTAGTTAGTCACTGTTATAAGAATTGTACATTTTAGCAATTGACCCTTTAACACTCCAGCAGGTGAAAACATGTTCTGTGGTGGCCTTGAGAAATGTCCATATGCAGAACAAGAATTATTTTTTTACCGTGACTCAGTGAGTGGTCAAAACTGGCCTCTGAAATCAAATTGTCTTGAGAAATGACCATTTGCAGGCCAAGAGAAGACTATTTTAAGATTGTACCACTAGAATAACTGGCTTGATAACCAAGCTAGTCATTACAGTTCTAAACGTTAAAAAATTGCCTTGGCTTGCAAATGGGCATTTATTAACCCTTTAATGGTCAAATCAGCCATAACCAGCCTCTGCAGTGTTCCTGAGAAATGCCCTTTTGCTGACTAAGAGAATACTATTTTTGAAAATTTATCACTGGAATGACTGGCTCCCAGAATACTCTTGATCAGCAAATTGACATTTTATGAGACAATTGGAATTTTCTTGACCAAATTTACCCATTAAAGGGTTCAGCAGAAATTTACATTTTCTTGACAAATATTGGACAGTAAAGGGTTGTAAAGCTGGAGCTTTACTTACCTTTAACTACCTTGTTCTGCTGTTCACAGTGGGGAAAGATTCTCAATCCTTGTTCCACTGAAGATCAAAGAAATGATGAAAACACCATACAACCTTTACTTACATGCAGTAAATAAGTCAAACCAGGTCATTTTGGATTTGATTAAATTGTTTATTCATTCACTTAAAAAAGTTTAATGTCTTTGTTATTGAATGCTGCCATATTGATATAATGCAGAGTTTGCTCAAACAATCACCAACACAGACAGAGCGCAAACCACCACTGATTACCAGCATGAGCAATATTATATAGGACCAAGATTAAGTTTACTGTAGATTTTGAGATTTGTATTGTTATCGATGATCAATAACAATACAAGTCCAGTCTCTAGAACAAAAGTAAACTATCTTGGTCCTATTTAATCTTGCCCATGCTGGTTATCAGCGGTGTTTTATGGTTATGCTACTGTCTGTGTTGATGAATGATGTTGCTGGTCACAGGTCATATATTACTGATAGTGGTCTTTCAAATTTGTGTCCTACTGTTCCAGATTTTGTAAGTTTATTTTTGCAACATGTGTTTGTGGTCTGGCTATGTTTCAACAGTAGCTGAAATAGAAAGTGAAACAAATATGATTACGCAGGGAGTTATAAGCATTACATAATGGACCTTTCCATTTTATCCATCAATCATGATGTCATAATCAACTACATGATGCATAAGGATGACAACATAATCAGTGACATAATGAATGACGTAGATAAGTTCGTCAATCTTCACAGACACTTAATTGATGACGGACTATATGTATTCTATTTAACCCTTTAATGGACAAATTTGGTGAAGAAAATTTTAATATCCATTTATTGAATGTCCAATTAGAGGCCAAGAGAATGCAATTTTTGAAAATTTATGACAAATTACTTGCTCGGTCATTGAGCCTGTCATTTGTGGTGAATTTTCAAAAATTCTATTCTCTTGGCCTGTAAATGGACATTCCACAAGGCCATAACAGAGGCCAGTTTTGGTCGGCATGACCATTAAAGGGTTAATAAAAATTATGTTGAATATTTTAAAACTAATTTGACTGGGAGCTGTTGCTGTCATATCAACAGCTTACATGTATAGTTTTCAGGAATTTGAGATTCAGAGAGTGCAGAGATCGATCCCAATGGAGGTAAACCTTGGGTGGAGCTTAGCTAGAGATGAGCGTGGCATAGCTAAAACTGGATTCCTCCATTGGGCAAAACTATAAGTAAGACTGAGCGGTGGTAGTGAACACCTGACCTAGCACTGCAATAGTAGCATGACAAAATAGCAATCTATCTCTGTTGGTACAAGTACATTATGTAATAAATTATTAAAAAGTGTACCAACACAAATACTGATAGAATGCTACATCTATTTTGACATGATACTGGTGCACTGCCCGGTCAGGTGTTTACTACCACCACTCAGTCCCATGCCACAATAATAAATTAGCTACTATGACCTCACTCTGTCTGAGTACAGCGTACATTGCTCATAGTGATATTCACTATACCACCACGTACCTTACTGATAATATTTGTTAGAATAAACCAGCACGATTATAATCATGCCGGTTTATTCATTAATTTTGTTGGGTGACATGCATGGTGGTACAGTGGTACCTGATAAGCATGCTGGATTACTCATTAATTTTTCTGGCTGGCATGCGTGGTGGTTACAACTCAGGTGATGTGAAGTTTGAAAGAAAAAATTCTATGGGAAATTAGTAAAAAATATCTAAATTTCATAGACAACAAAACACCCCTTAGGCCTATTTATACCTGGAAACGCCTCAGCTGCTCTCGGAAAGCATCTAGACTTCAAAGTTTTCCGGTGGAGGGCTGGTGTTTCTAGGTGACTGACCGCTGAGGACAGTGAATCGCACATGTCAGGAGAGTGAAAGACTGATTCAAGTCAGACCACCAATGATCGATAGGAAATATCTATTTGCAGAACAAGAGAAGACTATTTTTGAAAATTTATGACTGGAATGACTGGCTCGGTTATCGAGACAGTCATTCCAGTGATAAATTTTCAAAATTGGCCTTTTCTTGGTCTGCAAATAAATGTTTCTCAACACCACTGCAGAAACCGGTTTTGGATGATATGAGCCGGGTTCTGCCGATCCGGTTGCTTAGTGGGGTGAACTGTCCCACTTCCTCAAGAAATCATGGGTCATTTTGACAAATGTTGGATCAAGTACATGCATGAAAGATACCTATGTCCTAAACTCCATTAGACCAATGAACCATGTGTGAAGGTAATGATTGGATGGTGTGAATTTTAGAGCACTAAATGGTGCAAGGGCCCTGCCTCCGCAAAACCCTGCATGAGTGTTAAAGTGTTAAGTATATGATGTCATAATGAATTACATCATATGTAGGCTGACGTAGCTAAATCTGTTGAGCTTTTAAGAGTCAGTTGTACGAATTGTATGTCTACTATTTAGTAAACATTCTGGTGAATATTTAACAACAGACCCCAGTCAAATTACTTGAAATTAGTTTCAAAATATTGAACAGGTTAGCTGTATCTATAGTTACCATGAAATTTGGAATTCAGGATTCAAAGTACATACTGATCCCAACACACGGTCGCAAAGCATCGACGGAGCCGGGGCATAGCTAAAAGTGATCCATCCATTAGAAAATCTAAATTTCTGTTTTATCCTCATGCCAATTCCAGCTTTTGCTATGTTTAACCCTTTCACCGACAGGTCCTGAAAACAATGTGGCATGTTAAATGATGGTGGTAGCCTAATTTCTCAATCTGAAAGAAAATTTAATTTTAGTATGATGACGTTGAATTAATTACCTACCTACCTTTAAAATCTCCTCGAGTCCTTTCTTTATCTCCATGTTTTGAAAAAATTAGCCTAAAGATACATTTGTCTCCATCCATTCATCATGCTATCTCCTCCCAAACAGTTGGGTGGAATTCAACAAAATTTGGTATGTGGGTTATCCATATGTTTGTGGATTGGCTGACAACATTTATTTTATGTAGTCTGAGATTGGTGTCTTCCAGATTTATCTAGATTTCCCATTGTCCTGCCCACACTCTCGCACATCATTTGACTCCCTCTCAATAGTTTTAAATTAAGCCAGATGAGCCACTACATTTAGATAGGACTAGTGATTACAAGATTCTACTATAGCCCTTCAAATCTTTGCAGACCAAGGGAAGACTATTTTTTAAATTTTACCACTGAAATGACTGGCTCAATTATCGAGCCAGTCATTCTACTCGTAAATTTCCAAAAATAGTCGTCTTTCTCTGCTCACAATTGAGGAATTATTTTACCACCTTGACCATTAAAGAGTTGACATGTCAAATTGTTACCATTGGTTTGGTCAATTTCTGCTAACCTCGCGCTCATGTTAATTTTAACCCCTGCTCTCACAGATCATTTCCCCTTATTATGTCCAGATTTTTCACAGCGATCAACGCCAGTCTCTGTAATGTAACTCCTCCGAAAGCGGTGGATGGAATTCAAACAAATGTTGTAGGTTACTATAGAGTGCAAGAGGCCATTTTTATATCAACTACGAAGTAAAATGAGCTATTATGATACCATGCACGTCGCCCGGCGGCATCTAATTTGTGTTTAGCTCAACTTTTCTGTTTATATCTCATGTTTGGTTGATCATACTGGTCCTAAAATTGGACACATGCCTCCTTATAATGACACGGCATCACACAATATTGTTCTGGCCAAAAGGTCAAAATCACTGATACGCATGGCAACCATTTGCTGTCCGCCATCCATCCGTCAACTTACGTTTAAAAACATAAGTTGACGGATGGACGGCGGACAGCAGATGGTTGCCATGCGTATCAGTGATTTTGACCTTTTGGCCAGAACATCATTGTGTGATGCCGTGTCTCATACATACGTTAACTGCTTGGCAGATTTCAAACTAATTTGGCTGGAAGGACCCTAATGCTTTCGGCTTCCGATCATGCATACAGAATTTTGATTGGTCAATTTTTGTGTGGAAATCTTTGACTTTATGAAAAATTTAGCAGAAATTGTCAAAACGCTACTCCTCATTAACCGCTACACAGATTGCAACCCTAGTTGGCTGGACATAAATTGCCAAAATGCATATTCTCCATGACCACTTGGTGGATTATATCCAAATTTGGCGGAAGGATTCTGCAGTAGTTGGCTCTAGAACTTCTATTCAGAATTTTTTTTTACGATTCTGTGGTTAGCAACAACCGTCATCAGATGAGATATTTTGACAGTTCGCCTCTATGTCCGCCTCATCTCAAAAGAAAAATAGGAAGTGGAAATTAGATACAGGTATACAGTCGGGCAACCTGCTGAATATTTTGAAAAGTTTTGATAGATGGATAGGTATGTACATACTCGGTATATTTTATAGGCAGTCTTTTTTGACATCGTAGCAGCCCTTATTGCCATACACTGTCCAGGATACCGTGACAGGCCCTTGGCCCCCTTGTTGATAAGCCTTCTAAATGTATTTTATGTTTGAAGTCAATCATCAGAGTTCATGGCTGTTATGAAGTCGAGATTCATGGTTGCATTGCAGCCATATTTCTGGTATTACATTTGGCTCCTCCCCTGGGGTAGTGAACGTGGTCGATTGCTATGACATGCCATCGACCAAACAATCTAGTTATCACTTACTTTCCATCATCAGATAGATCCAACTTATCAGAGATTGTAACCCACAGCCTATAATTTTTCTTTTGATCACTTCCAGGGTTGTTAAATCTTAATGTATGATCACAGAATCTCCTTTATTAAAATTTGAGCAAAATCTGACCAGTTTGTTTCAGATATATCCATAGATTAAAATTTGTACCCAATCTGGATCCAACTTGGTTTTTGTCCAGATCACAGCCAAAGTCTGGAAATCCTTGTTTAGGTTATGTTGCTTTTTTACTGTCGTCTAATAGTACACAACTGTCAAAGCGTCATGACATTAGTTCAACCAATCAGATTTGCCATTGATGGCTTTTCCAACAATATCTCTGCCAATCAAAGATAACAGGGTTAAATATATATGCGATGACGTCATCAGAATGGAATGGTGTTCCAGTTCAAGACAATTGTCCATTCGGCATTAGATATATCGAGATTGTCACTATAAAAATGAAGAAATTAGACGAATCCCGTGAAAAAACAATAAATTAAATACATCTGATAAATCCAGCCACAAATTGACGTAAATAAGTTAAAATCTGCTGTACGAATCGCTCAAAGTTTGCAAAGCACGCGAGATACATGTACGGAGGAAACATGTACTGATAAGCGGTTCTGCCTAGACTAGGAACCGAGTACCCGTTTGCTTCTAGCCATAGGACTCGTCGAAAGAACTGGAGAACCGCGGTTGGAATTGATGGCGCATTTAATTTATCGTAAAATTTTGAAACGCTACCAAATGCGTAGGGCAAAAAGTTAAACCCGTCATTCAAAATGTCAACCTCGTAGTGTCAAAATTTTAACCCGTCAAGATAAAATTCAAGATGCATATTGAGATTTTACCAAACGCGCTATGTCTAAGCAAATCACTACAAGAAAATGACGAGAAAATGATGCCATACAAACGCGTTTTAAACGAGCCTTAGGATGCTAACTAATATATATATATATATATATATATATATATATATATATATATATATATATATATATATATATATATATATATATATATATATATATATGATAGTAGGGGGATATGTGGTAGTGGTATGCGTGGGCGAAAATTCAAAGCCCTGTGGTCAGGAACCTAGGGCATACCCATGTATCAGCATAGACAATAAAATTGGTTTAAAGATATTGACCACTGTGGAGATATGGTTCACATGGGGAAGGAATGAGTGGGCCCAAGTGGGAGATGCCCCCATTTTTCCTCTCCCATAGTTTATCCCCCCTCCCACCTCCACCCCACCCAGGTCAAAACACATTCCGATGCCCCAGTTATTGCGCTTGATTGCCCTGTGCATTTTTGTCAATCTTACTGAGGTTTGCTGCTGTTCATCTTGCAATGTTATTAATGTATCTATCCTTTTATTTTTCAGCTTGAAACACCATTTGAGAGAAAAATGAAAACAAATTTAAACTTGACGATTTTTATAAACCCTGTAACACTTAAATTTGCTTAAAAATTACATCTCATAGTAAATATCCATTTCCAGACAAAGAGAATCTGTTTTTCTATAATTTACCACTCAGTTATTGCGCCAGACATTTCAGTCATACTTTTTCGAAAATATTCTTGTGATCTGCAAATGGACATTTTGCAAGGTCACTGCTGTACCCATTTATAGCCGGCTTGCATGTTATAGGGTTAATAATATTTAAATACTATTGTGTAAACTACCAGTGCAAATATCAAATAAAGTTTTCTCGAAGTGAGAGGGAGAGAGAATCTCATATTAGGTAATCAGACTGGCCTATATATAGTAGATTTGTGGAATATATCGAGTCCAATTTGATTGGAAGCTGCTGCTGCTTTAGGAAACAATAGATTCCAATTAAATTTGTCAAAATATACTCAACAGACTTCATTAGACTGCAAGATATTTACCCTTGTCCTGCAAGGAGAAGGGGTATTACATTTGTGTGCGTGTGTGTGTGTCCATGTGTCCGACCGGTATTGCATCTAAAATACTGATCCTATTGATTTCAAAATTTAACACAACAAAACAACATAACCTAAACAAGGATTTCCAGAAGTTGTCTGTGATCTGGACAAAAACCCAGGATCCAGATTGGATACAAATTTTAATCTATAGATGTCTCGGAAACTACTGGTTAGATTTTGCTTAAATTTTACCAAAGTAAAGGGTGCGATCATATGCTACGATTTAACAAATTTGGATGTGTTAAAATTTATTCTAAAACCGCTATGTACATTGTGAGAAAAATGGTAGGGCAGTCTCGGCAGTGGTTTACAATCTCTGATTACTCGTGTTCATAATGTTATCTACCAAGCATCAAGTCCTCGACAACCATGTTGTGCTTTAAAAATTTAATCTACTCGTCGATGGAAACTAGATTGCTTGGTCGATGATGCGTTATAGCTTAACCATGTTCACCACTTTGACCTCTACCCCATCCCATCCCTGGGGGCGGAGCCAAATGTAAACGCCCTCTTGCACTCCATAATCACCTACCAAATTTGTTTGAATTCCAACAACTGAATTTGGAAGAGTTGCATAACACAGAGATTGGAGTGGATTGTTGTGGAAAATCTGGATGTCATAAGGGGAAATGATCTGTGAAAGCAGGAGTTAAAAATTAACATGAGCTAGGGGCTAGTAGAAATTGACTAGGACTAGTACAATTTGTAACTGTCCAGCCTGATGGTAACAATTTGATATGTCAATGGTCAAGGTGGCGAAAAAATGCCATTGCTGTGATCTTCAGAAATGTCAATATTCAGAGCAAGAGAAGACTATTTGTAAAAATTTACCACTAGGATGACTGGCTCGGTAAGTGAGCTAGTCATTCCACTGTGAAAATTTCAAAGATAGTCTTTCCTTGGTCTACAAAGAAAATTTCAAGGGTTAAAGTAGAATCTAGTAATCCTGCTAGAGACATGTATGGCTCATTTTGCTTAATTTCAATTCATGGAGAGGGTGTGCAAGAGTGGTCAGAAATATGAAGTCTGTTAAATTTGTTAGACTAATCTTTACAATCAATTTCTTGATCTTTTGAACCCCCCCCCCCCCCCATAGAAATCCAGATAATAAGTTTGTTAGACTCCAATCGCTATAATCATTTTCTTGATCTTTTGAACAGCCCCCCCCCCCGGGTGGAGAAAGGAAATTCACAATTATATGGCAACCCCAAATTCCTTTGAATGAATTCCACACAAGTTTGGGAGGAGTTAGCGTGACGGACAGTTTTTCGGATATTTATCCTTTGGACCCCACCCCCTGACCCACAGAGGGTGGAACCAAATCTAAATGTGGTCTTGCAAAGCTCAATCATGGGTAACCCACATACCAAATTTGGTTGAATTCCACCCACGTGTTTGGGAGGGGATAGCATGATGGACCGACAGACGGGTAGATGGAGGCGATTATATCTCCATTTTTTCAAAACATGGGGATCACGATATCTTTATACAAAAATGTAAATTTCTTTCGGATTGAGAAATTAGGGTACCACCATCATTGGCCATGGCACATTGTTTCCAGGATTTGTCGGTGAATGTGTTAAACATAGCAAAGACTGGAATTGTCGAGTAGACATGGCAGAAATTGAGATTTGCTAATAGATGAATCCACTTTTAGCTCTGCCCCATCTCTAGGTAAGCTCCATTCATGATTTGCATGTGTTGGGATCAGTTTATACACTTTGAATCCTAAATTCACAATTCCATGATAACTAGATACAGCTAACCTGTTAAATATTTTGAAACTAATTTGCCTGGGGGTCTGTTTTCAATTATTCAACAGAATGTTTATTAAATAGTAAGGACATACAACTCGTACAACTGACAGACTTTTAAAAGTTCATGATGGGCTACGTCATCCAATAGATATTTTGATTGTGACGTCAGCCTACATGTGATGTAATTCATTATGATGTCATATACTTGGGTGACAGATTGGATTCATCTATTATTTAACCCTTTCTCATTTTCACCGACAAATCCCTGAAAAAGTTTGATGATTACGATATAAAATTTATTCTATTGAATATTTTGAAATTAATTTGACTGAAAGCCATTGCTGCCTAATGCAGTTTGCAGTCAAACTAATTAAAAAATATTCACCAGTTTGCCTTTATGGTATAATTAAAATGAGATATGGGGAATTCATCGGGAAAAGGGTTAATCTTACCTTGCTCGTGTGCAGATTTATCTTGTATATTTCACTGCCGTCGAATCATATTTGCTGCGAGCCATTCTTGGCTGATTCATTGCGATGGAGCGTAGTGTATACGGTGTCTCCGAATCCATAATCATATCAGTAATTTACATTAACAATTTGGATTGAATTCTACCAAAAGCTTCTGTAGATGGATGGATAGACAGATGAATTGAGGCAATTGCAATATCCCAGCAGTCTTATTTTGCACAGATCACCAAATTTTTCTCTATAAAATTCATGTTAGTAAATCCATCAGCCTACTTAGAAGGAGAGTGTCTGATTTTTTAAGCAATTGTCCGCTCACCTGAAAAAAAATAGGAACAATAAGTTAGAAATAGGCAAATTCTAAGTTATATTAAGACTAGCAATCAAATTTTTCATGAAAGTTTCCATTTTCTCATAGAAAATGCCCATACGCAGACCAAGAGCCGGTCATTCCAGTGATACATTTTCAAAAATAATATTACTTTGGTCGGAAAATTGACATTTCACATCAAGAGTATACTTAGCACCCTGATACTTTATGATATTTCCTAAATATCGACCTAGCTTCAATCATACTCAGAATTAAAAAGAAACCGCCCCCACTGGGCAGGTTACACAACTGACAGTCCAGCGGATGTGCAGCCCAAACTCGCACATGCGCGGGGCTGACTCATTCTCTTCTTAAAATATTGACCTGCCATTGCAACATGCTTTCTAGCCTTGCTTTTGCTTTCATTCTTTTTGAAGCTTTGAGTTGTTTTGCAACTTGCTTTGACTTAATATTAGTATGTCTGACGCTGCCAAGTCGCCGGAGGAGGCTCCCGGTCCAAGCCATCAGGTGTACTTTAGTAAATTTATTGATGAAAAATTTGCATGTTGACTCGGATGGTATTTCCGGGATTCGCGCTATCTCGTGGATACGTCTTTATTAGGGTAGCTCTTTTATGGGGGAGGCCTATATATTAGCTAACGCGTGTTGTGCTTTATTTTTCAGACACATGAGCTGATATTTGAAGGGTATCCTTTTATTTCAAACAATATATATACATGATTTCTGGGTCCTTCTAATTTATTTGCTGAGGGAATTATTACCATAAGAAGTAATTTTTCCACATTCACCCACCACCACAGGGTTTTGGACTCAGAATCAGGTATTCCTGTGTTGTTTATCAGACTTCACTCGTCCTCAGAAGTCATCTTATGACGTTATTTAGGAGAGAAAAAATTTCAGTCATTTTATTTCTAAATATTTTAGAAGTTTTTTGGCTGAGTGTTGAGTTATTTATCTCTCTTGATGGTTTGCATATGTTCATTGTGTTTATAAAGTTCAATTACTAATGAATCTTTGTTTTGAGCTGTGAAGTCTAAAAAAGTTCGCCTCTCAAGTATTCAAGTTCAAATTCTTATGTCTCCCTTGTCTTCTTAAAGAAGTATAACACGGTTTTAGGATTTGTTTACTTTTTGTCAGGCCTATAGTTTTTTCTATGGTCCTGGCTTATCTTTCATTTGATGGTCAAAAGTTTTCCTTATGGATCTTATTAGCCTTCTGCAATTGGTTTTTTGGTTCATCATAACTAAAAACTAATTGTTTCCGTTTGTGTCTTTTCAGAGGGTAATTGAGAACAAATGCCCTTCCTGCCACCATTTTGTGAAGGCCCGCTTTTTCTCTCATGACTGCACTAGGTGCAGTACGTGTGGGCCTCTTCTAAATTGCCATGTGTGTGAGTCGTGGCTGGAGGAGGTGTTAACTGATTTTTCAAATCAGCAGGTAAAAGCCCGGGCGGCAGACGAGAAGAGGCGTCTGGAAAAGGAGTGTGGTAAGAAGAGGAAGGCATCCATGCCAGACATGGAGGCCTTCCGTCTTGAAATGATGGGAGAAATGAAGAAGACGATCACAGATCTTGTCCCGGAGTTGCTTCGCAGCTTGCTTCCCGGGTCAGGTTCGTTATTGTCTTCTTCATTTGCTCCGGGACAGAGTGTTCCCATCTCTGGGTCTGGTTCTCTTAGCAAAACAGTTTTCGTTATAAACCCAGGGACGGCTCCCGTTGGTCCGGCGCTGAAGCTTACCTCGCCCGTGGACCCGGGAGCGAAAGCCATGGCCTCGGGCGCTCGCTTATCGAGTGCTCTAGAGCAGCCTAAGGCTAAGGGTATCGGCGCCTCACGCGATACCCCTCCTGCCCAAGCCGAGCTTGATCCCTTCTCAAGCTTGGTGTCTAATCTTTCTGGGCAGGAAGAAGAGGACACTCTGTTATGGCCTACCGATGAGTCGATGGCCATGGAAATGGATTCCCATGGGCCCCCCACGGGGGCCCATGGGTGACCTTTTCCATGGAACTACTTCTTCGGGAGTGGGTTTCACGGCTCGACGGCTAGGCCAGCTAGGACCTGATGGCCATCCATACCATATCCCTCAGCTTGTCGAGAGTTACCGTGAGGAAGGCCCAGACTGTGATGTCATGTTTCTAGCCCCCCCCCCCCATCATGCCATAGGTCCGGCTCTTGCGAAGGCCCCTCACGAGGTGGCACGGCGCTGCCGTATAAGTTCTGATCTATATCAGAAGTATGGCGTCATTCCAAAGCCTTGCAATGATGACCGTGCGGCTTTGGGTGAAGACACGCGGCCTGGGTCCCAGTCTGACACGGGACCCTTGTGCGCTAGCACCCTGTGCAACGCTAATTCCGTGCTGCGGGACACGGAGGAAAGTACGAGAGGAGCCATCTCGGCTGTCTCGCACGTTTCCCAGCTGCTACAGGGGGTAGTAGCAGCATCCGTGGCCCGCCAAACTTCTCCTCTTGCGGTCCAGAGAGCCATCCAGGATGGCATTAACCTGGCTCTGGACTGCATGACGAGATCTGTAACCAGGAGTTTACGGGCGAGGCGCACATTTGCCCTTGACAATTTGTGCCCCTCGCAGGACCTGTACAATCAGCTTCTTCGGACGCCGATGGCAGGTCCAGGGCTGTTTGGAGGTGAAGGATGCCTGCACCTCCAACAAACCATAAACCTGGTGAACAACCAGAGGGCGCTGCGAGAGCAGTTTGAAGTGCTCCGCAGGGAGCGTGTTCGAGCAGCGCCCCCTGCCTTCCACCCTCAGCATGCTAGAGGTGGTGGTGGCCTTGTCAGAGCTTTTGGTATATCGACCGCTCCTCGGGTCTTCACTCGAGTGGTCCAAGCTATGACGTCATACCTCCGCAGGAGACACATAGCAATCCACACGTACATAGACGACTGGCTGTTAAAAGCACACACTCAAAAAAGTCTATCAGCAAATCTGGAGATAGTTTTGAAAACTCTTACAGATCTAGGCTGGATAATCAACTTTCAAAAGTCAGAGTTGACTCCATCCCAGAAGTGTGTTTACCTGGACATGTTCTTCAATCTAGAGATAGGATATGTTTATCCATCTCAAGAGAGAGTAGAAATACTCATCTCAGTCATACAGTCAGTGTGCAACAGTCGTCATGTCCTGGCACAGGTCTACTTGAGAATGTTGGGGTTGATGGTTTCTTTGGAACCAGTCATTCCTCAGGCAGCCTTACACCGCTGGCCGATCCAGTTATTTCTCATGACACTGTAGATCCAGAGTATGGGTTTCCTGGACTCAAAGGTGTCAGTGTTGGAACCTCTTATTCACCACCTTCAATGGTGGATGAAGAGAGAAAATCTCCTGGCGGGGGTGACGTTGTCACCTCCCCACCCTCGGTTAACGATGTACACAGATGCATCAATGGAGGCATGGGGAGCTTGCCTGGAAGAAAACAAAGTATCAGTGCTTTGGAATCTGGATCAGTCAAGAGAACATATCAATCTGCTGGAAATGTGAGCAGTAGTCTTAGCCATTGAACATTTCCTAGGGAAGGTCAAGGGCAAGAGTGTTCTGGTTCGATCAGACAATACAACAGTAGTGACTTACCTAAACCGCCAGGGCGGAACGAAGTTGCCCAGTCTCAGTATGATGACGTGGAAACTGCTTTGCTGGTGCCTAGATCATGGGATTTCCCTGAAAGCAGTTCATATTCCAAGAAGGCTAAATCTATTAGCAGACTCATTGAGCCGAAAAATGAGCATTCTTCCCATGGAATGGCAACTAAATCAATGTATGGCGGATCGCCTGTTCAACCACTGGAGCAAGCCCAACATAGATTTATTCGCAACGAACAAGAATGCGAAGATGACGACGTACGTCTCTCCGATTCCAGATCCGAGCGCTATCGCAATAGATGCGTTAGCTATCAGCTGGAAGGGAATGTATGCATATGCATTCCCACCAGCAATCCTGATTCCAAAAGTTCTCCAGAAAATCAGGCAGCAGGAATGCCAAGTGCTTCTGATCGCCCCAAATTGGCCACGCCGATCATGGTATGTGGATCCGCTGGACCTTCTGGTCTGCAATCCTGTTCCTCTGCCTCTGATGGACAACATAATCTTCCAGGGCAAGGGCTTGCACAACAACCCGTCAATGTTCCAATTGACTGCTTGGATGTTGTCAAGGAATCAGCAGTTAAGGAGGGTTTTTCTGAGCAAGCAGCCATGTTTATGGCAAAATCCAGAAGGGGGTCAATCGCCAGAGCATATAATTATAAAATCAACAGATTTGCTGAATGGTGCTCAAAAAGATGTGTTAATCCAATGGAAGCATCTATTCAGGTAGTAGCCGATTTCCTCTGTCACCTTTTTGATGCCTAACCAGTCTTTAAAATATCCTGGTCAGCCTATAGTTTTACCCGCTTTGTCTAGGTTTGATTCTAATTCAAAGGCTTGGTGTCCAGTCCGTGCACTAACGTGTTATAAACAACATACACAGGAATGGCGGACGGACCCTAGTGCTTTACTATCTTACATTGAACCCCATGGGAGAGCTTCTAAAGATACCATTTCTAGGTGGATTGTGGAATGCATCCCACATTGTCACAAAGCCGCCAGGGGTAAACAAGTTGGCATGGCCAAGGCTCATAGTGTCCGTGGCGTAGTGACATCCACGGCTCTGTTTAACGGAGTGCCGGTGGATGACATTATGTCAGTAGCACAATGGCACTGTGAGTTTAGTTTTACAGATCATTACCTACATGTATGTGACATGTCAAATCCACTTGCCTTATCGATTTTACATAAACGTTAAATCTGTATATAAATTTGTAAATCTTGTACATAAGGCCGTTGACTCACACACAGTGCAATTTAGGGGGGGGGGGGGGGGGGGGGGGTCCCCGCTTTTCCGTACTGTACCTATCATCACCAGCGGTGATCAAAGGGGAATCTCGTCAAAATAGGTTAGTCCTATATTTGGTGATGGTTATTTTTTGTCACATTTTATATTACTTACCGTAAAAATTTGACTAAAGGACGCAGTTTTTTTGTCAAAATACATCTACTAGAAAGGGGGTTGCGTCCTATAATCGAGAACATTCCTTCTGCACATTTTTGGGTCGAAATATTTCTTAAAAATTCACAGATTATACCACGGAAATTGAACTAAATGTTACCCTAGACAATTCGCGCCGTCTGACGACTATGTTTAATGTATACTAAAAAAACACCAAGCGGAAGTGAAATTATTAAATTGGGGCGCCTAAATATTGCTTATTCTTTAATACATATCACTTATTACATCAAAATTAATCCAGAATTTTACATAAAATGGCGTCGAGAAAAGATACGTGTATAAATCACGTGATTCGCCTCCAATCGCAAAAAATCTTTATTCTAATTAGAGCGAGTACTCGGATCTAAATATTCTGGACTCGGAAATTGCTATATATCATCATTGCGCAATAGGAACTGAATGTTCCCGTACCCGTTTGATAACCAAATCCCGTTAGCGCATAAGATTACACAGCGCCTCCAATCACAAAAGAGCCAGATAACCAACTCCCGTTAGGGCATAAGATCACACAGCGCCTCCAAACGCAAAAGAGTCATTACAATTAGTGACCATCTGAATATTCCCATACCCGTTTTAGAACCAACTCCCGTTAACGCTTAAGATTACACAGCGCCTCCAATCACAAAAGAGCCAGATAACCAACTCCTGTTAGCGCATAAGATCACACAGCGCCTCCAAACGCAAAAGAGCCATTACAATCTGTTTCTATCACGCGATTTGTATGTTTTCAAGGAGACATTTTATGCCAAAATTAGATTGATTTTGATGTAATAAACAATCTTTATTGAAGATACACAATATTTAGGCAGTCCTATTTAATAATTTCTCTTCCACCATGATAATTTTAATCATGCATTAAACAAAGCGCTGAGTGATGGTTATTTTTTATACCAATTTTCGATTTTTTAAAGGTACGTTTTTTCTAAATTTAACAGCGTCTTATACTTGATTATAAGTTTTTTGGGCGGATTTTGATCAAATTTGGTACAGCGTCCTATATTCGAGGGCGGCCTTTAGTCGAGAAATTACGGTATTAAAATGGTGATGGTTTTGTGTTCTTTGTGGTTCCATCTGAGAGTATAGGAAATTAAGCTTGCGTCTGATGTCTTATAGTACTTTAGCACAAGTACATAGAGAGCGTATAGGACATTGAGGTCATCGCTCCCTCTTTAAAAGAGGGGGGGAGGGAGCGGATGTGAAATGGTCATTACTCTCAACATCGGTCGTGTTATCCGATGTCCAAATCATTTCCTGATTGTGTTTACATACGCAATTTCAGATGTTTGTTGTGCTCCAAAAGCAAAAGCTTGCTCTTCCAGGGATGAGCCTGTATTCTGACCTTCGCTTCCCTCCTGCTGAATTCTCTTACGAATTCGGGCTATATCATAAAGTATTAGGGTGGTAAGAATACTCTTGATGTGAAATAAACGAAATCACGAATTTCTTTTTTCACGAGAGAGTTGATACTTATCACCCTGATATGATCCCGGCCTCTCCGCCCCACAGAGGCTCGGTCTATCAGCATTTTATGTTGCAATTAGGTCAGCCAATATTTTGGAATAGAATGAGTCAGCCCCGCGCATGTGCGAGTTTGGGCTACACATCCGCTGGACTGCCAGTTGTGTAACCTGCCCAGAGAGGGTGCAGTTTCTTTTTAATTCTGAGTATTATTGAAGCTTGGTCGATATTTAGGAAGTATCATAAAGTATCAGGGTGGTGAGTATCAACTCTCTCGTGAAAATAGAAATCCGTGATTTCGTTTATTTTCCTAGACAACTGCAGCAGTTTTGGTTTGACTCAAATGTTAGATGGTTAACAATATACATGTACAGCGTGGGGTCATAGGGATATACTGGTAAGCACTATGCCGGGACAACGGCTGTTATGGTCATACACCGCCCTCAGATTTTAGCGCAGAAATGAAATGAATAATATAATAAATGGTGGGCATATATAGTCCAATAAGGGAGTATGACTACTCGTTACTGGATTCACCTTTTCAATCGATAAAAGCGAATAATAAATTTGTTACGAATGTTTCAAAATTCTGTTGAATATTTTGAAACTAATTTAACTGGAAGCTGGCTAAGACAGCACCAGCTTCACATTGGATCCAAAATATTCAACATCTTACTTTTATAATGGCTGTAAACGTGAAATTCTGGAATTTCAGGTTCAAATGTGATAATTGTTTTTGATTTTGGGCACACTTCCATGATAGTGCCAGTTTGTTTCAGGGCCCCGGTTCTCTATATCTTTGATCAGAGGATACGGGCCACACAGTAAATGGTGGTAGAATGTTTGTAACCAGGGCAATGGTGAAATATTTGTTTTCTAAGGAATAATTAATAAGTTCCAATCATCAATGATTATTAGTCAATGTGGTGTTTCTTCCAAGTTTTCAGTTACTCAATGACTAATTTAACCGAGAAAGTTATAGATTGTGCTAAGAGAGCAGCAGAACCAATAATATAGAAATCCATTTCGTTTACCTCTGGTCGCGAAATAATAAGGTTATAGATAAACAATCCGATAATCTCAATCATCGATGCGTGTCTTTGTTTACAATTTCCGAGAAAACTTACTCTTCAAATTACCATCAGTAATAAGGGCGAGTTGAGATGTGAAAGCTGTCAAATATATCGGCATCCCACTTCCCAATCGGCAATATGGTTAATCTAGTCATCTGTCTACTTTTTAGTTTGTGGCATACAAGAAATATGCATAGATTGACATATTTAAACACACAAATGTGACTATTTTGCAAAACAGCTGATCATGTCGCCATCTTGCCGGAAAAATTAATATTCATGAATTCCCAATCAATCAGAGGCATCAATCTTATAGTATGTGATACGGTGTTGCCAATAACGGGTAATGAGCTTGGTACTCATATATTAGATATGGGTACGATTAGGGCTTCATGATATACCGATATTATACTGAATACGGGTGTCATAGCCATATCCGTAATCATGCTGGTATGATTTTACTGATACTGAAATATTGAAATATAACATAAAACCGGTATAACCTTCTGTTAGGCAGATAATCCGCTTTCCATTAGTTACATTCCAATAATATATCTGGCTGACGCGATACGGTACTGCTCTTCGTACGGGAAAATGATATTTAACAATCACACTTGAAAATTTTCTTAGTTATCCGTATCTGTCAAATTGTTGTTAGAGGTTAGGGTTAAAGTAATTGATAAATTACTACTTATAAGAACGTATTTAGCGCAAAAAATAGAATAAAACTTATTTTACTTTATCTCATAGGACAGGGGGTGGTTAAAAATATCTAAAACCTATCTTTTCTTGCGCTAATATTTTATAATTTCGGGCCGTTGTTTTCTAGAAAATCATAATATCAAATGAATAGTTTGTGTGATCAATTACTACAGGCTGGTTAGTTAGCAATTTCCCGGAATTTTACAACTTTGTAGTGACCGGCTAATGGCCCAAGTAAAGAGAACCCCACAATATGAGAAAAAACTCATTATATTCTATTTAGTATGTGTTATAATGGATTGGTTGTACCACTGCATGGAGATTTGCACGATTCCTGGCAGTTTCGTTCCATTGCAATTTCGTCGTAGAAGGCACACATTTTCGTGAACAGGTTATTTATTATTCTGGCACATACATCAATACAAGTACAAAAGTAGCCAGGAAAATGAGTAAAACATAGATTTATATTCAGCATATCCAACGTCTTTGACTCGTAGCAATGACATTTGTCAGTCAAATATCAACAGACTTGGTTGTTCGCAATTTCACTGGGCGAGTTTATTTGGGATGAGATTGTCACTGGTTACCAGTATCTCGTGATCTTGACACGGAGTAGATGTAATTTCATGGCAAATTCAAATCATTTGTACGGACGATTTGGTTGAATTTCAGCCGTTTTGGGATATGATTTAACTGAAGACAGTTAAATATTTAGCGTTTAATATCGGGATTCGTATAATTTATTGGTTTTATTGTGGAAATTTGCGTCGACTATTTCATGAGTGCTGATATAAGCCTACTTTGTATGTATGGGAAATATGTTGACTATGGAATCGTACTACTGGGGCCTCATTCTATTTTGTCCATCGTAATAATACCGGTATTAAAGGTGTACCGGTATGGAAATTGATACAGTAACCGGTATTAATTTGTCCAATACCGTGAAGCCCTAGGTACGATTCTACAAATTCCTCTCATTCTCTCACGATCTTTCACGATAAACGATTCCTATTGGAGACGCCGCTACGAGAAAATGTCTGATGCTATAGATTCTTAGTGTAAAACATTCGCATTCGCTTCTTAAATGGCTGATTGCAACCAGCAATGCTACATAGCATAAAATTTGCCATTTATTCGTTGTCAACAGTGAGAAACCCTGGTATGTGTTCGGTTATGTGTAAAGGAATTATTCAACATTGAATGAGGCCTCCCCCCCCCCCCCAAATCTGAACCGGAATTTCAAAAAGTTTTACGGTAACATAGCATAATATAAATGTCATTTTCACATCTTATCGGATGAAAATCTTAATGAAACTTTGGTATCTGTTAGTTTTAATACCATTGTGATTAAATTTATCAATGGCATTCGTGAAACTAAAAAAAAATTCGATAAATATTGCAAAAATAGACCAATGTAGTTATCCTACAAGGGGGGGTTGTCCATTTTGAGAGGCACATTAACCAACTAAAATATATTTTATTCATACAAATTTTATATGTACTAAAAGGAATTTTATTGCCCTTTCTTATTATATATAGTTTTATATATAGTGGTCTGTTACTTTGCCAAAACTAGTTAATATAGTTGGCATGGTAGCACTACGCCGCTATCACACCATTACCTCTTATAGGCTAGTGTTCTAAGCAAGTTTCTAGCTTTTGGTTGTAGGCTTTCTATCACTTTTTTTGCAAATTCTTGGTAGGGCCCAGAGGTTTAAAGTAATTTAATGAAACTTGGCAGGGAGCTTCTTTATGATGGGTAGATGTGCTTTTGGAATGATTCACATAATTATATAGGTCCAAGAACTTTGGTGAAAATGTCCTTTTCAATGCAAAAACTTATGATTTTTGTGCGAGTGCTCTCGTAAACAGTGTATCATACAGAATTGCATCAGATATTTTAATGAAATGTGGTATATGCCTCACTTTTGTCAATTTCCTCGTAAACACCATATCATACAGACTCCCAGATGTGCCCTTTGAAGGATTCACCTTTATAGGTCCAAGATTTTGAGTGAAAATAGGGTTTTTTATGCAAAAAATCATGATTTTTATCAATGTTCTCTTAAACAGCATATCATACAGAACTGCTTAAAATAATTTACTGAAACTTGGCAGGTGGCATCTTTGTGCGGGATATATGTGGTTTTTGAAGGATACCTTTATAGGTCCAAGAATTTGGGTGAAAATTGGCTTTTTAATGCAAAAACTCACAATCCTTGTCAGTTTCCTTGGTTTTTAGCTCACCTGGCCTGAAAGGCCAAGTGAGCTTATACCATGGCGGCCGCCTGTCGTCTGTCCGTCAACTTTCCCTTTAACCGACTTCTCAAGAATCACTGGGCCGATTTCAATTAAATTTGGCAGGAAGCATCCTTAAGACATAGGTAGCCCAGTTTGTTCAAATGAACCCGATCGGCCGCCTGTCCATTCCATCACGCGCAAGCCAGGGCCGCAATTTAAAATAAACGTCTTTAAAAACCGTTTCCGAAATGCTTGTCAAGTTTGTTGAAGAGGACTTGATTGACCAAATGGTTCGGTAACCATCTTGGATGACCTAGTTTTCCTGAAAATGACTTCTCCAGAACCGCTAAAGGGATCAGGCCCAAATTTGGGTGATATGCTTAGGGACTAAAGGCGATTATTAAAGTTTGTTCAAGGGAAGGTGATCTGTCAAAGAACACGGCCGCCGTTAACGGCCAATCAAAATGTAGCGTTTTTGGCAGCCATATTGGATTTTTTTATTTGATGGATTTTGAGGCCGAAATTGGTTTTATATATGTTTTTGGCTATTCTGAGCTCAAATTTGCCATTGTCGAAACTGTCAGATAAACGGTTTCGCGTCCATCTTGGATTATTTTCCTGCCAAAGGCCCCATACTAAAGCAATGTGAATTTTAAAATGTCTTCTCGAGAACTACTAGGTCGATTTCAATTATATTTGGCGGAAAGCATCCTTAGGGCATAGAGATTCAACTTTGTTCAAATGAACCTGATCAGCCAATTTGGCTAGCGGCCATCTTGGATTTCGGCCGATTTTTGGAAGCGTATTTAAAAATCTTTTCTGAAACTGCTTGGGGAATCGATTCAAAGCTCATGAAACATCATCTAGGGCAAGCAGTAAGCTAAGTTTGTTCAAGAGGACTTGATTGACCAAATGGTTCTATGGCCATCTTGGATGACCTAGTTTTCCCGAAAATGACTTCTCTAGAGCCACTGAAGTGATCAGGCCGAAATTGGGGAGATATGATTAGAGACTAAGGCCCATTAAAGTTTGTTCAAGGGAAGGTAATCCGTAAAAAAAAACAAAAACATGACCGCCGTGAGCCAATCAAGATCCATATTGGATTTTTTATTTGATGGATTTGGGGGTCGAAAATGGTTTTATTGTGGGTATTCTTGTTTCATATTTGCTATTTTTGAAACTGTTGGATAAGCGGTTTGGCAGTCATCTTGGATCTTTTTCCTGCCAAAAACTCCCATACTAGAGCAATGGGAAATTTAAAATGGCTTCTGGAATGATTTCAAGTATATTTGGAAGGAAGCATTCTTATGGCATAGAGGTCCATGTTTGTTCAAACAAAGCCGATCGGCGAATTTGGTTGGCAGCCACCTTGGATTTTGGTGGATTTTTAGAAATGTCATTAAAACTCTTCGCCGAAACTGTTTGAGCGATTGATTCAAAACTCATAAAATATTTAGGTCATGGGCTGAACCAAGTTTGTTCAAGGGAACTTGATTTGCCAAATGGTTGGGCGGCCATCTTGAATGGCCTGGTTTTCATGAGCCAGAGCCACTGAACGGGTTGGGCCGAAATTTGGGAGATATGATATTGATGACTAAGGGCCAGTAAAGTTTGTTCCAGAGAAGTTGATACATAAAGAAACGTGGCCTCTGTTTTCTTGTTACAAGTCTGCTCAACTCATTAGAGTTCTACTTATTGACAATGACCATTCTAGTTGAAATGCCTATGGTCCAGGTGAGCAATACAGGCCCAATGGGCCTCTTGTTGTATTTCTTATTTTGTTTTTATTGTATTTATTTTAGTTTTTATAATATGAAAGCTTTGAATACATTTTCTACCTACTACATAGAGAAAGCTATATTCAGTTATTGCGGTGCCCGCTGAGTCAAAGGTTTTCTAGTTTGACTGGGGTCAATTCACCTTTCCAGAGTATCCATCCATCGTCTGACCTCGTATGATGTCATAATCAGCTCAGCGCATGTATGATGACATCACAATCATTACGTCACAAAGGGTTCAATATAGACCGTCATCAAATCTCAGAGTCTGACACATTGTATAAATTGTATGTCTTTGTAATTCTTTGCTATTTAACAAACATGCTGTTGAATATTCAGTAGCAGCACCCAGGCAAATTAGTTTCAAAATATTCAACAGCTTACCTGTGTAGTTTTTTTGGAAATTGATAGTCAGGGTGTTCTGAGATCAATCGATACCCAACACGAGCGAGGTGTGGGTGGAGCTTAGCTAGAGATGGGCGGAGCATACATGTACATGTAGCTAAAACTGGAAAGGTCTATTGTTGCCTAATGGAATGTTTATTAATAAGTAAGTCCCTCCAGACAAATCATACACTTGACAGACAGTTCAATATTCATGACAGCTAAATATGGCGCTGTGTTGTGATGTCAGCGTACATGAGATATAATTGATTGTGACTCATATACTTGAATGACAGATCAGATCCCTCCATTGTGTTCCTGCAAATAATGAGGTGGTTGGGCGATTGATTTCATGAATCCTTGATTGTCATTTTTGTGACGCAGAAAGTGAGACATGGTATCACTTTTCCTGCGAATGCGGCATCAGCGTTTTTGCATTTAGCAAACCATTTACATTTATATTTCAGAATTGCTTGATACTACCAGACCTAAGTTTGTAGGCACAGTTCCTTATGCCATAAGGGAGATGTGTGCTGATAGCAACGTCACTAGGTCAAGCGTCACGGTCATTCTGGCATCGCTATTTGACCGCTGCTTTTTCAACGTTATGTTTTTGTATTTAGCAAATCATTTACATTTATATTTCAGAATTGTTTCATACTACCAGAACTAAACTTGGACACCATGCTTCCTTCCCTATGCCATAAGGAAGATGTTTGCTGATAGTGAGGTAAGTAGGTCAAAGGTCAAGGTCATTCTGCTCATTAATCCTATTGGAACTAAGCTTGGATACATGGTTACCTATAATGTTAGGAAGCAGGGTCCTAATATTGAGATCACAAGGTCAAAGGTCAAGGACACTGTGGCAAACAGGAGACAGGCAAGACATTCTTCAGAATTCTTGTTTAATTTACAGATCAGTTTTCAAACCTGTCAGATAATGATGGAGCCGCTGTTCACCCCCCAGGGATGATTCTTCAGAATTCTTGTTTAATTTACAGATCAGTTTTCAAACCTGTCAGATAATGATGGAGCCGCTGTTCACCCCCCAGGGATGACCATGCCACCGATTACTGCGGAGAATGAACAAATTAGGAATGGTGGACCTTACAGCAAATTTCCCGACGATATGGCAGGACTTAATAACACATCCGGTAAGCTACAATGTACATGTATGTCTGTTATTGATGTGCCAAGTAAGCATATAGCATGGCAGCTATCGGTCATTCATCACATGTTTGTTTTATTAACTGCGTTGATTTAAAGGACTTTTGGATGTTAGGTGTTCGATCAGCTAATCTTATTCCTCACGCTTCTGTGAGGCCTCGTAGACAATGTGGTGTGAATTACATGAGTCATTAAACCCTTAACCATTTAATGGTCAAATTTGTTCATGAAAATTTAAATAGTTTCTTATTGGATATCCATTTACAGGCCAAGAGAATACAATTTTTTGAAAATTTGCAACTGGAATGACTGGCTCAGTTATCGAGCGAGCCATTCTAGAGGTAAATTTTCAAAAATTGTATTCTCTTGCCCTGTAAATGGACATCCCACAAGACCATAGCAGAGACCGGTTGTGGCCGATGTGACCATTAAACCTTTAATGGTCATCCATTCATTGCTCGAAAAAATCACAATTGTTGCATAACGAATATATTTACAGGCCAAGAGAATGAGATTTTTACAGACCTGCAAATGGATATTTCTCAACAACATCGTGCCAAGTCCAGTTTTTGGCGGACTTGAGCATTAAAGGATTGATTTATGAGATGCGCTTTGAACCAGATCTCAGTTCATAGATCCTTGCTATGTTAGTTCATTCCTTGTTATGTATAACTGAACCTGATCTTGGTCCTTAGTTCCTTGTTGTTTATAACTTTGAACCAGATTTCAGTTCTTAGATCCTTGCTATATTAGTTCCTTCCTTGTTGTGTATAACTTTGAACCAGATTTCAGTTCTTAGATCCTTTCTATGTTAGTTCCTTCCTTGTTATGTATAACTTTGAACCAGATCTCAGTTCTTAGATCCTTTCTATGTTAGTTCCTTCCTTGTTATGTATAACTTTGTACCAGATCTCAGTTCTTAGATCCTTGCTCTGTTAGTTCCTTCCTTGTTATGTATAACTGAACCAGATCTCAGTCCTTAGTTCCTTGTTATGTATAACTTTGAACCAGATCTCAGTTCTTAGATCCTTTCTAGGTTTATGTTAGTTCCTTCCTTGTTATGTATAACTTTGTACCAGATCTCAGTTCTTAGATCCTTGCTCTGTTAGTTCCTTCCTTGTTATGTATAACTTTGAACCCGATCTCAGTTCTTATAGTTCCTTGCTATGTATAGCTTTGAACCAGATCTCAGTAAAGCTTTGAACCAGATCTCAGTATAGCTTTGAACCAGATCTCACTTAGATCCTTGCTATGTATATCTTTGAACCAGATCTCAATTCTTAGTTCCTCGCTATGTATAACTATGAACCAGATCTCAGTTCTTAGTTCCTTGCTATGTATAGCTTTGAACCAGATCTCGGTTCTTAGATCCTTGCTATGTATAGCTTTGAACCAGATCTCAATATAACTTTGTACCAGATCTCAGTTCTTAGATCCTTGCTCTGTTAGTTCCTTCCTTGTTATGTATAACTTTGAACAAGATCTCAGTTCTTAGATCCTTGCTATCTATAAATCAAGTTTTCTTGATGAATCTTCACAAACCTTGGCACAGATGTAGTTCTTGGAACGGAAGAAGCTATTCATGTGTCCGCATGACTGATCAGCTTTTCTTTCTCGACTGAACTGATGGCATGATTCGAACTACGATTTGCAGGATATTCTATTGACATGATTGAGTGGTAGACTGCCTTTCAAACTACTTTTTCACATCAAGAGTATACTTACCAACCTGATACTCTATGATGTTTCCCAAATATCGACCTAGCTTCAATAAGACTCAGAATTTAGAGAAAACCACCCCTACTGGGCAGGTTAGGCAACTGACAGTCCGGCGGATGCGGCGCCCAAACTCGCACATTGCGTAGGGCTGTCACTTCCTCTTCTCAAATTATTGGCCTTCATTGCTACACGCCTTTTTTAAGGTGATTTATTTGACCAAATTTTGAGCTTGTAAGATGTCTGTCATCACGAAGTCACCAGGGGATGCGCCTGGACCCAGCCATCAGGTGTACTCTAGTACAATTTCTTGAAATAAATTTGCGTTTCCCTGATCACGGTAACACGTGGTAGGTGTCTGTATAATGTTATTACATTTTGGGGATGCCTAAATATTAGCTAACCCCATATGCTTAGTATTTACAGGTAGTTTTAACAGTCCTTACTTTGTTTTTGTTAGCAAAAATATTATGCCCAGAGTTTGCATAGGAAAATTAACAAAGAAGTAATTTTCGCATTGTCTGCTCCTCTTTTGTCCCCGATGTGGATTCAAAGACACGGTATGGCAGTTGATGACTGGTGGACTTTACTCGCTTGCTTCATCAGTGGTAAACCTATATGTTATGGTCCAGGTGTATGAGAGTTATGCAGAAGGCATCTAATTTATTTGAAAAAATTCATTTTTTACTGCTAAATTTATTCTTCTGTTTACTCTGACGGTTATGTATACCTTCATGGACTAAGTTCAATTCTAATGGAGCTGTGCCATAGAGTGTTGAATCTAGTCCGTCTTACATGAGGATGATTGCTCAAATACTTATTATCTCCCTTGTCAAATTAATTGAGAGGGAAAGATATGACATCTTAATCGGCCATGTTATTTTATTAACACTATTATGTCCTGGCTGTTTCTCTTAGCAACTACCCGTATCAAGGGTTCAAAGTCGATTGTCCTTTAGTTGCTTCCTCCTTCAGTTAATTTTTAGTTTCTCTAACAGGACAAAACTAATTCTCTTCGTCTTAATTGTGCCTTTCAGAAGGTCATTGACAAAAAGTCCCCTTCTTGTCACTGGTTTATGAGGGCCCGCTTTATCCCCATGACTGCAACAGGTGCAGTAAATGTGGGTCCTTAATAAAATGTGCAGTTTGTGAATCGTGGCCTAATGACACATTTAGTGATTTTATTCATCAACAGGTGAACAACCGTACTCAAGACAAAAAGAGACGGATTGAGAAGGAAAGTATTGGTAAGAGGAGGAAAGCCTTCCATGTTGAGTTGACAGGAGCCATAGGAATCAACATAGCACAACACCCACATACGTAGTTATCATCCTCCCTGAGTTGATGGGAGAAATGAAAAAGAGTGATAACGGATCTTGTTCCGGAGTTGCTATGCAGCATGCTTCCCGATTCGAGTTCGTTACCCTCTTCTTCATTTGCTCCCGGGCAGAGTGTCTCTGGGTCTGAATCTGATAGGCCACCAGTTTTCGTGTTTGACGCAGAGACGGCTCCCATGGGTCCGGTTTGGAGGCTTGCCTTGCCCGTAGACCCGGGAGAGAAAGCTATGGCCTCGGGTGCCCACTTATTGAGTGCCCTAGAGTAGCCTACGGCACCTCTCATGATGCCTTTCCTGCCCAGGCTGGGTTTGATCCCTTTTTAAACCTGGTGTCTAATCTTTCTGGGCAGGAAGAAGAGGACACTGCTATGGCCTGCCGATGGCCACGGAATTGGATATCCATCTGCCCCCTTGTGTGCAACCAGTGATCTTATTTCGATGGGCCTACTTCTTTGGGAGTAGGTTTCATGGTTCATCGGCAAGGCCAGGTAGGAGCCGATGACCTGGTGTAGCTACAGCGCAAGCCATGCTGGACCTTTCAGGTCCGCATGGCTTCCCTGCCTATCCAGGGGTATTGCCAGCTCCGGCCACTACTCCACCTGTGAATGTTGTAGAGGACGACGAGCGCCCTAGGCTAGTCGAACATTCACAGGTGGCCACTGAGGAGGACTGGCTTGATGCCTGCAAGTGGCTGGTAGGCGTTAAGCCAGAACTCTAGCTGGAACCACCGGCTACCCAGAGGGGCCAGTGCCTGTGGTGTATGGGTAAGCCGGTGACGAGCACCATGCCATCCCTGCCGTACGCTGAACATAACATTGATATGTTCACTGCGGCAAAGATTTCCATCAAGCCAAGTGGACGGTTCGCGAGGCGATGCAGCGCTGTCGTATTTCCTCTGATCATTATCACCATTATGGCGGTGGCCCAAAGTGATGCACGGATGACTGTGCAGCCTTGGGGTGAAGACACGCGGCATGGATCCCATTCTGACACGGGACCCTTGTGCACTAGCGCTTTGTGCAGTGCAAATTCTGCGTTGCGTGACACGAAGGAGAGTACGAGGGGAGTCATTTCAGCCATTTTGCACGTCTCACAGCTGCTACAGGGGTTAAAAGCAGCATCCGCGTCATGCAGACCATCTATTCTTACAGTCCAGAGAGCCATCCTGGATGGCATCAATCTGGCTCTAGACTGTGTGATGAAATCAGTGACTCAGAAGTTTACGGGCAAGGCACACATTTGCCCTGGACAATTTGTGCCCCTCCCAGGACCTGTACAATTGGCTTCTGTAGACGCCGATGTCAGGTCCTGGTTTCTTTGGAGGCGGGAGAGGCCGGCACCTCCAAGAGACAGCAAACCTGGTCAACAACCAGAAGGCGCTGCATGATCAGTTCGAAGCGTTCCGTAGGGAGTGCATTCGCGCAGCAACCCCTGCCTTCTGTCCTCAGCAGGCTAGAGGTGGTGGTCAGGTCAGGGCCAACCACCAATGCAGCGTAGGCCGTGGCCACGCCAGCGTAAGCCAACTAAGTTGGGGGATGAGCGCAGGCTCCAGCGCAACCCGCCAGACAGCCTGTGTACTGAGGTGTGTGTAAAGCTAGCAGAGAAGAGTGAGGATCTGTTCGTGGGCACCGTCCCTAATGGGGCGGTGCTCACAAGGATCACACCAGTGCTGCGGGGACATCCACCAGAGACAGTGCCACTCTTGCACTTCTCGGGACCCAGATCTCCCTAGATGGACCCGTGGGAGGCCGTCTGGCCTTCCACATCCAAGAGTGTGAGCGGGTTACTCAGGCCCGCTTAATTTTGCGATGGTTTTCAGTGGGCTACTGTCCCGACTGGATTGCACATCCACCATAGCGTCGGTTGCTGGCGCCGATCTGGACTCAAAATCCAAGAGATCCAGATCAACGGTTGTGTATAGAGAAAGAAATTCTATCCCTTATACTAAAACAAGCATTATTATTTGACCATGTTCCTAGTGAGAAAAAGCACTGGAGGGTGGAGACCAATTCTCATCCCCAAAACTCAACAGGTTCATCCTCACACCAAATTTCAAATTTGGAAACCATAAGAACAGTGTTAACAGGCTTGATGAAAGGAATGTGGACAGCATCAATAGATCTGAAAGATGCTTATTTTCGCATTCCAATTACGAAGAGCTTTCGTCGGTTCCTGAGATTCGCCTTTCAGGACCGCCAATGGGAATTAAGGGTTCTCCCATTTGGGATCTCAACAGCTCGTCGGGTCCTAGCTATCACAACATACCTCCGCAGGAGACACATACATGTAGCAGTCCACACATTCATAGACGACTGGCTGTTAAAAGTACACAATCAAGCATGTCTATCTGCAAATCTGGAAAAAGTGTTGATAATCAACTTTCAGAAATCAGAGCTGACTCCATCCCAGAGGTTTGATTATTATTATTATTATTTTACCATATTTACATAGTTCTTTTCCAAAAAAGATGGTTAAAAAACACTGTACAATGATTAACTACTTAGGTTAAAATTGAAACTGACATCACATTTCATAAAATAGAAAACCATAATTAGAATTATTAAAAATTAGATATGGATTGCAACAGATGATAAAACTTAATAGACAGCAGTAAATTTACATAGGTTTATAGTGTTCGATAAAAAATGGGTTTTAAAAGCTTTCTTAAAACCGGCAAGCTTGTTTATGTGTCGTATGTTAGCTGGCAGTGTGTTCCACAAGACAGGTGCTGCTCTTGCGAACCGTCGGTCACCGTATGTTATAGTTCTAGAGCCTGGTACAATTAGAGTCATTGACTGCGCAGATCTACGGCTCCTGTTGGGCTTATAGATATGCACTATGTCGCTGATATATGCTGGTGACTGGCCATGTATTGCCTTGAACGCTTGCGTCAGCAATTTGAACTTCACACGACTTTCAATTGGAAGCCAGTGCAGGTCTTTTAGTATTGGTGTGATGATGCGAGCTGCTGTGTTTTGCACACGTTGGAGTTTGTTAATCAGAGATTTTGGCAGACCGTACAGTAGTAAATTGCAGTTGTCTAATCGTGAGGTTATTAAACTATTAACAAAGGTTTTTGCTGCATCAACCGTGAGACAACTTCTAATTTTAACAATGTTACGTAGGTCTACAGATGGAATTTACATGCTGTTCCATTGACATCTTACAGTCAAATATGACACCTAAGTTTCGAACAGTTGCGGCTGGTTTGATGTTAGCATTGTCCACAGCGATAGAAACATTTTCAACAGTTTGAGGCATATAATTAGATTTAAAAACAATGACCTCGGTCTTATCGCCATTGAGTTTGAGCATATTCTCTGTCATCCATTTACGAATATCAGCAACACATAGTTCTATCGCGCTAACGGTCGCTTGTTGGTCCATACTGTCATTAGCTGTGAAAGCAAGATAGAGCTGGGTGTCGGCGGCATAGAATTGGTGGCCTAGGTTATGGTGCCGTACAATGTCACCAAGTGGTTTGGTATACATTGCATACTTTTTAGGACCTAGTACTGAGCCTTGAGGAATACTAGCGCATTTTCACCTATTTCGAAGGACTGTTCATTTATGCACTTTTTCAGGCGTGGTGTAGGTATAGGGTCTAATTCACATGACTTGTCAGGAGACTTCATGATGATCGCCAATACTTCGTCTTCTGATGCTGGTTTACCTGGACATGTTTTTCGATCTAGAGATAGGATATGTTTACCCATCTCAGGAGAGAGTAGAAATACTCATCTCGGTCATACAGCCAGTGTGCAACAGTCGTCATGTCCTGGCACGGGTGTACTTGTGAATGCTGGGGTTGATGGTTTCTCTGGAACCAGTCAATCCACAGGCAGCGTTGCGCAGGTGGCCTATACAGTTATTTCTCATGACACAGTGGACCCAGATTACAGGACCTCTGGACTCAAATGTGTCAGTGTTAGAACCTCTTAATCACCACCCCCAATGGTGGATGAAAAGAGAAAATGTAGCGGGGGTGATGTCTCCTCCCAACCCTCAATTTCACGATGTACACAGATGCATCTATGGAGGGGCGGAGAGCTTGCCTGGAAGAAGACAAGATATCAGGGCTTTGGGAATCTGGATCAGTCACAAGAGCACATCAATCTGCTAAAGATGCAAGCAGTAGTCTTAGTCATGGAACACTTTTGGAGAAGATTCAGGGCAAGATTGTTCTGGTTCGTTCAGATAGCTCAACAGTAGTGTCTTGCATAAACCTCCAGGGTGGAACAAAGTCGCCCAGTCTGTATGATGACATGGAAACTGCTTTGCTGGTGCCTAGATCATGTGATTTCCCTGAAAGTATCTCAGATTCCGGGACGACTAAATCTATTAGCAGACTCATTGTGCCGAAGAATGCGCATACTTCCCATGGAATGGCAGCTAAATCAATGTGTGGCGGACTGTCTGTTCAACCACTGGGGCAAGCCCAAAATAGATTTATTCGCAATGAAGATGAATGCGAAGATGACGACGTACGTCACTCCGATTCCAGATCCGAACACTATCGCAATAGATGCGTTACATATAGCTATCAGCTGGGAGGAAATGTATGCATACACATTCACACCAGCAATCTTGATTCCAAAAATTCTTTAGAAAGTCAAGCAGCAGGAATGCTAAGTGCTGATCACCCCAAATTGGCCAAGCTGATCATGGTATATGGATCCGCGCTGCAATCCAGTTCCTCTGCCTCTGATAGATGAAACTTCCTGGGCAAGGCCTTGAACAACAACCCGTCAATGTTCCAATTGACTACGTGGATGTTGTCAAGGAATCAGCAGTTAAGGAGGACTTTTTTGAGCAAGCAGCCATATTCATGGCAAAAGCCAGAAGGGGTTCACCCTCCAGAGCATATAACTATAAAATCAACAGATTTGCAGTATGGTGCTAAAAAAGATGTGTTAATCCAATGGATGCATCTATTCAGGTAGTAGCCGATTTCCTCTGTCACCTGTATGATGCCTATAGCCTCAAGCCTAACTCTATTGCTGGCTACAAGTCAGCTTTAATGTCAGTTATCCCATGCTTGGCTAATAGGGGAAGTGGTAAAGTGTGTAATCTTAATACTTTAACCAAAGGCATGGGTAATGTAAGAGCTAGGAATCTTCCAGTGATTCCACCTTGGAGTTTATCGTTAGTGCTTCAAGTGCTAGCAGATAAATCCTTTGAACTCTTAAGCTCCATTTCAATGAAATTGTTGACGCTTAAAACAGTTTTTTCTGATTGCTGCAGCCTTGGCTAGACAATGAGACGAAGAAGAAAAATACATGCTTTGTCAGCTGAACCAGACCATTTTGTGGTTACTCTAGCTAGAGTTAACTTTATGGCTAAAAACCAGTCCTTAAAATATCCTGGTCAGCCTATAGTTTTGCCTGCTTTGACTAGGTTTGATCCTAATTCAAAGGCTGGGTGTCCAGTCTGTGCATTAACTCATTATAAACAACGCAGAGAAGAAGTACATAGAGAGCACGTAGAACATTGAGGTCATCGCTCCTTTCAAAAGAAGGGAGTGAGCACATGCTAAACGGTCATTACTCTAAACATCGGTCGTGTTATCCGATGTCCAAATCATTCCCTGGTTGTGCTTTCATATGCAGTTTCAGATGTTTTTGTGCTCCAAAGGCAAAAGAGCTTGCTCTTCCAGGGATGAGCCAGTCTTCTTACCTCGCCTCCCTCCCGCCGAGTTCACTTACAAATTCTGGCTATATCATAGAGTATCAGGGTCGTAAGTATACTCTTGATGTGAAATAAACGAAATCAAGGATTTCCTTTTTCACGAGAGAGTTGATACTTACCAGAGTGACACGATCCCGGCCTCCGCCCCACAGAGTGACATTGTCTTTCGGTGTTTTATGTTACAATTTGTCAGCCAATAATTTAGAATAGGAAGTGACGGCCATGTGCATGCGTGAGTTTGGGCGGCGCATCCGCCGGACTGTCAGTTGCCTAACCTTCCCAGTAGAGGCGGTTTTCTTTAAATTCTGAGTTATTGAAGGTAAGTCGATATTTGGGAAATATCATAGAGTATCAGGGTTGTAAGTATCAACTCTCATGAAAAAAGACATCCTTGATTTCGTTTAGTATACAGTAATCTAATGGTTCAATTTGTTTGATGATTTTGGATTTTCTATGATTTAGAGTATGTACTTTTAAAATAATTCTACTTACATGTCTAAAATGATGGGCTAGTTTCAACCAAACTTTGCTGGAAGGACCCCACTATATTGGGTTTCTGAATTTTATACAGAAATCTGATGAGTCAATTTAATTGACAGGCATCTTGTAACTTCCTAGGTTTCCAATAAATTCTTTCCTTAATTGATGATTTTGTAAACAAACCTCTCTTGGATGGTAGGCTCATCATGCCCCAATTTTAGGAAAAAAGTTGAGACATAGGTATCACTTTTCCGGCGACGGTGTGAACGTTAGGTTTTTGCGTTTAGCAAATCATCATTGCCTATATTTTAAGATTGCTTACGCCTACTGGAACCAAACTTGGACACATGGTTCCCTATACCATACCGCTGTCATGTTTGTATTTCCAATGTTAATTTTTTCCGTTTAGCAAATCATTGATATTTCAGAATTACTTAAGACTGTCAGAACTAAATTTGGACACGGTTCCCGTTACCATAAGTGAACTGTGTGCTGATAGTGATATTAGTCAAAGCTCGAGGTCATCATAGCCTTCATATTTAACATCTATCATGTCTGTATTTCCAATGCTACGTTTCTGTTTGCTGATATTTTGTGATTCCTTAATTCTACACGAAGCCAACTTGAACATGGTTTCATATACCATACTGAGGCAGCATGATTATAGTGAGGTCATTAGATCAAAGATCGAGGCCATTCTGACACTGCTATTTGACCTCTGCTCTTTCAACATTAAGATTTTCCGTTTAGCAAATCATTTACATTTATATTTTAAGATTAGTTAATCCTATAGGAACTAAGCTTGGATGCATGGTTATCTATAATGTTAGGAAGCAGCATGATAACACTGAAGTCACATGACCAAAGGCCATGGTCTCTGTGACAAACCGGAGACAGACAAGATATTTAATTCCACAGAATTCTTGTTCAAAAGACTGGTGTTCCAAGTTGGAGACATACCATATGAGCATGAACCATCCTTAGAGCATAGAAATCCAAGATTGCTGAACCGAATCCTTTAGCTAATTTGCACATCAGCCATCTTTGATTTTGTGATGGGTTAATCTGGTCTTTGCCATTGATAAATTCTAACATCAATGCTCATTTCCTGTCAAAATTCATTCTCATATTTGTATCTTAGATTTCCATGTTTTCATGCTTAGATGTTTGTAGTTTTCATATATGTTCCATGTTCCTGTTTTAGATACTGATGTAGCGTGTGAGCGATGCAAGCCCCTTGTGCCGCTTGTCATATCATATAGATATCATTACATCAGACAGATATACCATTACATCATGTCTTGATTTACCATTATGTAATAATGTCATATAAGCTCTGATAATGATGTCATGTTCCTCAACTCAAGCTACGGCTCAGATATAGCTCAATATGTTTCCAAATTAAAATACTACCGTACTGTTAAATACTTTGAACATAATTGGATTGGAAGACATTGCTGCCTAAGGCTGTCCAATTATGGTCAAAATATACAACAAAACATTGCTGAAATCATATTCAGAATTGTACAAACTAACATGTTTCTATTTCCGAAAAAGTTGGTCCTGATCCCAGGATGATTAATGATAAAGAAATATTAGTTACCTCTTTTGTATGTAGAAATTGTTTGAGTGTAGCTTTCCTGACCATCTCGGTCACTTCTTCAGCACTAACTGATGATCGTTGCCAACGTCACTCTGGTCAGATCTTGTGGAGTCACGTGACAGCATGGACTGGTAGACTGCTGGTATATGGTAGCCCTCATCTCTGTTCATGGTTGGTTGATGCTTGTAGATTTCTTTGGCCCCTTTAACCTTCCGTTTAAATAAATTGGTCTCGATCTTAATAACCGAGGCACTGCTGGCGGAGATGACATGGCTTGTGGATTCTGTGTCTTCTGCCACAGCTGAGTTGGAATCAATTTTCTTTGACTCTGGTGCTGAGAGGCCTTTTTGTTTCGCCTATGTAATTATGTCCCCTCACATTGGTCACATCCGATCTTGTAGATGACTCCAGAGCATTCATCTGTGGTCCGTTTATCTTTGACTCTTACTAATTGTGATCTTAAGGTGTTGACTGGCTTGTAAGTTTTGATATTGTGTTGTCTGAAGAGTCTGCGAAGGTGTTCATATAGGCATTGGATGTACAGAAGTCTGACGAGTGGAATTTTTTCAACATCTGATTGTTTATTACGAGGTGGGGAGGTGGTTTTCTCATTCATGAAGTGTAACCGTTGGCTAGGCGAGACTGTTGGATGTGATAATGTTCTTCTTTTTTGTCTGGTGTTTCTGTGATGATGGAGTCTGCGCGGTGAACTAGCGTTCTGACGACTGACCTTTTGTGTTCCGAATGGTGATTAGAGTGAGAATTTAGACATGGATCTGTGTGAGTAAAGACCTCTCAGCACCAGAGTCAAAGAACATCTCAAAATCAATTCCAACTCGGCTGTGGCAGAACACACAGAAACCACTGGCTACATCATCCCCGCCAGCAGTACCTCGGTCATCAACTTTGAGACCAACTTATTTAAACGGAAGGTTAAAGAGGCCATAGAAATCTACAAACATCAACCAATCATGAACCGACACGAGGGCTACCATATACCAGCAGTCTACCAGTCCATGCTGTCACGTGACTCCACAAGAACTGACAAAAGTGACATTGTCAGCGACCGTCAGTTTGTGCTGAAGAAGTGACCGAGATGGTCACGAAAGCTCCACTCAAACCATTTCTACCTCCCGGAGAGCTAACTAATATTTCTTTAACATGTTTCTGTTTCTGTTTTGGAAACGTGAACTTACTTATGAGCTGTAGTGTAGATTCAAGATAATCACCTACATTATGCACCTGAGGCATGAGTCAATGTTTATGGAAACTGTTACGAGAATTCTAAAGGGCCATACGTAATGGACCTTTCCATTTTTAGCTATGCCCTGCCCAACACTAGCTAAGCTCCACCCACACCTCGCTGTGTTGGAATTGATCGATCTCCAAATGCCCTAGCTATCAATTTCCTGAAAACTATACAAGGAAGCTGTTGAACATTTTGTAACTAATTTGACTGGGCGCTGTTGCTGCCTATGGCAGCAACAGCGGCCAGTCAAATTAGTTTCAAAATATTCAACAGAATATTTATTAAATAGTAAAAGCAAACAATTTGTACAACAACGCATAGACCGTCTTCAAATATGCGTTCGTGACATACTTATCGACGTCATTCATGATGTCATTCATTGTGATGTCATTGTACACATCACGCAGTTCATTATGACGTCATATGATTGGTGGGTACTCTGGAAAGGTGAATTAATTAGTCCAATCTTCTTTACAGATGACAGATTGCCGCTAGTCACAGAGAAATCTGTGTACCTGCTGAGCGCCGAGGACAATCCATTTCACCAACGCGTAACACTCTGTCTAGCGAAGTATTTGCAGAAGCACTGTAAATGTTCAGTCTTATTTCCTCCATGGTATCTCAAGCAGATTCAAGAAGTCGGTCCCATAAGTTGGGTTCTTAGTAAACTCGAAGAAGCATCATTTGTGATTATCATTAACTCTGAGGCAGCGTTTCGTCTCGTTGAAGCGTACAAGCTTGATGTGACGTATCGTCAGATTGATGAAAAGCCAATGGGGGATATGTTCAGTCCTGCCTATGCAAAGATAGTGACTAGCTTCTATAAGGACAAGGCATACAAGAAGTTCATCATGGCGCATTTTGACTACACGGCTAGATCATATATCTTGAAAGATGTTAGTGTTGGATATACTTACGAGCTGATGAAGCACTTTAAGGAGCTCCTGGGACACATACACAGTGTTGATCCAAATCACCGACGACTTACAGAGATAAATCTACCGTGGGATGTCCATGAGAATACACCAGAGGGTCTGCAGTTACTCGAGGCTATAAAATCTGGCCAAGCATACGTGAAGGAGAAACCGCAGAGCTTCAGTGAGCATTTCCAAGTTGTTCCTACTGCTCCACCCATGCCATTACAAATCATCAGCACTGACTCTGATGGTAAATATGATTCAGGCATTGGGTCTATACATGTACCCGATGAATCTTTGTCAAAAGCAACGCAGGAGAGTATTTTGCGAGATTGCGAGCAAAATTTGAGAACGCTTTCTCCTGGTGATGATGGTGGTGAAAACATTAATGCAGACTTTCCAGTCATCGTCAATCCGGACACTGACAGCATCGACAGCAGTATTTTTTACCCACCCTCTGATCTAAATAGTGTTTGTACTGATAATACAATGTCACATAGTAAACAAAATGGTAAATACCAAAACATGGGTCTCTATTCACGTGAGAAAATTCAACAAAACAACAAATTCCTTGCAGAACGTGTTCCCAATGGCATCCTCTTTTCTGGGTCTAAAAAGAGGGATTATAATCAAAATCTGGAGAAAGATGAAAGTATATCGAGTAGCTACTTTATTCCTCCATCTGATGATGATTATGATGATGTGAGTGATGCTACGGGTGAATGGGTTAATGCAGTGAATCGACAGAATGATTTGAGGATACTTCCACTCGGGTGTCACCATGACACTATTAGTCTCGGTGGAGAGGAAGTATGAATATCAACACACAGTTATATAGAACTCATGTAGCTTATTCACGCTTATATGCCTTAACCATTGAACTCTTACCACTGATGGCAAAATTTCAAATTAAATTAAGAGATGAACTGTTCATTTTTCATGAAACAGCAACATCATCCACGAAAATTGTTGAAAAATGTAAAATGTACCCATGTTTTATTCACTATCAACACAATAAAAGATAGAATATTTCACACAAGGGAAGTTACTGTGGAATATCTCACACAAGGGAAGATACTGGGGACTATTTCACACAAGGGAAGATACTGGGGAATCTTTCACACAACGGAAGATACTGGGGAATATTTCACACAAGGGAAGTTACTGTGGAATATCTCACACAAGGGAAGATACTGGGGAATATTTCACACAAGGGAAGTTACTGTGGAATATCTCACACAAGGGAAGATACTGGGGAATATTTCACACAAGGGAAGTTACTGTGGAATATTTCACACAAGGAAGATATTGAGGAATATTTCACACAAAGGAGGATACATTGACATAATTTCGTCCTTCATTGACAAAATGCTGCCAGACTAACATCGCTGGAATATTTGTTTTTGAATACACATTTAATTCATCCAGCGCATTTCCGATCTCAACAAAACCTGACAGATTTGTTCTATGCCATCATTATATCCAGCCTACATCATAATTCAAATAATTTAAAAGAATTTACATACTTTTACGTAGTTTATATTTCACAAAGAATTGAAATGTTAAAAATTTTGAATGTGCATTTAATTCATCACGGGCTTATCCGATCTCGATAAAACTTTATAGGTTTGTTGTATTCATTCACAGCTCCCTGGAGGTGGAGCCAAATGTAAATCTCCTCTTGCACTCGACCATCCGATGTCTAACTCACATACAAACGTACCAGATTTGGTTGAATTCCATCCAACATTTTCTTAGGAGTTGCGGGCGGGCATAATCCTTGCTTTTCTTTGAAAACTGTGAGAATATAAATAGAGATTCCAAATGCTTTGCTTCTAGGAGAGATTTGTAGAACAATAAGCTTCATTTGAAAGTGAAAGTAGTCATGTCATGGAAATATATGATGGCAATACACAGCATCAATGTTTCTCATGGCATCTACATTTTGTAGGTCCCAGGGACCCCAGACCTAGAAATCTAGGCGTCCCAACCTGAAATCTGGGGTTCCCAAACAGAAATCTGTTTCCCATGCAGTTTTCCCTCATCCATACTAAGAGTAGAGAGCATTATAGGTTCACAGCTATGACGTATGGTGGTCCCATGCAGTTTTCCCTCATCCATACTAAAATTAGAGAGTTATAGGCTCACAGCTATGAAGTATAGTGGTCCCATGCTAGATTTTGTGTAAAAACCTATAAAACTAATTAACATTTAACAATCATTCAAGATTTTCAGGGGTCTCATGGGGCCCTCTATGACAACTTTTGGTGGTCCCAAGTTGTATTATAGGTGTTCTATACCCTCAAAAGGACCATTATAAGAAACCCTGCACAGCATTCTTGAAAGAATTCTTGCTAGAAAGGACGGGTATGTTAGTTGTAGGAGACAGGTATATTTGGTATCAACGCAGTATCCATGGTTTCGCTAACAGCCCAGTATCGGTGCCTATAGGAACATTGGATTTGGTCCATCTTACTGCATTGATACTGGACCCGCAGCTGGCAAGGGTTATCAGTGAACATGGTATCGGAGATTTGATTCTGTCAGCAGCCCTGATGAGTTGAAACCTTGAGCAGGTGATGTCTGTTTTCTTGAGAGGTCGAGATAAAGATGATAGTCGAGTCTTCCCTTAGTTCTATGCACTACTTCTGTAATTTACCTCAGTGCATATACGCACATCTTCGCGCATATATAGGCACACATCTTAGTGCATTTAGGCACATCTTAGTGCATATCAGCACACATCTTAGTGCATATAGGCACACATCTTACTGCATATAGGCACACATCTTGGTGCATATAGGCACACATCTTGGTGCATATAGGCACACATCTTAATGCATATAGGCACACATCTTAGTGCATATCGGCACACATCTTATCTACTGTACAATATATAAACGAAATTATACGTTCACTTCAATTTTGTACAAATAATTTAACTGAAAGATGCTGTTTACTGAGCCAGCAATGCCTTCCAGTGAGATCACAGTATTTCACTGAAGTTCAACCATTCCAATGTTCTCAGTTCAATCATTGTATTTTTAGTTGCTGGTAGCAGCTCAATAAGCCACCATGTCCCTTAGTTAGTTTGTCAGTTATTCACAAATACTTAGTCCAGGATGTCAGTTCAAATGTTTTTTGTATGCAGTAATCAAACTAGATGTATGGATGCATTGTAGGCTTAATGCATGTAGCGGAGCAAAAGTAGATCAGTGTGACATACATTTCACGCTTCAGCCGCAGTTAGCGAGATTCTGTAGACCTTGTTCTATTGAAATATCAGTTGAAGGCAAGCTGACGATGGTTTCTCTGCTTTCTTCAGACATCAAGGGATTAACCCTTTATCCCGTGAATGTAGTTTCTCAATCACTATACAGGAAAGCGGGTGAATATTCTGAAGCTAATTTCAACAGAACGTGTTGTTTCCATAGGCAGCAACAGCTCCCAGCCATATTATTCTCAAAACACTTATTCATTTGTAGGTCAAGAAAACTAAATTTATAATTTACCACTTGCATGACAGACTTGGTTATGTAGTCGTCTATTCTAGTAATAATTTTGAAAACAAGTATTCTTTTTGCCTGCAAAGGAATATTTGTCATGATCACTCCAGAAAACATTTATCTGACTTGACCATTAAAGGATTAATATGATATCTGACATTTTATTAGGCTTGCGCGATTACGTGATTAAATCGAAAATCGCGATTATGTTTTAAATCATGAATTTATAGGATTAAAAAGTAAATAATCGAATAATCGTGAATATTTTCTATTGCATAAAATATTTCAAAACCTAACTTCCAATTACTTTTTAATGCGATCGCTCATGAAAAATGGCATTTTGCTTAGTGAATGTATGTCCATTTGCAGGGCATTCCAGTGATATATTTTCAAGAATAATTTTCTCTTGCCCTGCAAATGGACTTTTCTAAACATCATTGCAATTTTCGTCTTTGATATTCTTTTGTTGCTTTGATATTCTTTTGTTGGTAATTTGTATCCAAGCTGATTAATCGAGTAATCACGATTATTTTTTAATAATCGATCGCAATCACTCAACCCAATAATCGCACAAGCCTACGTTTTGTTATTTCTGGACAGATTGGCATCAAACTTGGTCACAATGTTAATGTCGCCATCTAATATCTGTGTTGCGAAAATGAAACTGATGCAACATCATCACTCCTTGAAAAACATCTCTTTTGGTCAATAAATGGGCATTTTTCATTTTCATTCCAGTGATATATTTTCAAAAATAGTCTTCTCTTGGCTTGCAAATGGTCATTCATTGCACAGAAATGTCCATTCCCATGGCCAATCTTGACCACCGTAGGAGTACATCTTCAGTAAAGATATACTGAATGTATATTTACTAATGTTCAGTAAAAAATAAACAGATTGTCTATTTACTAATGTTCAGTAAAGTAATGATGAATGTATATTTACTAATGTTCAGTATAATTATGCTAAATGTATATTTATTAATATTCAGTAATGTTATGCTAAATGTATATTTACTGTTGTAGCCAGAGAAGTGAACTGCTCTAATCATGAGCATAAAACAAACAAAAAGCCTCAGTACTATTTCTGTAATACATGACATAATTGTCTCATTATATATATATATATATATATATTGTCAGCAGAGCAGCACTGGTGGTTTCAACCCTCTCGACCAGACATGGTATCTATGCCCCGCCCATCTTTTGCTAAGCTCCACCCATACTTTATGGCAGGGCATAGCTACCATGTCTGGATGATACTTGCCCCATGTTGGGATCGATCGATCCCTGAGCTCCCCCGACTATCAATTTTCCAGAAAGCTATACAGGTAAGCTGTTGAATATTTTGAAACTAATTTGAATGTTTGCTGTTGCTGTCTATGGCAGCTGTTGCACAGTCAAGCTAGTTTCAAAATATTCAACAGCATGTTTATTAAATAGGAAAGACATACAATTGGTGCAACAACCCATAGCCCGTCATCAATTAAGTTTTTGTGATGAACCTATCTACGTCATTCGTGACGTGATTGGTTATGACATCATCCTACATGTGACATAGTTGATTATGATGTCATATGGTTGATGGATAAACTGGAATGGTCCATTAATACAGCAACTTTCTCAAATCAAATTATTTTAAGTTTCCTATAATGCCTGTTTGCTTGTATTGGAGACCTTTTGTGTGCAAGCAATTAATAATGCTATAAACATAAATATACTAAAAACTGTATCATAATTGTCATTGTATATAGCATATATAGTCTAGGTGGCATTGTTTAAATGATGTCAGGAAATTGGTTCTAATCAATGATATTATTAACCATTTTAACAGTCAAATTTGGTCAAGAAAATTTTAAGATCTTCCTATTGAATGCCCATTTACAGGCCAAGAGAATAGATTTTTTGAAAATTATCACTAGAACGACTGACTCGGTTATCGAGCCAGTCATTCCAGTGGTAAATTTTCAAAAATTACATTTACTTGGTTTGTAAATGGAACATTCTACAAGACCATAACAGAGGCCGGTTTTGACCAATACGACCATTAAAGGAAAGGACCATGGAATTAACATATGCTCTTGAATGAGAGTTTTATATACTAATCAACCTATACCCATTTATGGCATTCTGGCGGGAACGAATTAGTGACGAAGTTGGACCCATGCGCTCTGGTGTATGCTGAGCGAATAAATAATAGCCGGTCATATAAGCTCAGTTATATTCGCGCTACGCTGATTAGCCACTGCGTCCTACACGTAAAATACTGTGTAGTTTTAAAACAATTTGACTGAAAGCCTTTGTTTCCAGAGACATGGTCTACATTCAGTCACACAATTGTCAAAATATTCAGTAGGCATCATATTGCGACCTTGGATATCAGCAGTGTATTTTGAAATCATTTTGACCAAAACTTGTTGCTTCCACCAGAAAAGTGTCTCAAATATAACTAACGTTTACAAAAGGATCACTAGTGAATTAGCAGTAGCGAGTTAATCGCTCTACTTCGGCGCCTATACAGAATACTATTCATATCGCTTACAAAACTATATTCAGGTGTGCTTTCGTTATATTCAGGTAGGGCTATGCTCTATACCTGCACACACAGTTGATACACGGTGGAGTGAGAGGCACCAGCGTGGTCACTAATTGGCTCCAAGTTCAGCGCTCCGAGAGTTAGTAAATGCTTTTTTGCAAAAAAAATAATCCTGATTCATTTCCATTTTTACCGATGGTAGTTTATTTAATATTGTATGAGATTACCAATAAACATCATTTGTTATTTCCCTTTTCCATTCCTTTAAAGGGTTAATCGGTGTAAATACTAAATGCATTCAAAACTTGTTTATACGGTGTCCCGTGTTATGTCAAGATGTTTATGCGGTGTCCCGTGTTATGTCGAGATGTTTATGCGGTGTCCCGTGTTATGTCGAGATGTTTATGCGGTTTCCCGTGTTATGTCGAGATGTTTATGCGGTGTCCCGTGTTATGTCAAGATGTTTATGCGGTGTCCCATGTTATGTCAAGATGTTTATGCGGTGTCCCATGTTTTGTCAAGATGTTTATGCGGTGTCCCATGTTATGTCGAGATGTTTATGCGGTGTCCCGTGTTATGTCAAGATGTTTATGCGGTGTCCCGTGTTATGTCAGGATGTTTATGCAGTGTCCCGTGTTATGTCAGGATGTTTATGTGGTGTTGTGTGTTATGTCAGGATGTTTATGCGGTGTCCCGTGTTATGTCAAGATGTTTATGCGGTGTCCCGTGTTATGTCAGGATGTTTATGCGGTGTCCCGTGTTATGTCGAGATGTTTATGCGGTGTCCCGTGTTATGTCGAGATGTTTATGCGGTGTCCCGTGTTATGTAAAGATGTTTTTGCGGTGTCCCATGTTATGTCAAGATGTTTATGCGGTGTCCCGTGTTATGTCAAGATGTTTATGCGGTGTCCCGTGTTATGTCGAGATGTTTATGCGGTGTCCCGTGTTATGTCGAGATGTTTATGTGGTGTCCCGTGTTATGTCGAGATGTTTATGCGGTGTCCCGTGTTATGTCAAGATGTTTATGCGGGGTCCCATGTTATGTCAAGATGTTTACCGTTAAAACTCGACTAAAGGACGCAGTTTTTTGGTCAAAACACATGTACTAGAAAGGGGGGTGCGTACTATAATCGAGAACATTCCTCCCGCACATTTTTGGGTCGAAATTTTTCTTAAAAAGTCACAGATTATACCACGGAAATTGAACTAAATGTTACCCAAGCCAATTCGCGCCGCCTGACGACTATGTTTAATGTATACTCCAAAAACACCAAGCGGAAGTGAAATTATTAAATTGGGGCGCCTAAATATTGCTTATTCTTTAATACATATCACTTATTACATCAAAATTAATCCAGAATTTGACATAAAATGGCGTCGAGAAAAGATACGTGTATAAATCACGTGATTCGCCTCCAATCGCAAAAGATCTTTATTCTAATTAGAGCGAGTACTCGGATATAAATATTCTGGACTCAGAACTCGGAAATTGCTATATATCATCATTGCGCGATAGGAACTGAATGTTCCCGTACCTGTTTGATAACCAACTCCCGTTAGCGCATAAGATTACACAGCGCCTCCAATCACAAAAGAGCCAGATAACCAACTCCCGTTAGCACATAAGATCACACAGCGCCTCCAAACGCAAAAGAGCCATTACAATCTGTTTCTATCACGCGATTTCGATGTTTTCAAGGAGACATTTTATGCCAAAATTAGATTGATTTTGATGCAATAAACAATCTTTATTGAAGATACACGATATTTAGGCGGTCCTATTTAATAATTTCTCTAACATCATGATAATTTTTAGTCATGCATTAAACATGACCGGATTGATGGTTATTTTTGATACCAATTTTCGATTTTTTAAAGGTACGTTTTTTCTAAATCTAACAGCGTCTTATACTTGAATACAAGAGTTTTTTGGGCGGATTTTGGTCAAATTTGGGACAGCGTCCTATATTCGAGGGCGGCCTTTAGTCGAGAAATTACGGTATGCGGTGTCCCGTGTTATGGAAAGATGTTTATACGGTGTCCCATGTTATGTAAAGATGTTTATGCGGTGTCCCATGTTATGTCAAGATGTTTATGTGGGGTCCCATGTTATGTCAAGATGTTTATGCGGTGTCCCGTGTTATGTAAAGATGTTTATGCGGTGTCCCGTGTTATGTCAAGATGTTTATGCAGTGTCCCGTGTTATGTCAAGATGTTTATGCAGTGTCGTGTGTTATGTCAGGATGTTTATGCGGTGTCCCGTGTTATGTCAGGATGTTTATGCGGTGTTCCGTGTTATGTCAAGATGTTTATGCAGTGTCCCGTGTTATGTCAAGATGTTTATGCGGTGTCGTGTGTTATGTCAGGATGTTTACGCGGTGTCCCGTGTTATGTCAGGATGTTTATGCGGGGTCCCATGTTATGTCAGGATGTTTATGCGGGGTCCCATGTTATGTCAAGATGTTTATGCGGTGTCCCGTGTTATGTAAAGATGTTTATGCGGTGTCCTGTGTTATGTCAAGATGTTTATGCGGTGTCCCGTGTTATGTCAAGATGTTTATGCAGTGTCCCGTGTTATGTCAAGATGTTTTTGCGGTGTCCCATGTTATGTCAAGATGTTTATGCGGTGTCCCGTGTTATGTAAAGATGTTTATGCGGTGTCCCATGTTATGTCAAGATGTTTATGCGGTGTCCCGTGTTATGTAAAGATGTTTATGCGGTGTCCTGTGTTATGTCAAGATGTTTATGCGGTGTCCCGTGTTATGTCAAGATGTTTATGCAGTGTCCCGTGTTATGTCAAGATGTTTATGCGGTGTCGTGTGTTATGTCAGGATGTTTATGCGGTGTCCCGTGTTATGTCAGGATGTTTATGCGGTGTCCCGTGTTATGTAAAGATGTTTATGCGGTGTCACGTGTTATGTTAAGATGTTTATGCGGTGTCCCGTGTTATGTCAAGATGTTTATGCGGTGTCCCGTGTTATGTCAGGATGTTTATACGGTGTCCCGTGTTATGTCAGGATGTTTATGCGGTGTCGTGTGTTATGTCGGGATGTTTATGCGGTGTCGTGTGTTATGTCAGGATGTTTATGCGGTGTCGTGTGTTATGTCAGGATGTTTATGCGGTGTCGTGTGTTATGTCAGGATGTTTACGTGGTGTCGTGTGTTATGTCAGGATGTTTATGTGGTGTTGTGTGTTATGTCAGGATGTTTATGTGGTGTTGTGTGTTATGTCAGGATGTTTACGCGGTGTGTGTTATGTCAGGATGTTTATGTGGTGTTGTGTGTTATGTCAGGATGTTTATGTGGTGCCGTGTGTTATGTCAGGATGTTTATGCGGTGTCGTGTGTTATGTCAGGATGTTTACGCGGTGTCGTGTGTTATGTCAGGATGTTTACGCGGTGTCATGTGTTATGTCAGGATGTTTACGTGGTGTCGTGTGTTATGTCAAGATGTTTATATGGTGTCGTGTGTTATGTCAGGATGTTTATGTGGTGTCGTGTGTTATGTCAGGATGTTTATGTGGTGTCATGTGTTATGTCAGGATGTTTACGCGGTGTCGTGTGTTATGTCAGGATGTTTATGTGGTGGTGTGTGTTATGTCAGGATGTTTACGCAGTGTTGTGTGTTATGTCAGGATGTTTATCGTGCTTAACAGCTTCCTCCTCTTAGCCCTTTAACAATCAAATTTGGTCAGGAAAATTAAAATATCTGCCTATTTATTGAATGTCAATTTACAGGCTAAGAGAATACAATTTTGGAGCATTTTCAAAAATTGTGTTTTCTTGACCTGTAAATGGACATTCCACAAGACCATGACAGAGGCCATTTTTGTCCGGCATGACCATTACAGGGTTAGTTAGTGTATATTCTTTATATTAAGCGCATCTGGCTTTTAATTATTGTGCCATTTATGTCTGCAAATCCGTCGACTGAATCAATGTTTGTGTCCAGCGCATATTTGCGAGAAAGTTCATTTATTTCAGCTTGTAAATATCAATGCAACATGTTTTTTGTCTACATTTGAGTATAAAACAATACATTATTTTGAGTTAACATAGTATATATGTGTGCGTTTATCAGTACATGAACATGACTGTGTCGCTTTTAACCCTTACCACTCTGACGTCAACATTAAAATTAAATTAAAATATGAACTGGTGTTCATTTTTCAATAAATTTGGTGGAAGAGGTTGCTGTCGTACAGCGTCCACCAAAATTGTTTTAACCCTTTAACTCTTGAATTGGATTCTCAAAAAATGTTCATTTGCAGACCAAGAGAAAACTACTTTTTGAAAATTTACCATTGGAATGACTGGCTCGGTTATCGAGCCAGTCATTCCAGTGGTAAATTTTCAAAAATATTCTCTTGGTCTGCAAATGGGCATTTCTCAAGACCACTACAAAAGCCGTTTTTGACTGATATGATTGTTACAGGGTTAAAGAGTGCACCAGTTTCTTTGCTATTAACACGCTAAAAGATAGAATATTCACATCAGAGTGGTAAGGGCTGTGTCAGCTGATTCTGTATGCTGCTTCTATGGCGCTCGTGATATATTGTTAATTAAACTATAATTATCATTGACGCTGATTTTATTAAGGCCAAGAGTTGTAATTTTATATATATTTTAACATTATATACATGTATCATTATATACATTTATCATATACATCATTATGAATACAGTTATGGTATAATATAATATATATATTATTATTATTATTATAATATTGTTATATATATTTACGTTATGTTATTGATTTTCTCTAAGATCTTAGTCATTTTTAGCTCAGATGGTCTTTGGGCCGACTGAACTTATGCCAAGGCGGTCATCTGTCCGTCAAATCACATCTTCTTAACGCTTAGACTGATTTCAGCTAAATTTGACTTAAAGGATGGTATAGTGGTAGGTTCCAGAACTGTCATTCAGAATTTTTATTGCCCAATTTTTTCGGCAAAAATCTTATTTTATGACAAATGTAGTGGAAATTGACAAAAATGCTTCTCATTAGCTGCTTCAGAGATTTCAACTAAATTTAGCTAGAATGACCCAATAGTGGTAGGTGAAAATCTTAGATTTTATGAAAAATTTACCGGAAATTGTTGGGCTGGAAGGATTCTATCATTCTATTCAGATTTTTAATTTGTTGATTTTTGAGGATTACATTTTATGAAAAATTTAATGGAAATTGTAAACACTTGTCTCCTCAGTTGCTTGACCAATTTCATTGAATCCGCTAATATTAGCTAGAAGGAACCAAATCGTGGTAGGCTCTAGAACTTCTATTCAAAATTTTGATTGGTCAATATTTTTGGCAACCATCTTGGATTTTCCGAAAATGTTCCGGAACCATTTAAAACGCTACTCCATAATCCATGGCCCGATTTAATTGGTGGAACGATCTTATCAGGGTAGGTTTCCACATAGCAAACGATCTTATCATGGTAGGCGCCCACATATCAAACCTTTTTTGAATGTCCAAAATGGGCACCGGAGCATCATGATTTACTACATTCCATGCTTCAGATAATAATAGTTGTTTCACTTGATATCATTATAAATGGAACTAGAGACTTATCTAATCAGGTTAACAACATGCCAATAAGGGAAGTACACCACTTTATAAAAAATGACAAATAGATTCTAATACACCTACCTACCTACCTACCTACATGTACCTACCTACCTACCACCTACCTACATGTACCTACCTACCTACCTACATGTACCTACCTACCTACCACCTACCTACATGTACCTACCTACCTTCATATAGCCACCTACCTACATACTTACCTACTGACCTCCCTACCTATCTGTCGTCGTTTGTAGAAGTTGTTTATCTTTATATTGACAGTGTAAGGGGCATAATGTTAGATTTATGAATTGGCTAACTAATTAAATTATGTACTGATTGAATGTTTGATCTGATGTTTGATCATTTGATTGATTAATTGTTTGATCTATCACGTGGGATTAATTGAGGATCTATCAACTATTTATCGATCGATTGAGCGAGTAACTGATAAGTTGGTTGTCTGATCAGTAATTAATTGATTGACTAGTAGATTGATAGAATGGTTAATTGATTGATGGATGGATGACTAATTACTCTGATGATGATTAATTCACTGATTGATGGATGGATGGATGACTAATTACTCTGATGATGATTAATTCACTGATTGATTTGTTCAATGATTAATTGATTTGATTATGTCATGACTTAATTAGTGTATGTTTGATTATGTCATTGATCGAATGATCGGGTGTTTGATTCACTGATTTGGTTGAGTAACTGATTCATTGATCAATTGATTGTCTGATTGGTTTATTGATAGAATAATTGACCTGGTGAACAGTCAATTGCTTCACTAATTGATTGGTCACTCTTGTCATTGATTGACTGATTGATTTATTATTATTGCGTTAACTAGCTGAATTGAGTAAGTGATCTGTTGAATAATTGCTTGTGTAATTGATTGATTGACTATTATTATTACTGTAATTAATTATTATTATTATTATTGCTATCTGGTAAATTGTTTGATGTACCATATAAAAGTATACAATCTAAACAATGTTATTGACATGCATTTTGCTGTGAATATGCACCTTTGAGGGCGAAGCATTTTAAATGGTTCCAGGTAAATTTTCAGAAAATCCAAGATGGCCACCAACAAATTGATCAACCAAAATTCTGAATAGATATTCTAGAGGCGACCACCATAAGATCCTTCTAGCCCAATTTGTTTAAATCTACCATGCGGTTTATTAGGACATGTTTTAATGGATTTCTGGATAATTTTTGGAAAATCTGTGTCCTAAACCACTTGGTAGATTTAACCAAATTTGGCTAGAAGGATCCTATGGTGGTCGCCTCTAGAAAATCTTCATGAAACCATTTAAAACGCTACCCGTTAAACGTGCATATCACAGCAAAATGCTTGACAGTAAAATTGTTTAGATTGTATACTTTTAGAGGCTTAAATTGTTGGCCTAGATGTATTGAAATGAAATAAATATAACATCTGATGATTTCATTCAGTATAAATTAAAATATTTTTTTAAGTTGTGAAATTGAATTAGAGACATGAGTCCCTAATTCAATTTCACAACTGAAAAAATTATATTAATTTATACGAAATGAAATCATCATATAATAATTAAGACTTATTTCGTTTCATTACATCGAGGTACACAGATTAAGCCTCTAAAAGAATACTACTTAAACAATTTTATTTTCAAGCAATCTTGTGTGAATGTGCACCTTTAATCAATGGTCTGACTAAAACGAAACTTGGTCGGAAAATCCTATTATGATAGGCTTCAACATATCAAACAAGAATTTTGTTTGGTCAATTTTTTTGTGTCCATCTTGGATTTTCAGAAAATTATTCATCAGTATGCGAGAGGTCACCTGTCCATTGGACCCAATGATGGTGGCTCTTTAAGACAGGTGCTGATAACACTGCATCCCTTATAGAACCATGATCATTATTACATTTCCTGATCATTATTACATTTCCTGACCATTATTACATTTCCTGATCATTATTACATTTCCTGATCATTATTACATTTCCTGATCATTATTACATTTCCTGACCATTATTACATTTCCTATACAAACGTATGTTCCCACCATGTGTTTACTAAACCCTTGTACCGATAAATTCCCCGTATCTCAATCTCAGTCAAACCAACAGAAAAGCTGGTAAATAGTTTGAAATTAACCCTTTCACTGACTGATCCCTTGAAAAAGTACAATCTTTACGATATAAAACTTATTCTGTTGAATGTTTTAAAATTAATTTGACTGGAAGCCGTTGCTGCCTAAAGTAAAATTAATTTTAAAATATTCAACAGTTTTCTTGTATGCTTGCGTTAAAAATGACATATATGGAATTCCTCAGTGAAAGAGATAATATAACTGGTAGCCATTGCTTCCAGTCATATTAATTTCAAAATATTCAACATAATATGCTATAAATCATAAAAAATTTACTTGTTCAGGGATGTGTTGTTGAATGAGTTAATGCTGACTGATTACTACTACATGCTATTATTTGCTATTTATACCTCTCATGTATACTTTACATATTTATGACACTAAAAATGTGTAGCCATTTTATAGCAGATATTTTGACCCGTTATTGGCCAACATTTGTTACCGTAAGTGTGTAGTCGTTTTATAGGCGATATTTTGACCCGTTATTGGCCAATATTTGTTAAGTGTGTAGTCATTTTATAGGAGATATTTTGACCCGTTATTGGCCAACATTTGTTAAGTGTGTAGTCATTTTATAGGAGGTATTTGTTGCAAAAAATATGATATATGCATCGTTTTTCCAACACCGACTGTTGTATCAATGCTAAGTGTTCAGGTACCCGGTGTACGAATGTACTTTGATCCAGGGGTGTGTGGGTGGCTAACTATGGGTGGGGCCAAAACCTAGGCGATAGGGATACACTATGGGAGAGGAAAAATCAGGCAGTTATCGACCCCCCCACCTCCGTTCCTACGCCTATGGTTTTAATCAATCAATCTGACAGTAAGGAGTATATTTAGTTTAGCTTGCCTGAATGTAGGAGTTTAAAATGTATTTTGTCTAAAGGTACTACACTATCAATTAGCACTAGTTCATTGACGTCTATTTTATCATAGATTACCTCAGCCATCCATGAAGATCATAATGTATCCACAGAATCAGGGATTCACTTTCTGCTTTGTTTCTCCTACTATGCTGTATATTTATGATAATAAAAAAACTTAATATAAATATCAGAATATTATGGCGTTTAATTTCCATCCATGAAATCATGCTTGTCTTCACATCTGTCATGTTACTGTCTTCACATGTGTCATGTTACTGTCTTCACATATGTCATGTGACTGTCTTCACATCTGTCATGTTACTGTCTTCACATCTGTCTTGTGACTGTCTTCACATCTCTCATGTGACTTCACATCTGTCATGTGACTGTCTTCACATCTCTCATGTGACTGTCTTCACATGTGTCATGTGGCTGTCTTTACATCTCTCATGTTAGTGTCTTCACATCTGTCATGTGACTTCACATCTCTCACATGACTGTCGTCACATGTGTCATGTGACTGTCTTCACATGTATCATGTGACTGTCTTCACATCTCTCATGTGACTGTCTTCACATGTTTCATGTAACTGTCTTCACATGTGTCATGTTACTGTCTTCAAATATGTCATGTGACTGTCTTCACATCTCTCATGTGACTGTCTTCACATCTCTCATGTGACTGTCTTCACATCTCTCATGTGACTGTCTTCACATCTCTCATGTGACTGTCTTCACATCTCTCATGTGACTGTCTTCACATCTCTCATCTGACTGTCTTCACAGCTCTCATGTGACTGTCTTCACATCTCTCATGTGACTGTCTTCACATCTGTCATGTGACTGTCTTCACATGTGTCATGTGACTTCACATCTCTCATGTGACTGTCTTCACATGTGTCATGTGACTGTCTTCACATGTGTCATGTGACTGTCCACATCTCTCATGTGACTATCTTCACATGTGTCATGTGGCTGATGAACTGTCTTCACATATGTCATGTTACTGTCTTCACATATGTCATGTTACTGTCTTCACATCTCTCATGTGACTGTCTTCACATCTCTCATGTGACTGTCTTCACATCTGTCATGTGACTGTCTTCACATCTTTCATGTGACTGTCTTCACATGTCTAATGTTACTGTCTTCACATCTGTCATGTGCTGTCTTCACATGTGTCATGTGACTGTCTTCACATCTCTCATGTGACTGTCTTCACATCTCTCATGTGACTGTCTGCACATCTCTCATGTGAGTGTCTTCACATCTCTCATGTGACTCTTCACATCCCTCATGTGACTGTCTTCACATCTCTCATGTGACTGTCTTCACATCTGTCATGTGACTGTCTTCACATGTGTCATGTGACTTCACATCTCTCATGTGACTGTCTTCACATGTGTCATGTGACTGTCTTGACATGTGTCATGTGACTGTCCACATCTCTCATGTGACTATCTTCACATGTGTCATGTGGCTGATGAACTGTCTTCACATATGTCATGTTACTGTCTTCACATCTCTCATGTGACTGTCTTCACATCTCTCATGTGACTGTCTTCACATCTGTCATGTGACTGTCTTCACATCTTTCATGTGACTGTCTTCACATCTGGCATGTGACTGTCTTCACATCTCTAATGTTACTGTCTTCACATCTGTCATGTGCTGTCTTCACATGTGTCATGTGACTGTCTTCACATGTGTCATGTGACCGTCTTCACATCTCTCATGTGACTGTCTTCACATCTCTCATGTGACTGTCTGCACATCTCTCATGTGAGTGTCTTCACATCTCTCATGTGACTTCACATCCCTCATGTAACTGTCTTCACATCTCTCATGTGACTGTCTTCACATATGTCATGTGACTGTCTTGACATCTGTCATGTGACTGTCTTCACATCTGTCATGTTACGGTCTCCACATCTGTCATGTGACTGTCTCCACATCTCTCATGTGACTGTCTTCACATCTCTCATGTGACTGTCTTCACATGTGTCATGTGACTGTCTTCACATCTGTCATGTGTGTGTCACTGTCATGTGGCTGTCTTCACATGTGTCATGTGACTGTCTTCACATCTGTCAGGTGGCTGTCTTCACATCTCTCATGTGACTGTCTTCACATCTCTCATGTGACTGTCTTCACATGTGTCATGTGACTGTCTTCACATGTGTCATCTGACTGTCTTCACATGTGTCATGTGACCGTCTTCACATGTGTCATGTGACTGTCTTCACATGTGTCATGTGACTGTCTTCACATCCGTCACGTGGCTGTCTTCACATCTCTCATGTGACTGTCTTCACATCTCTCATGTGACTGTCTTCACATGTGTCATGTGACCGTCTTCACATGTGGCATGTTACTGTCTTCACATCTCTCATGTGACTGTCTTCACATGTGTCATGTGACTGTCTTCACATGTGTCATGTGACCGTCTTCACATCTCTCATGTTACTGTCTTCACTTCTGTCATGTTACTGTCTTCACATGTGTCATGTTACTGTATTCACATATGTCATGTTACTGTCTTCGCATCTGTCATGTGACCGTCTTCACATGTGGCATGTGACTGTCTTCACACCATTCATGTTACTGTCTTCACATCTGTCATGTGACTGTCTTCACATGTGTCATGTGACCGTGTTCACATCTGTCATGTGACCGTCTTCACATGTGTCATGTGACCGTCTTCACATGTGGCATGTGACTGTCTTCACATCTGTCATGTTACTGTCTTCACATCTCTCATGTGAGTGTCTTCACATGTGTCATGTGACTGTCTTCACATGTGTCATGTGACTGTCTTCACATCTCTCATGTTACTGTCTTCACATCTCTCATGTGACTGTCTTCACATCTGTCATGTGTGTGTCACTGTCATGTGATGTTACCGTCTTCACGTCTGTCACGTGGCTGTCTTCACATGTGTCATGTGACTGTCTTCACATCTGTCACGTGGCTGTCTTCACATGTGTCATGGTACTGTCTTCACATGTGCCATGTTACTGTCTTCACATATGTCATGTTACTGTCTTCACATCTGTCATGTGACCGTCTTCACATGTGGCATGTGACTGTCTTCATATCTGTCATGTTACTGTCTTCACATCTGTCATGTTACTGTCTTCACATGTGTCATGTTACTGTACTCACATATGTCATGTTACTGTTTTCGCATCTGTCATGTGACCGTCTTCACATGTGGCATGTGACTGTCTTCACATCTGTCATGGGCTGTCTGCACATTTCTCATGTTACTGTCTTCACATCTCTCATGTGACTGTCTTCACATCTGTCTTGTTATTGTCTTCCCATGTGTCAGGTGGCTGTCTTCACATCTCTCATGTGACTGTCTTCACATGTGTCATGTGACTGTCTTCACATTTGTCATGTGTGTGTCACTGTCATGTGATGTTACCGTCTTCACATCTGTCACGTGGCTGTCTTCACATCTCTCATGTGACTGTCTTCACATGTTTCATGTGACTGTCTTCACATCTGTCATGTTACTGTCTTCACATCTCTCATGTGACTGTCTTCACATGTGTCATGTGACGGTCTTCACATCTGTCATGTTACTGTCTTCACATCTCTCATGTGACTGTCTTCACATGTGTCATGTGACTGTCTTCACATGTGTCATGTGACTGTCTTCACATGTGTCATCTGACTGTCTTCACATGTGTCATGTGACCGTCTTCACATCTGTCATGTTACTGTCTTCACATGTGTCATGTGACTGTCTTCACATCTGTCACGTGGCTGTCTTCACATCTCTCATGTGACTGTCTTCACATCTCTCATGTGACTGTCTTCACATCTCTCATGTGACTGTCTTCACATCTCTCATGTGACTGTCTTCACATGTGTCATGTGACCGTCTTCACATGTGGCATGTTACTGTCTTCACATCTCTCATGTGACTGTCTTGACATCTCTCATGTGACTGTCTTCACATGTGTCATGTGACTGTCTTCACATGTGTCATGTTACTGTATTCACATATGTCATGTTACTGTCTTCGCATCTGTCATGTGACCGTCTTCACATGTGGCATGTGACTGTCTTCACACCTTTCATGTTACTGTCTTCACATCTGTCATGTGACTGTCTTCACATGTGTCATGTGACCGTGTTCACATCTGTCATGTGACCGTCTTCACATGTGTCATGTGACCGTCTTCACATGTGTCATGTGACCGTCTTCACATGTGGCATGTGACTGTCTTCACATCTGTCATGTTACTGTCTTCACATCTCTCATGTGAGTGTCTTCACATGTGTCATGTGACTGTCTTCACATGTGTCATGTGACTGTCTTCACATCTCTCATGTTACTGTCTTCACATCTCTCATGTGACTGTCTTCACATCTGTCATGTGTGTGTCACTGTCATGTGATGTTACCGTCTTCACGTCTGTCACGTGGCTGTCTTCACATGTGTCATGTGACTGTCTTCACATCTGTCACGTGGCTGTCTTCACATGTGTCATGGTACTGTCTTCACATGTGCCATGTTACTGTCTTCACATATGTCATGTTACTGTCTTCACATCTGTCATGTGACCGTCTTCACATGTGGCATGTGACTGTCTTCATATCTGTCATGTTACTGTCTTCACATCTGTCATGTTACTGTCTTCACATGTGTCATGTTACTGTACTCACATATGTCATGTTACTGTTTTCGCATCTGTCATGTGACCGTCTTCACATGTGGCATGTGACTGTCTTCACATCTGTCATGGGCTGTCTGCACATTTCTCATGTTACTGTCTTCACATCTCTCATGTGACTGTCTTCACATCTGTCTTGTTATTGTCTTCCCATGTGTCATGTGACTGTCTTCACATCTGGCATGTGACTGTCTTCAAATGTGGCATGTGACTGTCTTCACATGTGGTATGTGACTGTCTTCACATCTGTCATGTTACTGTCTTCACATCTCTCATGTGACAGTCTTCACATCTCTCATGTGACTGTCTTCACATGTGTCATGTGACTGTCTTCACATCTGTCATGTGTGTGTCACTGTCATGTGATGTTACCGTCTTCACATCTGTCACGTGGCTGTCTTCACATCTCTCATGTGACTGTCTTCACATGTTTCATGTGACTGTCTTCACATCTGTCATGTTACTGTCTTCACATCTCTCATGTGACTGTCTTCACATGTGTCATGTGACGGTCTTCACATCTGTCATGTTACTGTCTTCACATCTCTCATGTGACTGTCTTCACATGTGTCATGTGACTGTCTTCACATGTGTCATGTGACTGTCTTCACATGTGTCATCTGACTGTCTTCACATGTGTCATGTGACCGGCTTCACATCTGTCATGTTACTGTCTTCACATGTGTCATGTGACTGTCTTCACATCTGTCACGTGGCTGTCTTCACATCTCTCATGTGACTGTCTTCACATCTCTCATGTGACTGTCTTCACATCTCTCATGTGACTGTCTTCACATGTGTCATGTGACCGTCTTCACATGTGTCATGTGACCGTCTTCACATGTGGCATGTGACTGTCTTCACATGTGTCATGTGACTGTCTTCACATCTCTCATGTTACTGTCTTCACATCTGTCATGTGACTGTCTTCACATCTGTCATGTGTGTGTCACTGTCATGTGATGTTACCGTCTTCACGTCTGTCACGTGGCTGTCTTCACATGTGTCATGTGACTGTCTTCACATCTGTCACGTGGCTGTCTTCACATGTGTCATGGTACTGTCTTCACATGTGCCATGTTACTGTCTTCACATATGTCATGTTACTGTCTTCACATCTGTCATGTGACCATCTTCACATGTGACATGTGACTGTCTTCATATCTGTCATGTTACTGTCTTCACATCTGTCATGTTACTGTCTTCACATGTGTCATGTTACTGTACTCACATATGTCATGTTACTGTCTTCACATCTGTCATGGGCTGTCTTCACATTTCTCATGTGACTGTCTTCACATGTGTCATGTGACTGTCTTAACATGTCATGTTACTGTCTTCACATCTCTCATGTGACTGTCTTCACATCTGTCTTGTTATTGTCTTCCCATGTGTCATGTGACTGTCTTCACATCTGGCATGTGACTGTCTTCAAATGTGGCATGTGACTGTATTCACATGTGGCATGTGACTGTCTTCACATCTGTCATGTTACTGTCTTCACATCTCTCATGTGACAGTCTTTACATCTCTCATGTGACTGTCTTCACATGTGTCATGTGACTGTGTTCACATCTGTCAGGTGGCTGTCTTCACATCTCTCATGTGACTGTCTTCACATGTGTCATGTGACTGTCTTCAGATCTGTCATGTGTGTGTCACTGTCATGTGATGTTACCGTCTTCACATCTGTCACGTGGCTGTCTTCACATCTCTCATGTGACTGTCTTCACATGTTTCATGTGACTGTCTTCACATCTGTCATGTTACTGTCTTCACATGTGTCATGTGACTGTCTTCACATCTGTCACGTGGCTGTCTTCACATCTCTCATGTGACTGTCTTCACATCTCTCATGTGACTGTCTTCACATCTCTCATGTGACTGTCTTCACATGTGTCATGTGACCGTCTTCACATGTGTCATGTGACCGTCTTCACATGTGGCATGTGACTGTCTTCACATGTGTCATGTGACTGTCTTCACATCTCTCATGTTACTGTCTTCACATCTGTCATGTGACTGTCTTCACATCTGTCATGTGTGTGTCACTGTCATGTGATGTTACCGTCTTCACGTCTGTCACGTGGCTGTCTTCACATGTGTCATGTGACTGTCTTCACATCTGTCACGTGGCTGTCTTCACATGTGTCATGGTACTGTCTTCACATGTGCCATGTTACTGTCTTCACATATGTCATGTTACTGTCTTCACATGTGGCATGTGACTGTCTTCATATCTGTCATGTTACTGTCTTTACATCTGTCATGTTACTGTCTTCACATGTGTCATGTTACTGTACTCACATATGTCATGTTACTGTCTTCACATCTGTCATGGGCTGTCTTCACATTTCTCATGTGACTGTCTTCACATGTGTCATGTGACTGTCTTAACATGTCATGTTACTGTCTTCACATCTCTCATGTGACTGTCTTCACATCTGTCTTGTTATTGTCTTCCCATGTGACTGTCTTCACATCTGGCATGTGACTGTCTTCAAATGTGGCATGTGACTGTATTCACATGTGGCATGTGACTGTCTTCACATCTGTCATGTTACTGTCTTCACATCTCTCATGTGACAGTCTTTACATCTCTCATGTGACTGTCTTCACATGTGTCATGTGACTGTGTTCACATCTGTCAGGTGGCTGTCTTCACATCTCTCATGTGACTGTCTTCACATGTGTCATGTGACTGTCTCCAGATCTGTCATGTGTGTGTCACTGTCATGTGATGTTACCGTCTTCACATCTGTCACGTGGCTGTCTTCACATCTCTCATGTGACTGTCTTCACATGTTTCATGTGACTGTCTTCACATCTGTCATGTTACTGTCTTCACATCTCTCATGTGACTGTCTTCACATGTGTCATGTGACGGTCTTCACATCTGTCATGTTACTGTCTTCCCATCTCTCATGTGAGTGTCTTCACATGTGTCATGTGACTGTCTTCACATGTGTCATGTGACTGTCTTCACATGTGTCATCTGACTGTCTTCACATGTGTCATGTGACCGTCTTCACATCTGTCATGTTACTGTCTTCACATGTGTCATGTGACTGTCTTCACATCTGTCACGTGGCTGTCTTCACATCTCTCATGTGACTGTCTTCACATCTCTCATGTGACTGTCTTCACATGTGTCATGTGACCGTCTTCACATGTGTCATGTGACTGTCTTCACATGTGTCATGTGACCGTCTTCACATCTCTCATGTTACTGTCTTCACTTCTGTCATGTTACTGTCTTCACATGTGTCATGTTACTGTATTCACATATGTCATGTTACTGTCTTCGCATCTGTCATGTGACCGTCTTCACATGTGGCATGTGACTGTCTTCACACCTGTCATGTTACTGTCTTCACATCTCTCATGTGACTGTCTTCACATGTGTCATGTGACCGTCTTCACATGTGTCATGTGACCGTCTTCACATGTGGCATGTGACTGTCTTCACATCTGTCATGTTACTGTCTTCACATCTCTCATGTGAGTGTCTTCACGTGTGTCATGTGACTGTCTTCACATGTGGCATGTGACTGTCTTCACACCTGTCATGTTACTGTCTTCACATCTCTCATGTGACTGTCTTCACATGTGTCATGTGACCGTCTTCACATGTGTCATGTGACCGTCTTCACATGTGGCATGTGACTGTCTTCACATCTGTCATGTTACTGTCTTCACATCTCTCATGTGAGTGTCTTCACGTGTGTCATGTGACTGTCTTCACATGTGTCATGTGACTGTCTTCACATCTCTCATGTTACTGTCTTCACATCTGTCATGTGACTGTCTTCACATCTGTCATGTGTGTGTCACTGTCATGTGATGTTACCGTCTTCACGTCTGTCACGTGGCTGTCTTCACATCTGTCACGTGGCTGTCTTCACATCTCTCATGTGACTGTCTTCACATGTTTCATGTGACTGTCTTCACATGTGTCATGTGACGGTCTTCACATCTGACATGTTACTGTCTTCACATCGCTCATGTGACTGTCTTCACATGTGTCATGTGACTCTTCACATGTGTCATGTGACCGTCTTCACATCTGTCATGTTACTGTCTTCACATGTGTCATGTGACTGTCTTCACATCTGTCACGTGGCTGTCTTCACATGTGTCATGGTACTGTCTTCACATGTGCCATGTTACTGTCTTCACATATGTCATGTTACTGTCTTCACATCTGTCATGTGACCGTCTTCACATGTGGCATGTGACTGTCTTCATATCTGTCATGTTACTGTCTTCACATCTGTCATGTTACTGTCTTCACATGTGTCATGTTACTGTACTCACATATGTCATGTTACTGTTTTCGCATCTGTCATGTGACCGTCTTCACATGTGGCATGTGACTGTCTTCACATCTGTCATGGGCTGTCTGCACATTTCTCATGTTACTGTCTTCACATCTCTCATGTGACTGTCTTCACATCTGTCTTGTTATTGTCTTCCCATGTGTCAGGTGGCTGTCTTCACATCTCTCATGTGACTGTCTTCACATGTGTCATGTGACTGTCTTCACATTTGTCATGTGTGTGTCACTGTCATGTGATGTTACCGTCTTCACATCTGTCACGTGGCTGTCTTCACATCTCTCATGTGACTGTCTTCACATGTTTCATGTGACTGTCTTCACATCTGTCATGTTACTGTCTTCACATCTCTCATGTGACTGTCTTCACATGTGTCATGTGACGGTCTTCACATCTGTCATGTTACTGTCTTCACATCTCTCATGTGACTGTCTTCACATGTGTCATGTGACTGTCTTCACATGTGTCATGTGACTGTCTTCACATGTGTCATCTGACTGTCTTCACATGTGTCATGTGACCGTCTTCACATCTGTCATGTTACTGTCTTCACATGTGTCATGTGACTGTCTTCACATCTGTCACGTGGCTGTCTTCACATCTCTCATGTGACTGTCTTCACATCTCTCATGTGACTGTCTTCACATCTCTCATGTGACTGTCTTCACATCTCTCATGTGACTGTCTTCACATGTGTCATGTGACCGTCTTCACATGTGGCATGTTACTGTCTTCACATCTCTCATGTGACTGTCTTGACATCTCTCATGTGACTGTCTTCACATGTGTCATGTGACTGTCTTCACATGTGTCATGTTACTGTATTCACATATGTCATGTTACTGTCTTCGCATCTGTCATGTGACCGTCTTCACATGTGGCATGTGACTGTCTTCACACCTTTCATGTTACTGTCTTCACATCTGTCATGTGACTGTCTTCACATGTGTCATGTGACCGTGTTCACATCTGTCATGTGACCGTCTTCACATGTGTCATGTGACCGTCTTCACATGTGTCATGTGACCGTCTTCACATGTGGCATGTGACTGTCTTCACATCTGTCATGTTACTGTCTTCACATCTCTCATGTGAGTGTCTTCACATGTGTCATGTGACTGTCTTCACATGTGTCATGTGACTGTCTTCACATCTCTCATGTTACTGTCTTCACATCTCTCATGTGACTGTCTTCACATCTGTCATGTGTGTGTCACTGTCATGTGATGTTACCGTCTTCACGTCTGTCACGTGGCTGTCTTCACATGTGTCATGTGACTGTCTTCACATCTGTCACGTGGCTGTCTTCACATGTGTCATGGTACTGTCTTCACATGTGCCATGTTACTGTCTTCACATATGTCATGTTACTGTCTTCACATCTGTCATGTGACCGTCTTCACATGTGGCATGTGACTGTCTTCATATCTGTCATGTTACTGTCTTCACATCTGTCATGTTACTGTCTTCACATGTGTCATGTTACTGTACTCACATATGTCATGTTACTGTTTTCGCATCTGTCATGTGACCGTCTTCACATGTGGCATGTGACTGTCTTCACATCTGTCATGGGCTGTCTGCACATTTCTCATGTTACTGTCTTCACATCTCTCATGTGACTGTCTTCACATCTGTCTTGTTATTGTCTTCCCATGTGTCATGTGACTGTCTTCACATCTGGCATGTGACTGTCTTCAAATGTGGCATGTGACTGTCTTCACATGTGGTATGTGACTGTCTTCACATCTGTCATGTTACTGTCTTCACATCTCTCATGTGACAGTCTTCACATCTCTCATGTGACTGTCTTCACATGTGTCATGTGACTGTGTTCACATCTGTCAGTTGGCTGTCTTCACATCTCTCATGTGACTGTCTTCACATGTGTCATGTGACTGTCTTCACATCTGTCATGTGTGTGTCACTGTCATGTGATGTTACCGTCTTCACATCTGTCACGTGGCTGTCTTCACATCTCTCATGTGACTGTCTTCACATGTTTCATGTGACTGTCTTCACATCTGTCATGTTACTGTCTTCACATCTCTCATGTGACTGTCTTCACATGTGTCATGTGACGGTCTTCACATCTGTCATGTTACTGTCTTCACATCTCTCATGTGACTGTCTTCACATGTGTCATGTGACTGTCTTCACATGTGTCATCTGACTGTCTTCACATGTGTCATGTGACCGGCTTCACATCTGTCATGTTACTGTCTTCACATGTGTCATGTGACTGTCTTCACATCTGTCACGTGGCTGTCTTCACATCTCTCATGTGACTGTCTTCACATCTCTCATGTGACTGTCTTCACATCTCTCATGTGACTGTCTTCACATGTGTCATGTGACCGTCTTCACATGTGTCATGTGACCGTCTTCACATGTGTCATGTGACCGTCTTCACATGTGGCATGTGACTGTCTTCACATGTGTCATGTGACTGTCTTCACATCTCTCATGTTACTGTCTTCACATCTGTCATGTGACTGTCTTCACATCTGTCATGTGTGTGTCACTGTCATGTGATGTTACCGTCTTCACGTCTGTCACGTGGCTGTCTTCACATGTGTCATGTGACTGTCTTCACATCTGTCACGTGGCTGTCTTCACATGTGTCATGGTACTGTCTTCACATGTGCCATGTTACTGTCTTCACATATGTCATGTTACTGTCTTCACATCTGTCATGTGACCATCTTCACATGTGACATGTGACTGTCTTCATATCTGTCATGTTACTGTCTTCACATCTGTCATGTTACTGTCTTCACATGTGTCATGTTACTGTACTCACATATGTCATGTTACTGTCTTCACATCTGTCATGGGCTGTCTTCACATTTCTCATGTGACTGTCTTCACATGTGTCATGTGACTGTCTTAACATGTCATGTTACTGTCTTCACATCTCTCATGTGACTGTCTTCACATCTGTCTTGTTATTGTCTTCCCATGTGTCATGTGACTGTCTTCACATCTGGCATGTGACTGTCTTCAAATGTGGCATGTGACTGTATTCACATGTGGCATGTGACTGTCTTCACATCTGTCATGTTACTGTCTTCACATCTCTCATGTGACAGTCTTTACATCTCTCATGTGACTGTCTTCACATGTGTCATGTGACTGTGTTCACATCTGTCAGGTGGCTGTCTTCACATCTCTCATGTGACTGTCTTCACATGTGTCATGTGACTGTCTTCAGATCTGTCATGTGTGTGTCACTGTCATGTGATGTTACCGTCTTCACATCTGTCACGTGGCTGTCTTCACATCTCTCATGTGACTGTCTTCACATGTTTCATGTGACTGTCTTCACATCTGTCATGTTACTGTCTTCACATGTGTCATGTGACTGTCTTCACATCTGTCACGTGGCTGTCTTCACATCTCTCATGTGACTGTCTTCACATCTCTCATGTGACTGTCTTCACATCTCTCATGTGACTGTCTTCACATGTGTCATGTGACCGTCTTCACATGTGTCATGTGACCGTCTTCACATGTGGCATGTGACTGTCTTCACATGTGTCATGTGACTGTCTTCACATCTCTCATGTTACTGTCTTCACATCTGTCATGTGACTGTCTTCACATCTGTCATGTGTGTGTCACTGTCATGTGATGTTACCGTCTTCACGTCTGTCACGTGGCTGTCTTCACATGTGTCATGTGACTGTCTTCACATCTGTCACGTGGCTGTCTTCACATGTGTCATGGTACTGTCTTCACATGTGCCATGTTACTGTCTTCACATATGTCATGTTACTGTCTTCACATGTGGCATGTGACTGTCTTCATATCTGTCATGTTACTGTCTTTACATCTGTCATGTTACTGTCTTCACATGTGTCATGTTACTGTACTCACATATGTCATGTTACTGTCTTCACATCTGTCATGGGCTGTCTTCACATTTCTCATGTGACTGTCTTCACATGTGTCATGTGACTGTCTTAACATGTCATGTTACTGTCTTCACATCTCTCATGTGACTGTCTTCACATCTGTCTTGTTATTGTCTTCCCATGTGACTGTCTTCACATCTGGCATGTGACTGTCTTCAAATGTGGCATGTGACTGTATTCACATGTGGCATGTGACTGTCTTCACATCTGTCATGTTACTGTCTTCACATCTCTCATGTGACAGTCTTTACATCTCTCATGTGACTGTCTTCACATGTGTCATGTGACTGTGTTCACATCTGTCAGGTGGCTGTCTTCACATCTCTCATGTGACTGTCTTCACATGTGTCATGTGACTGTCTTCAGATCTGTCATGTGTGTGTCACTGTCATGTGATGTTACCGTCTTCACATCTGTCACGTGGCTGTCTTCACATCTCTCATGTGACTGTCTTCACATGTTTCATGTGACTGTCTTCACATCTGTCATGTTACTGTCTTCACATCTCTCATGTGACTGTCTTCACATGTGTCATGTGACGGTCTTCACATCTGTCATGTTACTGTCTTCCCATCTCTCATGTGAGTGTCTTCACATGTGTCATGTGACTGTCTTCACATGTGTCATGTGACTGTCTTCACATGTGTCATCTGACTGTCTTCACATGTGTCATGTGACCGTCTTCACATCTGTCATGTTACTGTCTTCACATGTGTCATGTGACTGTCTTCACATCTGTCACGTGGCTGTCTTCACATCTCTCATGTGACTGTCTTCACATCTCTCATGTGACTGTCTTCACATGTGTCATGTGACCGTCTTCACATGTGTCATGTGACTGTCTTCACATGTGTCATGTGACCGTCTTCACATCTCTCATGTTACTGTCTTCACTTCTGTCATGTTACTGTCTTCACATGTGTCATGTTACTGTATTCACATATGTCATGTTACTGTCTTCGCATCTGTCATGTGACCGTCTTCACATGTGGCATGTGACTGTCTTCACACCTGTCATGTTACTGTCTTCACATGTGGCATGTGACTGTCTTCACATCTGTCATGTTACTGTCTTCACATCTCTCATGTGAGTGTCTTCACGTGTGTCATGTGACTGTCTTCACATGTGGCATGTGACTGTCTTCACACCTGTCATGTTACTGTCTTCACATCTCTCATGTGACTGTCTTCACATGTGTCATGTGACCGTCTTCACATGTGTCATGTGACCGTCTTCACATGTGGCATGTGACTGTCTTCACATCTGTCATGTTACTGTCTTCACATCTCTCATGTGAGTGTCTTCACGTGTGTCATGTGACTGTCTTCACATGTGTCATGTGACTGTCTTCACATCTCTCATGTTACTGTCTTCACATCTGTCATGTGACTGTCTTCACATCTGTCATGTGTGTGTCACTGTCATGTGATGTTACCGTCTTCACGTCTGTCACGTGGCTGTCTTCACATCTGTCACGTGGCTGTCTTCACATCTCTCATGTGACTGTCTTCACATGTTTCATGTGACTGTCTTCACATGTGTCATGTGACGGTCTTCACATCTGACATGTTACTGTCTTCACATCGCTCATGTGACTGTCTTCACATGTGTCATGTGACTCTTCACATGTGTCATGTGACCGTCTTCACATCTGTCATGTTACTGTCTTCACATGTGTCATGTGACTGTCTTCACATCTGTCACGTGGCTGTCTTCACATCTCTCATGTGACTGTCTTCACATGTCTCATGTGACCCTCTTCACATGTGGCATGTGACTGTCTTCACATCTGTCATGTTACTGTCTTCACATCTCTCATGTGACTGTCTTCACATCTCTCATGTGACTGTCTTCACATGTGTCATGTGACTGTCTTCACATGTGTCATGTGACCGTCTTCACATCTCTCATGTTACTGTCTTCACTTCTGTCATGTTACTGTCTTCACATGTGTCATGTGACTGTCTTCACATCTGTCATGTTACTGTCTTCACATCTGTCATGTTACTGTCTTCACATGTGTCATGTGACTGTCTTCACATGTGTCATGTGACTGTCTTCACATGTGTCATGTGACTGTTTTCACATCTCTCATGTTACTGTCTTCACATCTGTCATGTGACTGTCTTCACATCTGTCATGTGTGTGTCACTGTCATGTGATGTTACCGTCTTCACGTCTGTCACGTGGCTGTCTTCACATCTGTCATGTTACTGTCTTCACAGCTGTCATGTGGGTGTCTTTACATCTAACATGTGAGTGTCTTCACATCTGTCATGTTACTGTCTTCACATCTGTCATGTGGGTGTCTTCACATCTGTCATGTGACTGTCTTCACATCTGTCATATGACTGTCTTCACATCTGTCATGTGAGTATCTTCACATCTGTCATCTGAGTGTCATCACATCTGTCATGTAAGTGTTTTCACATCTCTCATCTGAGTGTCATCACATCTGTCATGTAAGTGTTTTCACATCTCTCATGTGAGTGTCTTCACATCTGCCATCTGACTGTCTTCTCATCTGTCATGTTACTGTCTTCACATCTGTGATGTTACCGTCTAAACGTCTGTCACGTGACTGTCTTCAGGCTTGTCATGTGATTTTTTTATTAATGGACTAAGTTGGTGGCAACACATAATATGATAAATAATACACGTAGTCATGATAGTATTTTGTGTCACAATTTATTGATGAATGAAGGCACACTGATTTTTTTTTAAATGGACGTAGTTGTTTTTCTAAAAGAGAAGGCAAGCAGCTTTGATAAACTATTGATAATAATTTATGCAGTCTACATATCTATCTATATAGTGTAAGTATATCTGATAGCACATTCGTTATGGTAACGCTGGTGTATTTATATAATACTAGTTTACAAAGGAATATAGTTTAATCTGTTTTAAGTGGCAATCACTTTGTATTAATGAGCAACCTTCACTTGCCCACTAGTTATAATGGTCAATGAGTTGTATTAAGAGACTACCTGTCTTTGGCATCCACATGTATTTCTTGTCTTTAGAGACCACATGTTGATGGGAAGTATCGTATAACTCAGACATCAGAAGGATTAAAATGTTAGATAAATGCTGCAGTGAACGCCACCCCATGCGCGTCAGCGAACCACTGCCTCACCCTGCTTCCCAGCACACACCTCACTCATCTACCACCTCACCCCACTTCCTATCACATGCCTGAGTTATCCACCAGCTCACCCATTTCCAATCACGTGCCTCGGACATCCACCACCTCACCTCCCTTGTCATCACACTCCTCAACGATCAACAACATCACCCCCACTTCCCACCACACGCCTCTGTCATCCACCTGCTCACCCCACTTCCCATCACACGTCTCAGTCATCAACCACATCACCCCACTTCCCATCACACGCCTCAACGATCAACCACATCACCCCACTTCCCATCACACGCCTCTGTCATCCACAAGCTCATCCCACTTCCCATCACATGCCTCAACGATCAACCACATCATCCCACTTCCCATCACACGCCTGCGTCATCCTCCAGCTCATCCCACTTCCCATCACATGCCTGCGTCATCCACCTGCTCACCCCACTTCCCATCACACGCGTGCGTCATCCACCTGCTCACCCCACTTCCCATCACACGCCTGTGTCATCCACCTGCTCACCCCACTTCCCATCACACGCCTGCGTCATCCACCTGCTCATACCACTTCCCATCACACGCCTGCATCATCACCTGCTCACCCCACTTCCCATCACACGCCTCAGACATATCTTGGCCATCCACCACTTCTCATCACATGCCTCAGTCATCCACCCTCTCATCTGGCCCACAGGTTAACTATTATCAAAGATGTGTTTGACTGCCATTAAATACATGCTCTAAAATTCAAATATCTTATTGAAATTCACTTAGTTAAATTCAGATTAACTGTGTAACCATCAGAAACAAGTAAATGTCATTGTCAAAACTATACTATCGATGCTATCACATTGAAGCATGGCTGTGCAAAGGCTTTGTAATATGAGTCACATATGCACGCACGCACACACAGATATTGATCTATCTAACAACAGCAACATAGATATCTCTTACAACAATTTTTCCTCTTTTCAATTGGTGGAATTTGATGTTTTGCAAACTGAATAAAGATTTCTTGTAAAGTTGTCTGACTGACAGAATAGTCCTCAATGGCATAGTCATGTTTAGCCTGCTCGAGTGTTCCAAAAACTCTGGATAAGGACAATGACTGATCTGACAGGTGGAGGGTAACATAGTTCTCTTGAACATCGGCTTCAGCATCTCCGGGAAATGTTGATTGTATAAACTGGACAAAGGCACCCACCATAGATTGGCCCTCAGCATTACATCCTACTCTCGCCAACAGAGTGTAACCTTGACCAAATTTGTTCTTGAGATGTTGTGAGCTTCCTAGGCAGAGGAAGCGGCCATTCACCATAATGGCGAGTCTTGTGCAAAGTGCATCACACTCCTCCATACTGAAGGAAAGGAATGAGACATGCTTCGTTACAAGGAAGTGTATATCAGAATTCAAGTAACACCAGCAGTAAATAAAGTTAGCAACGCTAGTTTATATATTTATATATTTATATATATATATATATATATATATTATATATATATATATATATTATGTGTGCGTGCGTGCGTACCACACTTGAGAGGATCAGTTAGTAGGTATGATTGTGATTTCATAATCAGAAAGACCCCCCCCCAACACCAGCCCCAACCCCCAGATGACATGTCAGCTAATGTGAGTGGCATATATTCAATTATGATAGAAATACTAACCTGTTTAATAGCCAGCGATGTATATGGAATAATGGCATATCGAACTCAAATAATAGCAAGTGCGTCAGAACTGGGAGGGGGAGGGGAGGGGGGGGGGGGGCACAGATCTCGACATCCCCTCCAATATTAAAGGAGTTGGGAATCATAGTTTTTCCCCACCCCAATATTTAATATTCGTATTTAAACGTGTCAGTTTATTAGAACTAGAGGCCCAAGGGCCTGTGACACTCACATGGACCATTAGCATTTCAGAATCTAAGATGGCCACCAGAACACTCAACCAATCGAAATTGTGAATAGTATTTGTGGAGACGATCACCATGGGGTACTGGCCAAATTTGGCCCAAACTATAGAGCCTACAACCATATGACCATTCTACATAAATTTGGTTGAAAACGGTCGAGCTTTTAACCTTTGAGAAAGACTTACAATTTCCAGTAAGTTTTTCATAAAATCTAACATTTTCAACCAAAAATTTACGATTCAAAATTCTGAGTGGCGGTTCTAGAGCCTACCACGATATGATCATTCTAGCCAAATCTGATGAAATCGGGCAAGCTGAAAAGGAGAAGAGATTTGACAATTTCCGATAATTTCTTTCAAAAATTGATGAATCAAAATTCTGAATGGATGTTCTAGATAAGTGACTATCACCGTAGGATCCCTTCAGCCCAGTTTGAAATCGGTCAATATGGTAAGAAGCAATTTAACAATTTTCGGTAATAAATTCTGAATGGAAGTTCTAGGCCATAGGATCATTTGAGCCTAACTTGTTTGAAATCAATCAATGTGGTAATAGTCCACCAGCCAAATCTGAATCCGGCACCATGGCACAAGTGGTCTGCTAGAAAAATGCCAATAGTAGCAGCTGTTAGGGGAATCTATAGCGGTCATCACCAGGGTGGATGTATGGTCTGAAACTGGTGCAATTATTTTTGCAGAACCGTTTCCATGGTAACCATAATCAATTACCGCAAAGAAATATACTTCGTTTTAACTATCATAACTTTCTTAATTTTATAGTTATAAAGACAATTCTGGTGTTAAATTAAAGGTCTCATAGTCATCTAGCTAGCGGTAACATTTATTCTTGTTTTGTGAATAATTGGCATATAATCATGACGTCACAAACAAAGAATTGTAATTTTTCTCATATTTTCAGGTTTACCATAATAATTTTGTAAAGATTTTTGTTCTGGTTCGTATTCTGATAGTTCAATGTTGTCCCATTTATTAGAAAATATGTCTGGCTTATCAAATTGGTACATTGAATGGGGTGTGTGGTTTGGAAAATATTTAATATCATTTTGGAAGTCAGCCTAAATGTAAGCATGAATTTTGATGCCACTCCAACCTCGGTAATTGCGATTTCTTCGCAGAATGAGTCATTCTATGAATGCAAGGACAATGTGTAGGTCAGTAATGTAGGCCAGTTCATGTTCCATATCATTCATCTGTATCTGATTCAGAGGACGATTCATCTATATTCAATTCAGGGTTACTGCAGCTGTCAGCATAACATTTACATACATCAGAACACACAATATCATCTTTGCAACACCTGCATCTCCTTGTTGAACAATCCGCTTGGCACATACAGTGTGTAAATGCGAGCATTGCCTCAGGTGCTGGAGGGAGCGTCATCATACATGGCACAAGGTGCCCATCTTCATCGAACATCGAGCTATTATCAACAGGTGATACATTGAGGTACGGGACTGTTGCATGATTCCATATTAAATGACTGCTAATTTGCTCGCTTGAGATGCAAACTGAAGCTATCCATTGTTGGTGGTAATTTTTTGCATTGTTCTTTGCAAATAATTCTTAATGAACTACATCAAGTGATACATGTTTCTTTCCGCAATACAGTAGAGACACTAGCGTTACCATGACATCCTCGGTTTCCCGGTTGATGTCCGAAGGACTGTCTCCGAAATGTTGTAGCCCACTGTGCAATTCTTGGTGCTTTTAAATAAGATTCAACTATTTTTGTTTGCCTATCCCACTGAACGCTGAGGTTGAATCGTATCCACTGGCTGCGTGGATCGCTGGTAGCATATAGCTCATACTTTTTCCAAGTTGGACGCTATGGTATGTATTAGAATGAATCTCTTGTCGTACACCTGTCTTTAGATACAGCTCTTTCAAGTCAAGTACCCAGCAGTATCGTGGACACATGGCTGCAACATCTGAGTCAAGACACCAAAGAAGTACCCGGTTGACGCCTAATTTATATCTCGTGTGTGAAATATGTAGAAACATTCGAGAATCGGCCTCCTCATGATCTGACCCAAGCCCTGGTACTTCATCGTGCCCACCAAACACGACCTTCACTACTCGATTAATGTCATGGAATCCACCAGCAAGATAACCTCACAACCAGCTTTTAATCTACGTTCCAACTTAATGATCCAATCATGAGAAAGGAAGTTGGCAAGGTTTGCCTTGTTCTTTGCATTTGACAACATCTTCAGCCGATCTTTTGGAAGTGGTGTTAGAACAGTTGGATTCTTTATCCCCTGCATCTGGATATTACCACGGCGGACCCATTCACCTGATTTTATTGATTCCTCATTCGCATAATTGTCACCAACCACAGAAATATACTGACATTTTAAACTCAAGACTGCGTCCAAGAGCTGATCTGATAGCTCACCAAAGGTAGTACACTTGGCTGTATCAGCACAAACCATTCTTAGCAACATCATGAGATCAATGACACCCAATGCTGGCTGACTAGGTGCTGGAAGTTCAACAGTGGCATGGTCCTTCTCAAGCCAAGGGAGTATACTACTTTTCTGTGTCTTTCTAAGAGAACCATCAAGATTGAACAGCAAGAGTGGAACTGGCACTGATTCATACTGAAGCAATTCCTTTATGTTCACATCAGGCGACTGTCCAATAATTGCCAATTTGCTGAATATTTGGCATCAATATTTAATGACTTTATCACCTGTCTTTTTACTAGCAGCTCCTTTGTTCAGTGTAGTAAATGTGCAAAGATTATGCTTACTAATAGGATCATGGCAGTCTGTCTCACCTGTTATCAATCTATTAGTTACAAATTCCTTCATTTGTTCTAGACCATTTTCACGCACATTACACAGTGCCTGGCTTGCCTCAGGTGAACATACAAGTCATGTGGCAATATTTACAAGAGGCTGGCTATTCTCTGGGGGTATTGCCGATGTCAATCATGAAAGTCTTCACCATTCTTTCATTAATAACACTGATGATGTTCTGGATTGCAGCTTCATCAGCAGCAATGCGTCTCGTTGTAGCCTCTGTGGAGGTCACCACTATCAGTCTGATGTAACCCACTAAGTTGCTTTGTGTTAGCGGTTACTGCTGTTTTTAGATGAGCAGTCAAATAGTATTTTGCAAGTGCTTCATGTTTCGCACACAGTTGTCTGTACTTGCCGCAGTCTTTGTTTAGAGATTGTTCAATGGCCATGTCATGCCAAACTCCACTGAAAGGTCGCCCAGTCCTGTAAACGGCACCTTGGCCTTCGACTAGAGCTTGATACACTTCCGGCTTCTCCTCCCTCAGAAGTCTTGCTTCAGCAACGTCAACATAACCCCAGCGCGCATAGTTTACATGCCCGCACTGAAAGTCAATTGGAATCATCTCCCCAAATGTTTCTAACTGTGCTAACTTAGCCGACAGTCATGCACTCATTAGTTTAATTTGTTGATCACCATCTCCCGGTCAGGGGATCGAACCCCCTTCTGCAACTCCGCATAGCATCAACAACCAGACATCTTTCCACTGGACCACCGTGCCAAGACGAAATGTCACGGTTTGGCCGACCAGCTTTCACATGTCTGATATACTGACACACTGACGATTCATATGGGACTATCTGTGGATGCACCTGCCACGATTTAATCCTAGGCTTTTTACACCTATTGTACTCTGACTCCAGCACGGCTCTGGCAGGATATGTATTTTTATTTTATTGACGCACTGGCAACGTGCGGCTTCAATTTCTATGTGCTAACTTAGTCGACAGTCATGCACCCATTAGTTTAATTTGTTGATCACCATCTCCCGGTCAGGGGATCGAACCGCCATTCTGCAACTCCGCATAGCATCAACAACCAGACATCTAGGTGATGTCCTGCGTACAATTAATGATTCTAGATACGATGGTGCTAGGTCGTGTAGACATCTAAACACTAGTAGAGCAACCTTGTAGCAGATGCGTTCTTTGATAGGCAGCCAGTGCAGTTCCAGGAGGACAGGTGTAATGTGTTCGTATGATTTGGTGCGTGTGATCAATCTAGCTGCTGTATTTTGGGCTCTTTGTAGGCGGTTTAGCTGGGATGATGTTATGCCTGTCAACAAAAAGCTACAATAGTCTAGCCGTGATGTTACTGTGGCGTGGACGAGAGATTTCACTGCATTGTCATCAATGAGCTTTCTGATCTTACTAATGTTTCTTATATTGATAAATGCAGAGCGGGAGACAGATGTAACATGGGCCTCCATAGATAGAGTGTTGTCTAATGTCACACTGATGTTACGCGCACTAGAACCAAACGCAATTTCAGCTTCTCCAATATGCAGACTACTGATATCAACACTCTGTCTGAGTTGTCGTGATGACATTAGGAGAACTTCCGTTTTCTTCTCGTTTAATTGCAACAGATTGTTCAACATCCACAATTTAATTTCTCGAACACAATTTTCCATACACTCACGAGCATTTAGTTGGTCCTTTACAATGCTGTGGTGCAATGTTTCCCTTTCTCCATGATCATTTTCCTTTCAAGTTGTGAGACTTCTGTTGCTTCAATGGCATCAGCAAATGCCATCCATTTAAGCCGACTCAGTGCTTCATTCATCAACTTATGAATTCTAACATCTCGATGTATGCTTTGCCCTTCATAGCATGGCTAATGGTTGCTGATCCATACACGTTCGCTTCCACAAGAATATCCTCAAAACCACTTCCCTGCAAAACACGACCTATGTCACCCATAAGATTCAATGCACGGTGCATGCCTCCCATTTCAATATGATCACTGCCAAATTCATCTGGGTTTCTCCACTTAATCATCTGACCCTTGCAATATATAGCTTCATCATACACTGTGTATGTCCAATTCTGACCGAGTGAGCGAAATGCAGACTGCAGCTACTTCATCATGGTATATACAGTGTTGAACTCAGCTGCTGAGGCAGGGACCATTCGTTATTTTTCAAAATCGCGATAAGGGTTACCATAGAAATTAAGGGTTAATCACTATTTTTCAGAGCCTATATCACGTACTACGTATATTTTCAATAAGCTAGATAGCATTGCTACTAAAATACATAATATTGAGGTGCTAGTACACACACGGACATTACAGGGAAAATGGAAAACGCTCGAATTCCTAGAAAAAGTTTATTTTCCATGTTTGTGACGTCATAATTGTAGAATAAGTGATGCGACAAATGAGTAATTGGCAGGACTGATTAGAGGTGAATTATACCTTTCATTCAACACCAGAAGCATACTTCTAGCTGTCGTGTAAAGAAAGTTATTCGCGTTAGAACAAACATATATTTGTGATAATTTCTCTTGGTTATCATGGAAACGGGCCTGTAAAAATATTTTTGCACGACTTTCAGACCCTACATCCACCCTGGTGATAACCCACATAGACCACCATAATAGCTGGTATCATTGGCATTTTTCTACCAGACGACTTGTGCTAGCTCCTTAATTAGGCCTCTTTTCAGATTTGGCGGGTAGACTATAAGGAGAACAAGCAATTGGACAATTTCCAGTAAATTTTTTAATAAAATCTAGATTTTGTCTCCCAAAAAATGACTAATCAAAATTCTGAATGGAAGTTCTGGATAGGATCGTTTCACCAAAATTTGGTTAAGATCTGGCTATTGATTAGGGAGGAGTACCGTTTTAAAAGCAAACGCTGATGGACGACGGAAGATCACCACGACATAAGTTTACTTGGCCCTTCGGTCTAGGTGAGCTAAAGCTATCTCAAGCGTCTAATTTGAAAGATTTTCCAGAGGCATAGCGTGCCTGAAATGATTTCTCATAAAGTCTAGCTGTTAAAATTTAACAAGGGCAGGCTGGTAGTCATCCCCAAATATGCCTAAAGTAAAAACCAGTTCCGGCGCCCCTGAACAGTAACTATTCGGCCTATATTATATTACGGGCTATGACGTCACATACCTATGTGACGTGAGAACTATAGTTCCTCCTCCAGCCCTGATCTTGGATAAGATGTTCCAGATCTGTCTCCTCGCTGCAGGATCCACACCAGTGGTAGGCTCGTCCAGAAACAGAATCGGTGGATCCCCTACTAGAGAAATGGCTGTGCTTAGCTTGCGCTTGTTTCCACCACTACAAAGACATGACAATCAAATGGAATAGAAATCTTAACCCTTTGACACTCATATCAGCAAAGAAAAACGGCTTCTGCAGTGGTCTTAAGAAATGTCCATTTGCAGACCAAGAGAACTGTTTTTGAAATTTTACCACTGGAATGACTGGCTCGATAACCCAGCCAGTCATTTCAGTGGTAACATTAAAAATAATAACTTTCCCTTGGTCTGCAAATGGACATTCTTCTATGAGAAAATGGAAATTTTCGTGAACAAGTTCGAGGGTTAAAATATCATCAAAACAAAGTTAGGTAACCGTGTTAGATGACTGAGTTAGATCGCCGTGTTAGATGACGCAGAGTTAGGTCGCCCTGTTAGATAGATGGCTAAGAGTTAGGTCGCAGTGTTAGATGGCTCGGAGTTAGGTCGCTATGTTAGATGGCTCGGAGTTAGTCCACCGTGTCAGATGGCTCAGAGTTAGGTAGCCCTGTTAGATAGATGGCTAAGAGTTAGGTAGCCGTGTTAGATGGCTCGGAGTTAGGTCGCTGTGTTAGATGGCTCGGAGTTAGGTCGCCGTGTTAGATGACTCAGAGTTAGGTTGCCGTGTTAGATGACTCGGAGTTAGGTCGCCGTGTTAGATGGCTAAGAGTTTGGTAGCCGTGCTAGATGACTCAAGAGTTAGGTAGCCGTGTTAGATGACTCACAAGTAGTACTAACTTAGTAACTAGTTTTCACATGTAAATGTGATACAACATGACCTGAAGAAGCACATTTGTGTGCGAAATATCGTTACAATAACCTTTTGACCTTTGAATCTTGTTTTACTATCTTAGTATAAGAATTGAATATGATGATCTCGTGTTTACATGAATGGGTGAATCCAGTTTTAGCTATGCCCCGCCCATCTCTAGCTAAGCTCCACCCACACTTTGCCCGTTTTGGGATCGATCGCTGCACTCTATGAATCTCAATTTCCAGAAAACTATGCAGGTAAGCTGTTTAATATTTTGAAACCGGTTTGACTGGTATAGGTCCTTACGTTCGGTGTTTTGACCTGGCTATAGCTATGCCTTACGTTCTGGCGTTGTAGTTCGTACTACTAGGAGTTTAGCTTATACCAGTGTGTCCTGCCTTGCATTCCGTAGGGCAAACGTTTTGCTAATCTGCGAACTTTTGACAATCTGATGTTTTCGCGTTAATTATGTCATATAATATACACAACGAGAAAAGCCGATTTTGCACGTGCAGAGCACTCCGGAACGTTTTCCATACGGAACACAAGGAATGTACTTCAGTACTTGTTGTAGTTACCTGTATGCCCTGGTCTCTTTATCCGCATGCTCATCTAACGTCATATCTTTTAGTAAGTTTCTCACAAATTTTGAGATTGATTTTTCTTTGATGCCTCTAATGCGAGCGTACATCACCAGGTGTTCTCGTCCTGTCAATTGCTCTATCAAGGCGTCACCCTGAGGGCAGTATCCTATGTTCCTCTGTATCTGATAAAACAAAATTCGTCTAGCAATTATTTTACACCAATAAAGTTATTAATATTATAATTTAAAGTTCAGTAAAAGACTACTGTTTTAAAATTGTGCATGTGTTTGGTGACTGTCTCGCTGCTGCAAGCCACCAGACAATAACTTCAATGGAAAAAAAAACCTTGACATTTTGAATATTTTGAAAAAAATTTGACTGAAAGTTGTTGGTGGCTTAGCCACCAACAACTTTCAGTCAAATTGTTTTCAAAATATTTAGACGGTCCAGATATATAACCATTGACTTATGTCATCTGCAAAAACTCAGCAGTCACACGGTTAAGTTTGACCCTTGATATTTGAGGTCTCAGTTTCAAGCCACATATATAGGAAAGCTGTTCAATATTTGGAAATATTCCGTACATCCTAAATAAAGTGTAATTTTATGGTCCGATTTCACAAAAGGTACTTATGTATGGTGTAAATATTAAATAAAGTATTCAGTCAGTTTTCCACTTTTTCGACTTGGCGTAACTTACGTACATTTGTCAAACTTGTCCATGGTGTTGGTAAGGGATAGGTGATTAATTATGTGACGTTTTTCAAGCATTCAGAATGAGGGCTTCATAACAACAACAACAACAACAACAACAACAACAACAGATTGAGTTTTCTTTTATTCACTCAGGCCATTACAAAATGGCATGTGAGGCAAATAAAGTATGGTACATTTGTGGCGAGAGAGATATACATATTATTATTATTATTATTATTATTATCATTATCATTTTTATGCTGTTATTTTGGCTGTCGTTGTCGTTGTTGTTGTTGTTGTTGTTGTTGTCGTTGTTGTTGTTGTTTTGTGTTGCCTGCTTGTTGACTAATTTCTGTGATTTTGTTTGTGTCTATCGTTCTTCTTGGAGTATGGTATTAGTTTGCATAATTTATACAAAGCAGTTTTGTTGCATATCTGGAATAATCCCTTAATTTTGTCGTCTGTATAATTTTCTGTATAACAATCGGGAATAAATTTCTGTCGTTCGGCTTCAAATTGTAGGCATTCGAAAAGGAAATGAATTTCATCTTCTAAGACATTGCAGATTTCGCATACTCGCTCGCTTCTCTCAATTCCCAACCATCGCGTGGCTTCTATTGCTAAATAATGATTTAGAGTTCGAAAATGGCAGAGTATTAGGGCTTCTCTGTTCTGTAGATATTTTACGCATGGTTCGAATTTAAAGTCTTGTTTCATCAGTGTGTAAAATGTTAACCTGTTCGAGCTGTTGATATCATTTCTCCAGTTGTCTATAAATTTGTTCTCTAAAAATGTTTTTGTTTGTCGAACAACGTGTTTTTGGTTTATATAGTCTAGCTTAAAAGCGTTGCCTTGTCAAGTTGTGTTGAGGATTGTCTTGACATTATTAATCCATTTGATATTTACATTATATTTTTCTATATATTCCAACGCGCAAAAATATAGAAGTGGTGACAGCTTGCTATAACCGGAATTCACTAAACTGGCCCAATATCGGATTAAATTACATTGAATTATAATTTTCAGGGGGGAATTTGCCAAGCTCACCGTAAATCATTGAATTTGGCGTGCTTTGCTTTACTTTTAACAAAACTTTATAATATTTTGTTTGACACTTCAAACAGGTCTACATTTTCGAAGCCCCATAATTCTGATGCATACAGTAATACGGGTTGTATCATTGAGACCCATACTTCTGATGCATACAGTAATACGGGTTGTATCATTGAGACCCATACTTCTGATGCATACAGTAATACGGGTTGTATCATTGAGACCCATACTTCTGATGCATACAGTAATACGGGTTGTATCATTGAGACCCATACTTCTGATGCATACAGTAATACGGGTTGTATCATTGAGACCCATACTTCTGATGCATACAGTAATACGGGTTGTATCATTGAGACCCATACTTCTGATGCATACAGTAATACGGGTTGGATCATTGAGTCAAATGGTATACATTGTAGGTTAATGAGGATATTAAACTGTTAAATGTTTTGTATTAATGCAAACATAGCTTTTGTTCCCTGGTTTACATTACGGTTCCTGCATGCAAAGAAGTTCCCATTGTACTTCAATAATACGCCAAGAAAAATATATTCATCTACTATTTCTATTTTCTAGTTGAAAGCGTGGCTGATTCTTTTTCTTACGTATTGAAAAGATTAGCCCTGTAGGTGGGGCTTAGAATACACCTTCCGTGTCCTCTGCGTGTCGTAAGAGACGACTAAAGGAAGTAAGGGTGAGGTAACCCTGACAGAAACCTCGAGTGCTGAAGACGAAGGGTTCCAGGCCGCACGGCGCACTCTAATAAATCATGGATCCACGCGCTTAACGCTTATGATCATGTCGATAGTCACTTACAGGACTGGCGGTATGATCAGCAAACGAAAAGAAGAAGAAGAAAAGATTATTATTTTAGTTTTGCTACGGTTCACCTTTAATCTATTAATTTGGCAATAGTCGTGGAAAGTATTTAAAGCTTTCTGCAAAGATTCCGATGAATCTACCATAAGAAGAGTGTCGTCGGCATAAAGCAAAACTAGGTAGTATAAATACATATAGAGGTCATCAGCCAATTGGATGTAAGTCCTGGATTTCCGCGTTCTTTTAAATAGTTTTCTAGATCATTGATAAAAAGGGAGAATAATATGGGTGGGAGAATTTCTCCCAATATCACTCCAATATTACAGGGAAAATTTCCAGATGATTCAAAATTATGAAAAACAAATGAAGAGATTGATTTATACATATTAATAATTAATATTAAAACATTTCCCAGATATGCCACTTTTTAAAAGTGTGCTCCATAGACCAACTCTCCAAACGGTATCGAATGCCTTTTCGAAGTCTACGAAGCAGCAATGCAATTTTTTTCTTTGTAAAAACACCAACAACAACAACAACAACAACAACAACAGCAGCAGCAGCAGCAACAACAACAACAACAACTATGTGTACATATGACTGCACAATACGTGTTCGCTTTTAAAAATAGTTGATGAGTTATAAAATGGTAAAAATTTGTTATCGTATCCTGTAGACCATATTAAAAAAATTAAAATCTTATTGATTTGAAGGAATAGTTTATTCTCTAGGAAAGTGTTATTCATCCCTCCACGCAGAGCAAAGGAGAATTATGTCGGGGGGGGGGGGTCGCGGTATTCACTTAAGTTAAAAACTAAGTTCTGATTAGGAGAAGATTAGTTACTTGTTTCATGTCATGTTTCACTCCGAGTCCTCCAAGATATGCCTCTCCATCTGAGAGCATCTCTTGTCCTGTCAGGATGCGGAAGGTAGATGTCTTCCCAGCTCCATTCACCCCCAGTAGACCGAACAATTCATTGCACGAAACGCCGAGCGACAGATGATCAACTGCGCATAGTGTACTGGCGGGGAAATGAACAATGACATACTAACGATCTCTTATATGGAGAGTGCATGAGAACTTTGTCTTAAACTACTCAGTCAATCAGAGGACCATGGCCTATTTTGTAAGACGATTACGCCTTCATCCCCCCCACCCCCACCAATAACACGCATTACTGGACCAATACCGTGTCCAGTACTGGTACAGTTAGGCGCGTTATCGTGATCATTTCATCTACATTCCGTCATGAATGCCAACATTTCTCTCCCCACCCCTTCGCCTCCTCTCTCTCTCTCTCTCTCTCTCTCTCTCTCTCTCTCTCTCTCTCTCTCTCTCTCTCTCTCTCTCTCTCTCTCTCTCTCTCTCTCTCTCTCTCTCTCTCTCTCTCTCTCTCTCTCTCTCTCTCTCTCTCTCCTTACATACACACATATATACACTAACTTGAAATATTTAGTGAAGTCTTGCAAAACAACATTGTGCGTGGCACTTAATTCTTGTGACGTCAACTGGGATATCCGTACTCTCTCGGCTGCAACATCCTCGTCCTCTCCAATGACGTTGTAAGGAATTACATTCTGTTTGGATTTGAACAGGTACAACAGTCGGTGGAACACTCTGTACTCGATTAGATTAACGACAACAAGAAAGAAGACGCCCTGTGCCGCCATAGCCAAGAGGTAGCGGCCAATGCCTGGATCATCCAATGAGAAATAATTATCTGTCCATTTCACGCAGTTGTCCCCCATGCAGCCTAAGACAGAAAACACGAATGCGGCCATGATGATGGTGGTGGTGGTGGTGGTGGTGGCGGTGGTGGTGGTGGCGGCGATCATAGATTTATTATAGGAATCGACCGGCTCTCACCCATTGACCATCTGAAGGGTGGAATTTCAGTGTTCAGTACTTTATCATGGTCTCCAAAATAGTCTATTTTTCTTACTAATTCTATTACGTAGTCGAATAAAGTGTCAGATTAATATAGCCAATACAATTTTATTTCAGATAAAAAATATATAAACTTGCGTCACCAGCGTCTGACCACTACAGAAGTCTGACAACTACAGAAGTCTGGCCACTACAGAAGTCTGACCACTACAGAAGTCTGACCACTACAGAAGTCTGACAACTACAGAAGTCTGACCAATACAGAAATCTGACCACTACAGAAGTCTGACCACTACAGAGGTCTGACCACTACAGAAGTCTGACCACTACAGAAGTCTGACCACCACAGAAGTCTGACCACCACAGAAGTAGGTGTTTTTTGACTGGCATGAGTATTAAAACTGTAAAGATGGCCGAAAAACAAACCATGGTAAGTTTGACCTGAAGGGTAACCATAACCTTTTACCTTTTGCTCCAAAATCAGCAGACATCTTCGGGAGCCCATGGTAATGCCCAACCCGCATCGTGGTGATGATATAGGCCCCTATAATACTAAAGAGGCATGGTTGAAATATTCAAATGCAAATTTCTATACATGTCATGGGTACCTCGAAAACCATTGGATCCAATTTAAAATTAATACCAAATCAAGCATGCGCTGTACCTAGAAATTGAACACGTTTTACATTGATCGCACCAAACAACCACTTGGCAGCCATTTTGAAAAAAAAGATATGTTGTTTTCAATCCAATGTAACACAATTTTGTAATTTTTGATAAATATTCGAATATCGGTCTATGTGAATGAATATTCGAACATCCGGATCGAACACTACTGCACTTCTGTGAGAAAACTGATGTTTTCTTGTAAAATGGTTTGATTAATTGTTTTAATCCACTTACCCGGGCAACATGTCATGTTTGGATTGAAGGCACATATCTTCACAAGATCTGGCACCTTTCTGCAATCTGTTGATATGTGATAGTTCGAGTAGATGTTCATGAACGATTGTGCAAAACAGAAATTGGGAAAGATGACTTGAAACACTGATTTCAAACTGTCACCTGTTGCATGACCAATGCCGGGAAATGACAGGATGTATGTAGCTAGTAAAGTGAACACTCCTATAACAATAATAATAATAATAATAATAATAATAATAATAGATATGAGCCTGAACAAGTGGGTCTGGAGTAAAGTATGTCGCCTTGGTCATCCCCATATTAACCACATTTCATGCATATATGGGAAATTAAACCACGTCCCCAAGCTTGTGTTTTCAGATATCATGTGATCTTTCACGACCAATCAGAAGCCATATAGATATACCATGTGTACGAGATTGATTATGAAACATTGACATGTGAGGGTTCTTCATCAGCAAATAAAACCGGAAATATATCATTGCTTTAGATTTTAAAAAAATAACACATACCGCATTCTTTTCCTACAAGTCTCAGTTACCTTTCGCTGTCCTGTCAGGTAAATTGAAAAGGTAATTACAAAGTTAAACTCATAGGGGGCACCTGCTTGCACAGGAATATCACAAAACATCTCTAGGCCTATACAGCCACACAGGCATCTCTAACCAGCCACAAAAATATCTCTACACAACCACATACCCCATAATAATCAGCATCCAGTATAAATACATTCGCGCAACGAAACGAACTCTCTAACACGAAGAGAGGTTATATACATAATGCAAAGCAAATACAATGGAGGAAGCCAGCTTTCGCTATGTCCCGCCCATCTCTATCTAAGCTCCACCCACACTTCGCTCGTGTTGGGATTGAGCGATCCCTGAACTTCCTGACTATCAATTTCCAAAAAATTATACAGGTAAGCTGTTGAATAATTCGAAACCAATTTAACCGGGTGCTGTTGCTGCCAATGGCAGCAGTGTGCTGTTGCTGACAATGGCAGCAGCATGCTGTTGCTGCCAATGGCAGCAACACTGCCCAGTTAAATTAGTTTCAAAATATTCAACAGCATGTTTATTAAATAGTAAAAACATACAATTCGTACAACAACGCTTATCGTCACGTAGTTGATTATGATGTTATATAATGGATGGATAAGTGGTCCATTCCGAGATGAGAACCACCCAAATCACATGTATCAAGTTCATCTAATCCGGTTTTCTTGTCAGTCTATTACGTCATTATGGCTAACATCTACAGATTTTACACCGCTAACTATTTAAATACACCTTGTAGATTCGCTCGAGTTTGCATATGGCTTTCAACATCTGCTTTCAAAACGTTTGATTCGGAAAATAGAAAGAATTACCTTAATTTTTTAACAATAATTACTAGCCTATGTTGGTCACACAGAGTTCACAGACGGCACTGGTAAAAGGCTTGATGCCAAAGTAGAGGTGCCTGTGTTAGCTTGTTATACTGATGATCAAAGCCAATGCACTAACACAAACATCATAAATATTGCTTGGTCATCCATCATATTAAATAGCCATAGTTAGCAGGGCGACCATCTCTCCGAATTGTTTAACAAGCCTTCGGATTTCAGGGCATCCTGTGAAATATTCCGATTTTTTTTCATCCACCTATCAAAGATTTTTTTAGCAAAATAGCTAATAATATTAATTGCTAAAAGCTAATAAATAAATCTGTTGAATGATATTTATAATTTGTAATAGACACGTTATAGTTTAAATTGACGACTTGGACGAATTTCTGCATGCTCACATGTGCAAACACTGGAAGAGACAAATCGCGCGTTGGTGGACTATGTCTGAAATGGGCAAACCGCGCCCTCTCTTGCGCGTGTCCAAACTTATTTTCCGGACAAAAAATCATGATAAGCTGGTCGGCCTGAGTTATCCCTCTGACTAATATGCACGCCTATCATCCATAAAATTATGGAAATATCTTTCAGTCAAACATGTACGCTCATAGATCATAAAACAATCACATAATCCCGTTGAAACTACCCGCTTTCTACGTTAACGAACTGACAACGCTGTCCAGATATATGTTATCTAATTAACCTTTCCAGAGTAATGACGTCATACGACGTCATAATCAGCTAAGCTAAGCATGAATAATGATTATTTGAGGTCTGAGAATATTTTAGCCCTTCTAATTTTGATCGAATGTGTGTATTTTAACCTTAAGAAATGCAGGATATGATCCTGAGAGCATCTAGATTTCAAAATTTCCGGAGGAGGACCGCCCCCCCCCCCAGAACCGATCCCCCCCCTGCAATGCGGGAGGGGGGACACCCCCGCCCGGACACGCCCCCCCCCCAAAAAAAAAATTCGACCCCCTCATTAGAATTACTGCCAACGCCCGTGTGTTGTACTTGAAACGGACACTGCAGATGCCATTTTACCGGGCTTGACCAACATAGGGTACATTTTAGCCTAGTCAATGCCCATTTGAAGGCCACGAGCAGACTTTTTTAATTTACTACTGGAATCGATCCAGTCATTCCTCAGGTAAATTTGTAAAAAGTCTTCTCTTGGCCTGTAAATTGGCATTCCTTACGGTGGCGTTTTGGCCATATCGGTCAGTGATACGTTAAATTGACACAAGATGGTTTTTAAGCATGCTTACCCGTTACAGTATTGATCAGTGCCAGAAAGACAATTCCGCCTGCAGGTCTTCGGAATCTAAACTGAAGAACATACTGAAAGGGTAAAACTGACCATCCATAATGTAATAGCAAAACAAATACAATTCCGAGACGAGAACCACCGGAAAATGCCTCTTCACTAAATGCTACAAAGACTACCAACAGCCCGAGACAGGGGAGTAGAAAATTGAGCATATCCCATAGGAAAGTGACTGTCCAGTATATCCACGGTCTCAGTCCACTGACAAACTGAATATGCTGGCCTTCTGTGGCACGTTCTTTAATAACGAAGACAACAAATGTCGGCATCATCAAAGCCATTCCAATTAGTAATAGAAACGCAATTCCAAATCCCAGACCTAGCGCAAGTCCACCATTAACAACGTCTTCACTCTGCTTTACTGGAAGAGGATGGTTGATCATTTTCATCTTAAATTCATCTCCCAGGTATAACTTAGACAGTGCTTGTAGCACATAGCTTGTCACGATTCCTACCATATGAATGGGCTGGTTATTGAAGAAAGTTGTTACTTCTAGTTTCGAACTGTTTGTCTCTGATATCCCACCCAATAAATACATTTTATTGAAGTTTTCCAGTCCATTTTTGATACCTTGTTCAGCGTAAAACATCGTCATATTGCGTTTGGTAGTATCAACCGGCTCCACTTTGGCAGATGTGCCATTAAACAAGGAAGTGTATGCCCAGGTAAAGTTAGAAGAAATTTCGTCCTTGTTGACACATAAATAGTTGTGCGAAAATGGCTTTAAGTCCAGTACAAGAGGTGGCTCATGCTTCACGAAGAATGAATTAATGATCTTATTCATGGCCAATGCTGAGATTGTGAACAACACGGGAACAAGGAGCTGAATAAATGCAATCACCCAGTTCCGTTTAGTGTGTATGTACTTCTTGATAAATACAGCATAACATTGTTGCAGAATTAGCTTCACGCCCGTCACTTTGCTTATGTTGCGATTGAACTCTGTGGAAGGAAACATAGATACGATTTCTAGCAAGAACACTATATTAATATTATTAGACGATATCAAGAAAACTACCCTGATAACACAGGTTACTGGGCGTGTACTGGGCATAACACAGATTAATGGGCCGGAGGAGGAGGAGGCCTGGTCCACGAATTCTCTAAGCGTGTGGTCGATGCACAGCTCATATAATGGCTATCTGAGTCCCATTCTTCAGGGGCTATATGGCTTTCTCACACTCCAAAAATTTGTTAGTTTTAGAAGTTAGTGTATCTGACCTGTTCGATTGGAACTGCCATTCCTGCGTAAGATTCTTCGAGCAAAAGTGTGCGGCCAGTATCATGTGGACCACCCTTAAATCCGCTCCTGATACTAATAGAGGGATCCGATATGTCACTCAAGTATAAGATGGCATACCCAATTACGTCACATATAGGCTGACGTCACAATGCACAGTGACGTACCTAGTCACGGACATTAAAAGGCATGTCGAGTGTGCGAATTGTATGGCTGACACATTTATTATTTAATAAACATTCTGTTTAATATTTTAAAACCAATTTGACTGGCCGCTGTTGATGCCCAACACCTAATCAAATTAGTTTCAAAATATTCATCAGCTTACCTGTATCATAAGTGGCATTGATACCTATATCATAAGCGGCATTGATATTGGCATTCTGGGATGCAGGAGTCAAAGTGTATAATGTAAAACGATTCCAGCGGGCGGAAAACGTGGGCGGAACTTTGCTAGAAATGGGCGTGGCATGGCTAGAAACCGTCTATTGTGATGTCCCTCCCTCTATTCTCACCACATATATCCATGCCTGGTGTCTATTGTGATGTCTCTCCCTCGATTCTCACCACATATATCCGTGCCAGCATGGTGTCTATTGTGATGTTCCTCCCTCTATTCTCACCACATATATCCATGCCTGCATGGTGTCTATTATGATGTCCCTCCCTCTATTCTCACCACATATATCCATGCCTGGTGTCTATTGTGATGTCCCTCCATCTATTCTCACCACATATATCCGTGCCTGCATGGTGTTTATTGTGATGTCCCTCCCTCTGTTCTCACCACATATATCCGTGCCTGCATGGTGTCGATTGTGATGTCCCTCCCTCTATTCTCACCACATATATCCGTGCCTGCATGGTGTCTATTGTGATGTCCCTCCCTCTATTCTCACCACATATATCCGTGCCTGGTGTCTATTGTGATGTTTCTCCCTCTATTCTCACCACATATATCCGTGCCTGCATGGTGTCTATTGTGATGTTCCTCCCTCTATTCTCACCACATATATCCATGCATGCATGGTGTCTATTATGATGTCCTTCACTCTATTCTCACCACATATATCCGTGCCTGCATGGTGTCTATTGTGATGTCCCTCCCTCTATTCTCACCACATATATCCGTGCCTGGTGTCTATTGTGATGTTCCTCCCTCTATTCTCACCACATATATCTGTGCCTGCATGGTGTCTATTGTGATGTCCCTCCCTCTATTCTCACCACATATATCCGTTCCTGGTATCTATTGTGATGCCCCTCCCTCTATTCTCACCACATATATCCGTGCCTGGTGTCTATTGTGATGTCCCTCCCTCTATTCTCACCACATATATCAGTGCCTGCATGGTGTCTATTGTGATGCCCCTCCCTCTATTCGCACCACATATATCCGTGCATGGTGTATTGGGATGCCCCTCCCTCTATTCTCACCACATATATCCGTGCCTGCATGGTGTCTATTGGGATGCCCTCCCTCTATTCTCACCACATATATCCGTGCATGGTGTATTGGGATGCCCCTCTTTCAATTAGCACCAGCATTGGGGCATGCCAACAGATACGCATTATTATGTGATTATCGACTGTGTTGATTGATGGCAGCAATAGATGACCTGAATCTCGTCCCCATTTCATATCACTATTATCAACCGATTCGCAAATTATCACATTGCACAAGGATTGGCGACTTGACATAAAATGGAATCAAGTTCGATAATCTATTTATCATATAAACGGTTATTTCAACCAATTTTACTATAAGTTTGTCCCTGAAACCCGTTTGAACACACATTTCTGCTCCGTTCGTTTTCGACGCGCTGTGACGCATCCCTAGCTTTAGAGTTCTGACCAATACAGCACACAAATATAATGAGAAAGAAATCATCTTAATTCGGTCTTGAAATAGCTTTTTATCCAACTTTTAAGTTCAACAACATAGTACACCCCGTAATGTACCCCGTCTTGTTTACACTGTCGCCGTCGCTAGGAAACATTTACGCGCGTTATCTATAACCAATGAAAATTATCTCTTATGGATTATCTAAGCAATTACAATCTTTCGCTGAATTACACGTGTGTTCATATCGAGAAATATGGAACGGGCGGAAAAGCTTGGTAAATATCTGCCTGTGTTTTGCTTGATGGAAAAATAGCCACACCTACCTGTGTTTTCCTTAATAGAAGAAATCTCTATGTTATTGATAAGATGCTCAGCGTCACTGCTTATAGTGGACAGACTGTCACCGCATCCAGCATCGTTGACAGCGGCGACTGGAGTGTCAACAGAAACTTGTTTCCGTAATTTCTTTAGAATGTCAGGATCATCCGTGGCACCTTCGCCAACTCTGAAACCACAAGTGAAAGCTTACTATAACCACAAGCGCACGCTTACTATAACCACAAGTGCATGCTTACTATAACCACAAGTGCAAGCTTACTATAACCACAAGCGCAAGCTTACTATAACCACAAGCGCACGCTTACTATAACCACAAGTGAAAGCGTACTATAACCACAAGCGCACGCTTACTATAACCACAAGTGCACGCTTACTATAACCACAAGTGCATGCTTACTATAACCACAAGTGCACGCTTACTATAACCACAAGCGCTAGCTTACTATAACCACAAGTGCACGCTTACTATAACCACAAGTGCAAGCTTACTATAACCACAAGCGCAAGCTTACTATAACCACAAGCGCACGCTTACTATAACCACAAGTGAAAGCGTACTATAACCACAAGTGCAAGCTTACTATAACCACAACTGAAAGTGTACTATAACCACAAGTGAAAGTGTACTATAACCACAAGCACAAGCTTACTATAACCACAAGTGCAAGCTTACTATAACCACAAGTGAAAGTGTACTATAGCCACAAGCACAAGCTTACTATAACCACAAGCGCTAGCTTACTATAACCACAAGTGCAAGCTTACTATAACCACAAGTGAAAGTGTACTATAACCACAAGCACAAGCTTACTATAACCACAAGCGCACGCTTACTATAACCACAAGCGCACGCTTACTATAACCACAAGTGCATGCTTACTATAACCACAAGTGCAAGCTTACTATAACCACAAGCGCAAGCTTACTATAACCACAAGCGCACGCTTACTATAACCACAAGTGAAAGCGTACTATAACCACAAGCGCACGCTTACTATAACCACAAGTGCACGCTTACTATAACCACAAGTGCATGCTTACTATAACCACAAGTGCACGCTTACTATAACCACAAGCGCTAGCTTACTATAACCACAAGTGCACGCTTACTATAACGACAAGTGCAAGCTTACTATAACCACAAGCGCAAGCTTACTATAACCACAAGCGCACGCTTACTATAACCACAAGTGAAAGCGTACTATAACCACAAGTGCAAGCTTACTATAACCACAACTGAAAGTGTACTATAACCACAAGTGAAAGTGTACTATAACCACAAGCACAAGCTTACTATAACCACAAGTGCAAGCTTACTATAACCACAAGTGAAAGTGTACTATAGCCACAAGCACAAGCTTACTATAACCACAAGCGCTAGCTTACTATAACCACAAGTGCAAGCTTACTATAACCACAAGTGAAAGTGTACTATAACCACAAGCACAAGCTTACTATAACCACAAGTGCAAGCTTACTATAACCACAAGTGAAAGCGTACTATAACCACAAGCGCAAGCTTACTATAACCACAAGCGTAAGCTTACTATAACCACAAGTGCAAGCTTACTATAACCACAAGTATAAGCTTACTATAACCACAAGCGTAAGCTTACTATAACCACAAGTATAAGCTTACTATAACCACCAGTGCAAGCTTACTATAACCACAAGCACAAGCTTACTATAACCACAAGCGTAAGCTTACTATAACCATAAGTATAAGCTTACTATAAACACCAGTGCAAGCTTACTATAACCGCAAGTGCAAGCTTACTATAACCACAAGCGTAAGCTTACTATAACCATAAGTATAAGCTTACTATAACCACCAGTGCAAGCTTACTATAACCGCAAGTGCAAGCTTACTATAAATATATAATTGTATAGTTTGTAGACGGCAAGTGATTCGGAGTGGGCTAACGATGTTTGGCGTGTATTCGTTGTGATAAGAATACCAGTTATAGCATTGTAGTGCTGACAGACAACAAGATTAAGCATATTTCTTACTTTTTGTTATTCATGAACATCAAGGTAGGGCATATAGCCGCAGTATCTGCATTGAAATTAATAACAAATCTAACCTCATGTGATTTATAATCGTTACGCTCCAGTTACATGCGGTCATTCAATGAGTGACGTAGCTATCTGTATGCTGAATGTCTGCAGACTATACTCTCCATGGGGTTTAACTCCGGATATGTTAAATATTTTGAAAACAATTTGCCTGAATATTGTTGGTGGCTAAGCCACCAACAATTTTCAGTCAAATTGTTTTCAAAATATTTAACATATCCGGAGTTATTGCCCATTAAATTGTTAAATCGTGTGCCTTTCAGCAGTCAAGCAGCTAACAATATTAAAATATTACCTAAGAAACACCTCTTCTAATGTTGTCACGGATATACCGAAACTTGCGACATGCAGATCTTTGGACTGATCTTCAAGATCTTGAAACATAACTGCGAACTGAGATGCTGATTCCGTAGGTAGTGTGTAGCTCAACTCGGAGCCCACTTCACTATCATAGTGTGCGTTGGGAATGTGTTCCTTTAAAAGTCTAGTTACTTTCTCTACCTTACATCCGGGTTCTTTAACAGCAGTTAGATGATAACCCGTCCCTGAATAGAGAAGAGGAACTCATTATTATATTTTGTAAACAGTCTTATTATGCAAAGCAATGCGACTATAGCATAAATTAGGGTATTATATTAAATACTGTTATATGTGAATAGTACTTGTAAGGCCAGCAGAACCACCTTCCCATTGTTTAGATGAAGCTGATGAAGACTCTCCGCACTGCTGACAAACAACATGCGTCTAATCTTTCCACGCTAACGCGTTACGTTAATTATGGTAGTACATGGTATGGAATTGAGGTAATTTCACATAAGCGCACACACACGAACGCGCGCACGCACCCGCGCACGAACGAACGAGCCCACGCGCATATATGCCTCTCACATCGAAATGGCATTCTCTCAATTGAAAGTCGGCATCACATGACCGTTTGTCGAATATGTTTGAAAATATTTAATGCAAATTGCTGTTCGCATTTCTTAGGCAGATAGAAAAGCCGCTCTAGGCGCGCTGTTGTAGAACGGTTCGTGAAGAAGTACGGTACATACAGGTGTACTGTGATCGGTTACTGATCGGAGGCCGTGGCGTTCTATTCAAAATGCTTCACATGTTCCGTTGATGTCAAAAGTAAATGATGCAGGTCCGTCAGGAAAGTGTTCGACAGCAGGCATCTGAATGGAAGAGTTTATCCATCGATCATATGACATCATAATCAACTAGGCTACGTGACGTGTAGACTGAAGGCACAATCGACTACATCATGAATGACGTAAATAAGTTCGTCACGACCGCATAATTGCTGCCGAACTATGCGGTGTTGTACCGATTGCATGGCTTTACTATTTAATAAGCATGTTGTTGAATATTTTGAAACTAATTTGACTTGGCGCTTACCTGTATATAGTTTTCTGGAAATTGAGATTCATAGAGAATGGATATCGCTAGTAAGCCAATAATTTAACTGATCCTCGGAGAGTATGGGCTTCACAAGTCTATGTACAGAGAATGAATTATATAAACATATGCACATATTTCCTCAGTAACGGTTGGCTGGGTAAGATGAAGTCATGTATCTCTCTCTAGTTTATTATCACAAAATAATTGATATTTCAGTTGAAAGATCATATGAAGTGTATAGCATGGGGGCTCATTTGGACTGGAATCGACAGCTGCCGATTATATGACGTGTATAGCATGGGGGCTCATTTGGACTGGAATAGACAGCTGCATGTTATATGAAGTGTATAGCATGGGGGCTCATTTGGACTGGAATCGACAGCTGCCGAGTATATGACGTGTATAGCATGGAGGCTCATTTGGACTGGAATAGACAGCTGCCGATTATACGACGTGTATATCATGGGGGCTCATTTGGACGGGAATAGACAGCTACCGATTATATGAAGTGTATAGCATGGGGACTCATTTGGACTGGAATAGGCAGCTACCGATTATATGAAGTGTATAGCATGGGGACTCATTTGGACTGGAATAGACAGCTACCGATTATATGAAGTGTATAGCATGGGGGCTCATTTGGACGGGAATAGACAGCTACCGATTATATGAAGTGTATAGCATGGGGACTCATTTGGACTGGAATAGGCAGCTGTCGATTATATGAAGTGTATAGCATGAGGGCTCATTTGGACTGGAATAGACAGCTGCCGATTATATGAAGTGTGTAGCATGGGGGCTCATTTGGACTGGAATAGACAGCTGCATATTATATGAAGTGTATAGAATGGAGGCTCATTTGGACCGGAATAGACAGCTCACGATTATATGAAGTGCATAGCATGGGGGCTCATTTGGATTGGGATAGACAGCTGCATATTATATGAAGTGTATAGCATGGGTGCTTATTTGGACTGGAATAGACAGCTGCATATTATATGAATTGTATATCATGGGGGCTCATTTGGACCGGAATAGACAGCTCACGATTATATGAAGTGCATAGCATGGGGGCTCATTTGGATTGGGATAGACAGCTGCATATTATATGAAGTGTATAGCATGGGTGCTTATTTGGACTGGAATAGACAGCTGCATATTATATGAATTGTATATCATGGGGGCTCATTTGGACTGGAATCGACAGCTGCCGATTATATGAAGTGTATAGCATGGGGGCTCATTTGGACTGGAATAGACAGCTGCATATTATATGAATTGTATATCATGGGGGCTCATTTGGACTGGAATAGACGGCTGCATATTATATGAATTGTATATCATGGGGGCTCATTTGGACTGGAATCGACAGCTGCCGATTATATGAAGTGTATAGCATGGGGGCTCATTTGGACTGGAATAGACAGCTGCATATTATATGAAGTGTATATCATGGGGGCTCATTTGGACTGGAATAGACAGCTGCATGTTATATGAAGTGTATAGCATGGGGGCTCATTTGGACTGGAATCGACAGCTGCCGATTATATGACGTGTATAGCATGGAGACGGTTTTTGGACTGGAATAGACAGCTGCCGATTATACGACGTGTATATCATGGGGGCTCATTTGGACGGGAATAGACAGCTACCGATTATATGAAGTGTATAGCATGGGGACTCATTTGGACTGGAATAGGCAGCTACCGATTATATGAAGTGTATAGCATGGGGACTCATTTGGACTGGAAGAGACAGCTACCGATTATATGAAGTGTATAGCATGGGGGCTCATTTGGACGGGAATAGACAGCTACCGATTATATGAAGTGTATAGCATGGGGACTCATTTGGACTGGAATAGGCAGCTGTCGATTAAATGAAGTGTATAGCATGAGGGCTCATTTGGACTGGAATAGAAAGCTGCATATTATATGAAGTGTATAGAATGGGTGCTCATTTGGACCGGAATAGACAGCTCACGATTATATGAAGTGCATAGCATGGGGGCTCATTTGGATTGGGATAGACAGCTGCATATTATATGAAGTGTATAGCATGGGGGGCTTATTTGGACTGGAATAGACAGCTGCATATTATATGAATTGTATATCATGGGGGCTCATTTGGACTGGAATCGACAGCTGCCGATTATATGAAGTGTATAGCATGGGGGCTCATTTGGACTGGAATAGACAGCTACATATTATATGACTTGTATATCATGGGGGCTCATTTGGACTGGAATAGACGGCTGCATATTATATGAATTGTATATCATGGGGGCTCATTTGGACTGGAATCGACAGCTGCCGATTATATGAATTGTATATCATGGGGGCTCATTTGGACTGGAATCGACAGCTGCCGATTATATGAAGTGTATAGCATGGGGGCTCATTTGGACTGGAAGAGACAGCTGCATATTATATGAAGTGTATATCATGGGGGCTCATTTGGACTGGAAGAGACAGCTGCCGATTATATGAAGTGTATAGCATGGGGGCTCATTTGGACTGGAAGAGACAGCTGCATATTATATGAAGTGTATATCATGGGGGCTCATTTGGACTGGAAGAGACAGCTGCCGATTATATGAAGTGTATAGCATGGGGGCTCATTTGGACTGGAATCGACAGCTGCCGGTTATATGAAGTGTATAGCATGGGGGCTCATTTGGACGGGAATAGACAGCTGCATATTATATGAAGTGTATAGCATCGGGACTCATTTAGACTGGAATCTACAGCTGCCGATTATATGACGTGTATAGCATGGGGCTCATTTGGACTGGAATAGACAGCTGCATATTATATGAAGTGTATAGCATGGGGCTCATTTGGACTGGAATAGACTGCTGCATATTATATGAAGTGTATAGCATGGCGCTCATTTGGACAGGAATCGACAGCTGGCGATTATATGAAGTGTATATCATGGGGGGCTCATTTGGACTGTAATCGACAGCTGCCGGTTATATGAAGTGTATAGCATGGGGGGCTCATTTGGACTGGAATAGACAGCTGCATATTATATGAAGTGTATATCATGGGGCTCATTTGGACTGGAATAGACAGCTGCCGATTATATGAAGTGTATAGCATGGGGGCTCATTTGGACTGGAATCGACAGCTGCCGATTATATGAAGTGTATAGCATGGGGGCTCATTTGGATTGGAATAGACAGCTGCATATTATATGAAGTGTATAGCATGGGGGATCATTTGGACTGGAATAGACAGCTGCATATTATATGAAGTGTATAGCATGGGGGCTCATTTTGACTGGAATAGACGGCTGCATATTATATGAAGTGTATATCATGGGGGCTCATTTGGACTGGAATCGACAGCTGCCGATTATATGAAGTGTATATCATGGGGGCTCATTTGGACTGGAATAGACAGCTGCATATTATATGAAGTGTATAGCATCGGGGCTCATTTAGAATGGAATCTACAGCAGCCGATTATATGACGTGTATAGCATGGGGGCTCATTTGGACTGGAATAAACAGCTGCCGATTAGATGAAGTGTATAGCATGGGGCTCATTTGGACTGGAATAGACAGCTGCCGATTATATGAAGTGTATAGCATGGGGGCTCATTTGGACTGGAATCGACAGCTGCCGATTATATGAAGTGTATAGCATGGGGGCTCATTTGGACTGGAAGCGACAGCTGCATATTATATGAAGTGTATATCATGGGGGCTCATTTGGACTGGAAGAGACAGCTGCCGATTATATGAAGTGTATAGCATGGGGGCTCATTTGGACTGGAATCGACAGCTGCATATTATATGAAGTGTATAGCATGGGGGCTCATTTGGACGGGAATAGACAGCTGCATATTATATGAAGTGTATAGCATCGGGGCTCATTTAGACTGGAATCTACAGCTGCCGATTATATGACATGTATAGCATGGGGCTCATTTGGACTGGAATAGACAGCTGCATATTATATGAAGTGCATAGCATGGGGCTCATTTGGACTGGAATAGACTGCTGCATATTATATGAAGTGTATAGCATGGCGCTCATTTGGACAGGAATCGACAGCTGGCGATTATATGAAGTGTATATCATGGGGGGGCTCATTTGGACTGTAATCGACAGCTGCCGGTTATATGAAGTGTATAGCATGGGGGGGGGGGCTCATTTGGACTGCAATAGACAGCTGCATATTATATGAAGTGTATATCATGGGGGCTCATTTGGACTGGAATCGACAGCTGCCGATTATATGAAGTGTATATCATGGGGGCTCATTTGGACTGGAATCGACAGCTGCCGGTTATATGAAGTGTATAGCATGGGGGCTCATTTGGACTGGAATAGACAGCTGCATATTATATGAAGTGTATAGCATCGGGGCTCATTTAGAATGGAATCTACAGCAGCCGATTATATGACGTGTATAGCATGGGGGCTCATTTGGACTAGAATAAACAGCTGCCGATTAGATGAAGTGTATAGCATGGGGCTCATTTGGACTGGAATAGACAGCTGCCGATTATATGAAGTGTATAGCATGGGGGCTCATTTGGACTGGAATCGACAGCTGCCGATTATATGAAGTGTATAGCATGGGGGCTCATTTGGACTGGAATAGACCGCTACCGATTATATGAAGTGTATAGCATGGGGACTCATTTGGACTGGAATAGGCAGCTGTCGATTAAATGAAGTGTATAGCATGAGGGCTCATTTGGACTGGAATAGACAGCTGCCGATTATATGAAGTGTATAGCATGGGGGCTCATTTGGACTGGAATAGACAGCTGCCGATTATATGAAGTGTATAGCATGGGGGCTCATTTGGACTGGAATAGACAGCTGCATATTATATGAAGTGTATAGCATGGGGGGCTCATTTGGACTGGAATAGACAGCTGAATATTATATGAAGTGTATAGCATGGGGGCTCATTTGGACTGGAATAGACAGCTGCCGATTATATGAAGTGTATAGCATGGGGGCTCATTTGGACTGGAATAGACAGCTGCCGATTATATGAAGTATATAGCATGGGGCTCATTTGGACTGGAATAGACAGCTGCATATTATATGAAGTGTATAGCATGGGGCTCATTTGGACTGGAATAGACAGCTGCCGATTATATGAAGTGTATAGCATGGGGCTCATTTGGACTGGAATAGACAGCTGCCGATTATATGAAGTGTATAGCATGGGGCTCATTTGGACTGGAATAGACAGCTGCCGATTATATGAAGTGTATATCATGGGGGCTCATTTGGACTGGAATCGACAGCTGCCGTTTATATGCAGTGTAGAGCATGGGGGCTCATTTGGACTGGAATATACAGCTGCCGATTATATGACATGTATAGCATGGGGGCTCATTTTTACTGGAATAGACAGCTGCCGATTATATGAAGTGTATAGCATGGGACTCATTTGGACTGGAATAGACAGCTGAATATTATATGAAGTGTATAGCATGTGGGCTCATTTGAACTGGAATAGACAGCCCCATGATTGCATGATGCATTTTGAGGAGTATTTATGTCAGAATTCACCATTGATATAGGAATATGTGAGATGTTGGTCAGGCCAGCATATATGTGAATAATGGAGGAATCTGGTTTTAGCCATGGTCCGCCAATCTCTAGCTGAGCTCCACACACGCTTTGCCCGTGCTGGACTCGACCGATCCCTGCTCTCTCGGCTGAATCTCAATTGCCAGAAATACAGGTAAGCTGGTGAATATTTTGATCCTATTTTGAGTGGAGCTGCAGCAACAGCGAGAGTCAAATTAGTTTCAAAATATTCAACATAATGTTTCGTACAACCCGCTGGACCATGTATGATTAATGTGTTCTGCGGCTGTAGTAGTAGAAACATCATACAGCTGCAATCAGTCCTTCTTCACTTTTGCCCACAAAAGTTTGCAATAGTTTTGTTCTAAACAAGTTATCTGCTTGTTTGGTTTACGCACGTGTGTAAATTTGTCTACTTCCTGATTTTTTATCGAGCAATCTCATTTGCGCAAGTTGTCTGACCCCAGTTCATTAATATGTATGAAGCTTCGTGAAGTTAGCGCAAGGGTCAAAGGCGTGCAAGCACGGTACTCGATACGGGAAAGTAGCGGGAGGACGAGGATCGTGCAATAGGACGGTTGTCCGTTCCTGACTTTAAATTTGTTGGTTCCCAGTAGGGCGAATTCCAAGACTTTCTGTGTTGATGTCTCTTCTGGCATCCTTATTACATGGCCAAACATGGACCATCTTTGCTGGGCGACATCATATTATAAAGTATATAATTATATCCTGTGCATTTTAATATTAAATAAACATCTGAAAGTGAGTGAGTGTTGAATGATATACTATATTGCCACTCTTTGTCACTGACCATATTTGTGTTTGAGAAAGAGCGGGGTCCCGCAGCATTTAATCACGCCCTCTGCCATGATAGCGATACGGTCTCCAAGTATATCCGCCTCTTCCATATAATGTGTAGTCAATAATATAGTTCGGCCAGGCTTGCACTGCTGTAGAATTGACCACACCTGTCGCCGCGCTTCCGGGTCCATTCCAGAAGTCGGTTCATCAAGGATGATTGTCTAAATAGAATTGCCAGGAGTTTCTCGATAGTCTACTTTCAGATTTTTCTTTAACATGAAATGGATCCATACAATATGGTACAAGATGATTGAATATAAATAGGGTTCGTGTTCTTTTAATATTTTAATCAATATTTAAGTACATTGTACCATGCAGTAGATATCTAAGTACATTGTACCATGCAGTAGATATCTAAGTACATTGTACCGTGCAGTAGATATCTAAGTACATTGTACCATGCAGTAGATATCTAAGTACATTGTACCATGCAGTAGATATCTAAGTACATTGTACCATGCGGTAGATATCTAATTACATTGTACCATGCTGTAGATATCTAAGTACATTGTACCATGCTGTAGATATCTAAGTACATTGTACCGTGATGTAGATATCTAAGTACATTGTACCATGCTGTAGATATCTAAGTACATTGTACCATGATGTACATATCTAAGTACATTGCACCATGTTGTAGATATCTAAGTACATTGTACCATGCTGTAGATAGCTAAGTACATTGTGCCGTGCAGTAGATATCTAAGTACAGTGTACCATGCAATAGATATCTAAGTACATTGTACCATGCAGTAGATATCTAAGTGCATTGCACCATGCTGTAGATATCTAAGTACACTGTATCATGATGTAGATATATAAGTACATTGCACCATGCAGTAGATATCTAAGTACATTATGCCGTGCAGTAGATATCTAAGTACAGTGTACCATGCAATAGATATCTAAGTACATTGTACCATGCAGTAGATATCTAAGTACATTGCACCATGCTGTAGATATCTAAGTGCATTGTACCATGCGGTAGATATCTAATTATATTGTACCATGCTGTAGATATCTAAGTACATTGTACCATGCTGTAGATATTTAAGTACATTGTACCATGCAGTAGATATCTAAGTACATTGTACCATGCTGTAGATATCTAAGTACATTGTACCATGCTGCTGATATCGAAGTATATTGTACCATGCTGTAGATATCTAAGTACATTGTACCATACTGTAGATATCTAAGTATATTGTACCACGCTGTAGATATCTAAGTACATTGTACCACGCTGTAGATATCTAAGTACATTGTACCATGGTGTAGATATCCAAGTATATTGAACCACGCTGTAGATATCTAAGTACATTGTACCATGCTGTAGATATCTAAGTAGGCCTACATTGTACCATGCTGTAGATGTCGGATTTTTTCACATAAACTTTGCTTTCGGCCTGGTTCATAGTTCTCGAAATGGACACACGTAATATTCAATATAAGATTTTCATTCGTTAGATAATGCGAAAAAAAGATTTCCATTTGTTAAATAACGAGTAATAATCCCACCCCACATGCGCCGTCACGCTATACATCTTTCCTAGCGGCGACGGCAGCGAAAATGTAAATTTGCATGATAGCCACAGAAATGTTATAACGTTGGATTAAAAGCAATTTCCAGTCTGAAATAACGATTTGCGATTTATTTTTTGGCCACATTGGTCAGAACTCTTAGCTAGTCCTGTGAAACAGCGGCGAAAAAGACCAGCACAAAATGCGTTTCAGAGATCGACTTTATTGGAAAAAATTTCAAAATATCAGTTATATGATAAGTATAATCTCAAACTCGGTGTCATTTAATATCGCTATTATCAACCTCGTCGAAAATTATCGCATTGCACGAGCTTTAGCTTTATAATATTAGTCGACTCGGTTGATAATTGTGATATGAAATAGGGCCCCCGTAAGCGGGGTCGTATTATGTGAAGGCGCTCGCCGTCCGTCCGTCTGCCCGTCCGTGAGTCTGCCCATCTGATTTCCTGTCCGGATCAGATCTCGAAGAGTTTTGAATCTACACTAAACAATTTTCTTCAGCTGATGTGTTAGGGATGGACGAAGTGTCATGAATTCGTTTCGGCAAAATCCGCTCATATTTTCCCGAGTTATCCCCCTTGAAAAGCTAAAATTTGTCAAAATTTTCTTGTCCGGAGCAGATCTCGAAGAATTTTGAGTCTACACTCACAATTCCTTTTCAGCAGATGTGTTCGGGATAGACTAAGTGTCATGATTTAGTTTCGACAAAATCCACCCATATTCGCCAGAGTTATCTTCCTTGAAAAGCTCAAATTCGTCAAAATTTTCTTGTCCTGTCCAGATCTCGAAGAGTTTTGAACCTACACTCACAATTTTTTGTTCAGCAGATGTTTTAGGGATAGACGAAGTGTCATAATTTCGTTTCGGCAAAATCCGGCCATATTCGCCAGTTATCTCCCTTGAAAGATTGAAATCCATCAAAATTGTCTTGTTGTAGGCTAATAATGATCAATGCAGCTGTGAAGACTTTCAAGATTTCTAATGATGTCTTTGCCGTGAATTCCAAATGTGTACCTAATAGAAGTCGCCCCTTCCCCTTTCTCAAAGAGTTATCAAAGACAAACTGTTCAAATTTAGCATTCCTCACACAAGTATACCTGCGGGCGTATGTTGAGTTTCTCTAAAACTCTTGTTAGATTTAGAACTGGCAAATATGCAATGTGTGTATATATACATACGCCTCTTTGTCAGATCATACCTTTGAGTTCCCTACTAATGCAATTCCGACACACAGTTTGCGTTTTTGTCCTCCTGAAAGTGATTGTGCAAGGGTGGACCTCTTGTCTCTCAGCTGTATCACATCCAGCATCGCCTCGACATTCAGCTTTAATGTAGGCCCATAACAACCCTTTAGCTGAAATATACACACGTGGCATTGAAAAAATCTGTAAAAACCTGCATGTGTGTATGCATACATAATGTACAGCAGCATGTACGTGCAAGCACACATTTCACCCAGAGAATACATGAATAAATTAAAAATCACGTGTTAGCTGTATTTAAAATACATTCTTTGAAGAACGTTTCAAATCTAGGATTTACCTTGCCAAATAATATAAGATGTTCGTGTACGGTGAGTTTATCAAACAGGACATTGTGTTGAGGGCACAGACCGAGATTCTCCCTCACACTGGCTATGTCTGTCCGTATGTCATAACCATTTACAAGAGCTGAGCCTGACGACGGCGACAGGAAACCTGCAATATAAGGATAAATACGCCTTTACCGTTCCCGCGTATGACAAACACATTTTAATCACGGTCTATGATAAACAGATCAACTTCACTTTGATTATTTATGGATGTTCTTCAAATTATTGAAACAAAGATTTCATGGTATGGTTGTCGATTGTAGTCATGAACCCGTGTATGTGTCAGTGATTTACCTGAAGCCATGTTTCTGGTTTATTTGAAATCATGGTATAGTATCTACCTGAACCCGTACATGTGACAGTGATTTACTTGATTCCATGAGTGTGGTCTATGTGAAATCATGGTAGTTGTCTACCTGAAACTATACATGTGACAGTGATATACCTGAGAGCATGGATATCGTGGTTGTTTTCCCTGCACCATTGTGGCCGAGTAAAGCAGTTATCTGCCCTTCATACATCTTCAGGCTTACGTTATCTACTGCAACAGTCTTTTTGCTTCCGGAGCTGAATACCTATAAGTATAAGAAACATCTGATCAAGAAGACGTACAATTGGCATGCAGTGTAGACATCTGATCTGTCACTCAACTATCTGACGTCGTAATATGTTACATCAACAATGGGGGGTGGGGGGGGGGGTATCTGAGTTGAATACAAGCATGACAGATTTGTTCTATACGATGCTTAGTCCACGTAAAAGGAAATTGATTTTCACATTTCCCCCGTACATTTACAGCGTTCGAATATTTCATGGCTGATTTGCACCCAGGTTACGCTCATTATGCCGTGGCTAAGGTTTTGTCAAACGACATTTACATCAACAAGGGGTTATCCGATTTGAACAAAAAGTTACAGATATGTTCTATATGATCCATAGACCTAGTGAAAAAGTAATTGATTTTCAATATTTCTCAATATTTTGTCGACATTTAAACATTCATTATTTTAGGGCTGATTTGCATCCAGGTTATATGTATTATGCTGTTGTTATTCTTTTTTCAAGCAACATTACACCAACTAGGCGTTATCCAGTTTGAATATAGCTTCAACCTTAGAGATTTCTTCTTCGCGGTGCTTAGGACACGGCAGTAGCATAAAGAAATTGATTTTGAAATATTTTCTACATTTTTCGGCATTTTAACTTTAATTTTATGCCTTCATCTTAAGGACTTTTGCTGCGGTTAAGTTTTCATCTCGCCCTCGCAAAGTGAGGGGATGATTTTGGTAGAAGGGGAAAATGTACGTGGCGTGGGCGCTGGGGTTTGCGTCGGAATTGGCGTCCGCTCTGGTTAAGCGATTTTAAAATACTATTTACATCAATAAGGGGTTATCAGATTTAACTAAAACTTCAAAGATGCATTCTATGAGACGCTTAAAACTACTCTGGATCAAAATTATATTTTTTCTCGAGATTTTTCCTGTACATTTACAGTGCTTGAACTTATAATATTTTCTGGCCCCATGTTGAGATTTCGACAGTTACATCGACATGGGGGTTATCCAAGTCGAATAAAACTTCGCAGATATGTTCTATACGAGGCTTAGGACGAGTCCACATCAGAAGGAAATTGATTTTCATATTTTCTCAAAATTTTTCGGCGTTTAAAATTTGATTATTTTCGCCTTATTATTAAGGCTTTTTTCAAATAATACTTACATCAACATGGTGTTATCCGATTTGAATAACATTATACAGATTCGTTCTACACGATGATAAGAACTAGTAAGTGGCGTAAGAATAGCCCCCCCCCCCGCAACTGCAGGGGGCCCAGGCTTGGAAGGGGCCCTGTGATTCAATGGAAACAAAAAAATTTTGGGAGAGAGAAACTCGTTCGGGATGCCGTATGTCAGCGTGTTCTCCCTTTAAGAGGCTTAACCATAGATTGTTGTCTTCTCCTGGCTTCCCTGTCATTTGTACAGCTTTGATGTTATTCCTAACCTTACGAGTGACAGTTGCCAGTGCCGAGAAATCATTCTCAAAACTTAAATTTACATGAGGTCAAAGGACCTGTGGCGCTCACATTGGACCATTAGCATTTGAACCGTTTAGATTTAAATAGATATGATGGATAATTTCCCGAAAATCCAAGAGGACCAACCAAAAAATTGACCAATCAAAATTTTCATTTGATTTCTTGAAGCCTATCGTCATAGTCATTTCACCCAAGTTTATTTATATCGACCTGTAGCAGCAGCAGCCGCAATAGTAGTAGTAGTAGTAGTAGTAGTAGTAGTAGTAGTAGTAGTAGTGGTAGTGGTAGTGGTAGTGATAGTAGTAGTAGTGGTAGTGGTAGTGGTAGTGGTAGTAGTAGTGGTAGTAGTAGTAGTAGTAGTAGTAGTAGTAGTAGTAGTAGTAGTAGTAGTAGTAGTAGTAGTAGTAGTAGTAGTAGCAGCAGTAGCAGTAGTAGTAGTAGTAGTAGTAGTAGCAGCAGCAGCAGCAGCAGCAGCAGCAGCAGCAGTAGCAGCAGCAGCAGCAGCAGCAGTAGTAGTAGTAGCAGCAGCAGCACCAGCAGCAGTAGCAGTAGTAGTGGTAGTAGTACTAGCGATTTAAAGGCTTCTGGAAAATCCTTTCAAAATCCAAGATATCCGCTGCAATAATTAGCCAATCAAATTCATGTATACAATTTCGGAAGCATATAACTGTAGGATACTTCCCGCCAGGTCTCATTAAACCTGTCCATTGCTTAAGTAGCGTTTTAAGGATGTCTAAAAAATTTTGGAAATCTAGGGTGACTACGGAAAAAGATCGACCAATCAAAACACTCATTAGCATTCTGGAAGCCGATCAGCATAGGATCGGGCCATTGATTAAGGAACACTAGCATTTAAGAGGATTTCTGGAAAATCCAAATGACCGCCGAAAAATTGACAAATCAAAATTCTGTATACCAGTTCTGAAACCTATTCCCATAGAGTCGTTCCAGCCAAATTAAGTCCGTCATGTAGACGAAGTAGCATTCTGACAATTTCCTGTAAATCTTTAACAAAACCAAAGATTTTGACCCGAAAAATTAACCAATCAAAATTCTGAATAGAGGTTCTGAAGTCTACCATGGTAGTGTCAGTCTAGCTAAATTTGGTCGAAATATATCAAGCAACTAAGAAGAAGTACCGCTTTGACAATTTCTGGTAAATTCTTCATAACATCTAAGATTTTCACCCAAAATATTGTTCAATCAAAATTATGAATAGATGTTCTAAAACCTACCACCATAGAATCAGCATAGCCAAATTTGGTTGAAATATGTCAACTAGCTATGCATTTTGACGATATTTCATACATTTTTTATCCCAAAAAATTGACTCATCAAAATTCTGAAAAAAAGGTTGGAGGGTATCAGAATAGGACCTTCCACCCTAATTAGGTAGAAATCGGTCAAACCGTTAAGGAGAAGAAGCACGCACGCGCGCACAGCATTGCTAAACTTCACACTTACCTCTGGAGATCAGAAATGCAAGAGTCCATCCGAGGCCATATAGATTTCATAATTTTGACACACATACCCTACGCTCATCCAATTTCTGGTTCGGCTTTGAACGGAGGTTTGTGGAGGGGGCCTTGTCAGCCTTGCTACTGGAACTAGTGTGCATCACAATGAAATTGATCTTTAAAATGTCGTTTGAACTTTAATTATTTTATGACCCGATTTTCATTCAAACCTTTGGACCTTTGGTTATTTTATGATTCATTTGCATCCAGGTTATAAGTATTATGCTAGGGTTAAAGTTTCATTTCAAATGGTGATTTAAACAATAAAGACAAATTTATATCAAGTGTCTTGATTTGCTCTATATGTGCTTAAAAGTGAAAATATGCTCTGGACGAAAAATCGGGAACAAGCGAACGGATGCATACACGCATGAACAAGCACACAGACGGATGCATGGAAAGATGCATGGAGAAAGTGATTACTATATACCACCACTCACCCACACACACACACACACCCACCCCACCCCCACCCCACACACACACCCCTTAGAGGAGAAAGTGATTACTATATACCACGCTTAGAGGAGAGGGTGATTACTATATACCACGCTTAGAGGAGAACGTGATTACTATATACCACGCTTAGAGGAGAATGTGATTACTATATACCACGCTTAGAGGAGAACGTGATTACTATATACCACGCTTAGAGGAGAACGTGATTACTATATACCATGCTTAGAGGAGAATGTGATTACTATATATCACGCTTAGAGGAGAACGTGATTACTATATACCATGCTTAGAGGAGAATGTGAATACTATATACCACGCTTAGAGGAGAACGTGATTACTATATACCATACTTAGAGGAGAACGTGATTACTATATATCACGCTTAGAGGAGAACGTGATTACTATATACCACGCTTAGAGGAGAATGTGATTACTATATACCACACTTAGAGGTGAACGTGATTACTATATACCACACTTAGAGGAGAACGTGATTACTATATATCCCTGCTTAGAGGAGAAAGCGATTACTATATACCACACTTAGAGGAGAATGTGATTATTAAATTTTTTTGTACCTGGTGAGGAAATGTCCAGCACATATTGATTTATTTTATAAACGAAAACTGGTGTCCGGTTGGCTTACTCAAATTACACAGACTAGTGCCACTGTGAGCATTCCTTAGAGGTAATATGCACCTCCTTTTTTACAATAGGCCCTACTGTTCCTGAAAGCAAAAGCGCGTTCATACGTTTTGCATCATATCTGCTTTTTCTACTTACATAATGGTACTGTATTCTATAGTGAGTTCAAAGAAAAGTAGAACACGTGCATTTTCACGTGCAGTTTGATCATCTCAGCCGAGATGGGCATATATCCCAACACGTCAATGGACCTTTCCATTTTTAACTATACCCCGCCCATCTCTAGCTAAGCTTCACCCACACCGTTCGTGTTGGGATCTATCGATTTCTGAACTTCCGGACTCTTAATTTCCAGACAACTATAAAGGTAAGCTTTTGAATATTTTGAGACTAATTTCACTGGGTGCTATTGCTGATTATGGCAGCAATAGTTCCCAGCAAAATTAGTTTCAAAATATTCAACAAAATATTTATTAAATAGTAAAGACATACAATTCGTACAACAACGCATAGTCCATCTTCAATTATGCGTTCATGACGTACTTATCTACATCATTCATAACGTCATTGATTATAGAATACAGTTTATGAAAGTCTACAATAGAGAACAAGAAATTCAAACACATCATTTTATATGTCAGACTGTGCATGTAAACATGTTGCATTATCTTATGTGACTGGGTGCACCGATATGCACCTAGTTTCTAAATGAATTTAGACCCCTGAAGCAGCAAGGCTGCAGAAGAGCGGCTTATGTGTGTGCCAGTAATTTACTAATTACCACATTTCAAAATGCAAATGCGAGTGTCAATATTTCTCCTCATAGTTAGGGCAAAACTGTTTGTCCACCCATCATAGAATAGATCCATAGCCATTTGTAAGTAAAGTCAAATGCAAATTTGCAAGTCCTTGATTTAAACACTACACACTAGTGCCACTAGACCACTGGCGATCAAAGATGTAAAATATCACTTTGCAGTCGCATACGTGATACTGTAAATAATTAATCAAAAAATAAAGTAAGTGTTATATCCCCTAGGCTACACGAGATTTCCTGGTTATTTCCCCGGGACTGGGTTTCTAGTCCAAGCAACACTTTGTCCAGTGGCCTATGATCATGGTTCCTATGCCATGCTGTGATTCAGGTGTCAATATACGTGTGTTTTTGCTGCCGTCTCTCACGTACAAGCTTGTTGTCTCCTAGAGGGCATCTTCCATGGAGCTTCTGATTTCTTAAAATTAAATGCACAATGAACCTTTCTATTTTAGCTATGTCCCGCCCATCACTAGAAAAACTATACAGGGAAGCTATTGAATATTTTGTAACTAATTTGACTGGGCGCTGTTGCTGCCTATGGCAGCAACAGCGCCCAGTCAAATTAGTTTAAAAATATTCAATAGAATATTTGTTAAATAGTAAAAGCAAACAATTTGTACAACAACGCATAGACCGTCTTCAAATATGCGCTCGTGACGTACTTATCAACGTCATTCATGACGGCATTCATTATGATGTCATTCTGCACACCACGCAGTTCATTATGACGTCATATAAAGGGTGGGTGCTCAGGAAAGGTGAATTAGTGCCTTAGCTCCACTTTTTGTATTTCGTCAGCAAACGTCTCTGGTTTCTGCCAGAGCAAGCTGAATCTTTCAGCTTCTCGGCATTCGTGTACACCTTTAATTGTAACAGAAGCATTTCGCTGCAATAACATCCACATTTTACCCCTGCAGATATGATGAGTGTTCTGGCACTTTACATTAGACGCTCAAAACACACAGACCAAGTAGAAATTTAAAATCACAAATTGCCACCAAGAAAACCCTGCTGTAAGTGTATGACTTGGCATTTTGTCTTCTGCTAAAGTCAGCAGTGCGTTGACGATGCTTTCTAATTGATCATGGAATATTTCCCTGCTTCTCAGTGACAGGACCACCATGTAACAAATAGTGATTTCAGAATTTGTGCAATTGGTTTCCCATCAATTGTTGATTAAATGCTGTTGTTCACATGCTAGTCTGTTGATAATGATAGTACCGTGAGAATTTCATAAATGTCCAATCTCTGTCATTGTAGTCTGGATT
>CM067371.1:112106992-112269492 GCA_034401795.1 Chaetoderma sp. LZ-2023a | reverse complement strand
TTCCTGCTTCATGCCACAGATGGTCGAACTCGTGTATGGAGGTCCAGACGCACGGCGTACGACCAACGTAACATCATGGAAGAAGTTCCATTTGGTGGAGGTTCCGTTATGATATGGGGGTGCATCTCATTTGAGTGTAAGCTGGATCTGTTGACTGTACCTGGAACACTAAATGGACAAAGATATCAAGATTCCATACTGGATAGAGTTGTGGTCCCTCATTTTGTACATCATGCACCTGGAACCCACCCTATATTCATGGATGACAACGCCCGACCACATCGTGCTAGAGCTGTGCATGAATACCTCCGCCAGAATGCCATCGAAACCCTACCATGGCCAGCAAGGAGCCCTGACATGAACCCTATTGAGCATATCTGGGACATTCTGGGAAACATGGTGAGAAGGAGGGATCCTCCTGTGCAGAACCTACAGGAATTAACAGACGCACTCCATCTTGAATGGCAACGAATACCACAATGGCGTATCAGTCGGTTGGTGACCAGCATGAGACGTCGTGTCCAGGCCGTCATCCAGGCACAGGTGGATATACCCGGTATTAATAATGACAGTCTCAAACTCGTGCACAGATGTTAAACTTCGTTTTCAGACACCATTAATGACAATCTAGCCACGTGTGTCAACTGTAGGGCAATAGTTGTCAGTTGTGTCAACGTAACCATATTCATGCCTCGTTTTCAAGTTCAAACAAACACATACAGTGTTTCCCCACCATCATAATCAGCATTCCTCTAGTTGCATTATTACCTCTTGCACTAAGATGGATGGGTACATAAATGTTTATGCTATTGATTTCTTCATAGCACATGAATATACCCTCGCATGTGCGTAAAAATAGGGTGGTGCTTAACTTTTGCACAGGTGTATATATATATATACACCTGTGCAAAAGTTAAGCACCAGCAAAAACAATAGAACGTAGAAACATGATGGTACAACTAGGCCGCCATACTTTTTGTCCCCGCGTTAGCTGACATAATTCCAAGTACGAAATGCACATGCATGCATGACTTCACGCCGCTTGATGTCCGTGCGTGGCGGGAAACAGCACACGTGTTCAGTTATGTAAAAGTCCAGTTTGAGGTGTAGAACATTACATACAGATTTAGGCGACAAGATTAGGAATTTTGTGTTCATGACCGTGGTTTATTTGTACAGAGAGAATTAGCTCTTGATTGTGAACCGCTATGGCAAGACGAAGGTTAAGTGATCGTGTGAAATGGCAAATCATAGGCATGCATACCACTGGTATGTCATGCAGAGAGATTGGCAGACAGCTGAACATTAACCATACTGTAATCAGTCGTTTGATTGCAAAACATGGGCAAACTAACGAGGTGAAGGACAGGCCTAGATCTGGAAGACCGAAGAAGACTACTGCCCGTGATGATCGAGCCCTAGTACGCCTTGTTAGGAGATCTCCATTCACCAACAGCAGAGTGCTCAGCCAGCAATGGGAAACGCGCAATAGAGTGTCAATGTCTACCGTCAAAAGGAGACTGTATGCTGCTGGCATGAAAGCTAGGAGACCTGTCAGACGTCCTCTCCTCACTGCACACCACAAAGAGGAGCGTCTGAGGTGGTGCAACGAAAGAAGACACTGGAACATGAGATCCTGGAGACGGGTACACTGGTCCGATGAAAGTCGGTTCCTGCTTCATGCCACAGATGGTCGAACTCGTGTATGGAGGTCCAGACGCACGGCGTACGACCAACGTAACATCATGGAAGAAGTTCCATTTGGTGGAGGTTCCGTTATGATATGGGGGTGCATCTCATTTGATTGTAAGCTGGATCTGTTGACTGTACCTGGAACACTAAATGGACAAAGATATCAAGATTCTATACTGGATAGAGTTGTGGTCCCTCATTTTGTAAATCATGCACCTGGAACCCACCCTATATTCATGGATGACAACGCCCGACCACATCGTGCTAGAGCTGTGCATGAATACCTCCGCCAGAATGCCATCGAAACCCTACCATGGCCAGCAAGGAGCCCTGACATGAACCCTATTGAGAATATCTGGGACATTCTGGGAAACATGGTGAGAAGGAGGGATCCTCCTGTGCAGAACCTACAGGAATTAACAGACGCACTCCATCTTGAATGGCAACGAATACCACAATGGCGTATCAGTCGGTTGGTGACCAGCATGAGACGTCGTGTCCAGGCCGTCATCCAGGCACAAGGTGGATATACCCGGTATTAATAATGACAGTCTCAAACTCGTGCACAGATGTTAAACTTCGTTTTCAGACACCATTAATGACAATCTAGCCACGTGTGTAAACTGTAGAGCAATAGTTGTCAGTTGTGTCAACGTAACCATATTCAGGTCTCGTTTTCAAGTTCAAACAAAAACATACAGTGTTTCCCCACCATCATAATCAGCATTCCTCTAGTTGCATTATTACCTCTTGCACTAAGATGGATGGGTACATAAATGTTTATGCTATTGCTTTCTTCATAGCACATGAATATACCCTCGCATGTGCGTAAAAATAGGGTGGTGCTTAACTTTTGCACAGGTGTATATATCATTCATGATCTCATTCATACTACACATGGATGAATCTATGGTATATTATGTGTGTTGTTTACGATATGAACGGCATCCAGTATATAACATTGGTATAAGTATAATAGTTAGTCTGATGCCATTACACTGGTGTGTTCAAGATTACCTGTGTCCTCATACATTCCAATCAGAAAGGCGCCCATACACATGCCAGTGTTGAAGAATAAACATGAAGCTAATTTGACTGGTTGACTCATTGTAGCATAATTACGTGCGAAGAAGTTAAATGGCACACTTGACAGCACATAGAGTATGAAAGATGCTACCGTGGCAACATTGGCTGGAAAGATAATAAAGATAAATTCAAATCACAAAATAAAATGTATATCTGTAAGCTTGTCTGAACAGGGCATGTGTTCACCCTGGTCAGTTCTATGCTATACTTATAGTGGGCAGAGTCTCGGGATAAACACCAGGTCTACCTACACACTGGCATGTAGGCAGAATACTGCAGCTGATGGAGTGGAATAACAACACCACACAAAGAATGCATACAGGCCCATGAATAGTGGGCCGAATGGCGGTACCCCAATTGAAACAACAGACAAAATCAAAATTTTTAAAATGAATAAATTTTAATCATTTTGTTTCATTTTTTTAATAGTCTTGACATCGCATAATTGGGACCTAGAATTAGAGAGCCGATGAACGTCAACCAAATAAAATTAACAACAACTTACAGCGTATTGCTTGCAAGCTCTTATGCTAGCACATAGTTACTATACCACTGCGCTGTCTGTAAAGTGTGATCGCCTTTGTCATTACGTTAATGGACACTGGCATGAACCACCATTAGTACGAACATATACCGAGGAAGAACCTCACTTAGCAGCTGATTTAGTTGTTAGAGTACAATTCATGAATCCATTTCCTCATTCAATCATATGACGTCATAATCAACTAAGTGGCGTGTATCCTGACGTCATAATCATGATGTCATGAATGATTCTAAATAGGCCGTCTTTAGCGCTTAATAGTCCGACAGATTGTATGTTTTTGCTACTTAAGAAATATTTTGCTGAATATTTTGAAACTAATTTGACAGGGCGCTGTTGCTGCCATAGGCAACAACACCCAGTAAAATTAGTATCAAAATTTTCAACAGCTTACCTGTATATTTTTCTGGAAATTGGTAGTCAGGGAGTTCAGAGATCGATCCCAACACGAGCGTGGTGTGGGTGGAGCTTAGATAGAGATGGGCGGAACATAGCTAAAACTGGAAAGGCCCATTGTATGTAGGCTTAGGTCCCAATCATAACTTACAGAACCAAGCTGTTGGAATAGTACTCAAGTGTACGAATTGTAAGTTATTGATGGATTTACTATCTAATAAACATTCTCTTGAATATTTTGAAACTAATTTGACTGGATGCTGTTGCGGCCTGTGGCAGTTTCAAAATATTCAAAAGCGTACCTGTATATAGTTACCTAGATAGTTTGATTCTGTGACTTCAGGGCTCTCTCGACCCCAACATGGGTAAAGCTCTGGTGGAGCTTAGCTAGAAATCTATCCCTCTATCTCGCTTTAGAGTTTAATTTAAAATCGGAATGTGGCGGGTGTGTGAAGGGGTTATGGGGGCTGTGAAAATGATCAGAATGCACAAAATGTCGAAATTTGTTTATTGCTGACTCATGTTTCTTTTGAACAACTCAGTCGATTCTGATTACCATAGTGGCATACAAATACTAAATGCGTCATTTATTTGAGGTTATCCTAATTATTAGAATCGGTCTAGTAGTCTGTATCCTTATTTTTGTTTCACAAAAACGCCTGTATGTTATAAAGGTTGTTCTTGAAATATACAAAGAGTAGGCCTACGGTGATAATAGGTGCCATTTTACCCATTCAAAATATCCAGGACATTGTATATCGTTAGGTCTGAGGAAAGTGGCACATACATACATACCTGTATAGTTTTCAGGAAATTGATAGTTAGGGCATTCGGGGATCGATCAATCCCAACACAGCGGTGTGTGGGTGGAGCTTAGCTAGTGATCGGCGGGGCGTAGCTAAAACTGTATATATATACAGTTTTAGCTACGCCCCGCCGATCACTAGCTAAGCTCCACCCACACACCGCTGTGTTGGGATTGATCGATCCCCGAATGCCCTAACTATCAATTTCCTGAAAACTATACAGGTAAGCTGTTGAATATTTTGTAACTACTTTGAGTTGGTGTTGTTGCTGCCTATGTAGTAAAGACATACAATTTGTACAACAATTATGCATAGTCCGTCCTCAAATATGCGTTCGTGACGTACTTATCGACGTCATGAACGTCATTCATTATTATGCCATTCTACACGTCGCGTAGTTGATTATGACGTCATAGGATGGATTGATAACGTGGAAAGGTCTATTAGGTTCTTACACATTTGTACTCTCTGCTATGACAATGCATGTTTAATATTGACATCAGAATAGCTGTATCAAGCTAGCCTTGACCGCTTTAGTAAAATTCCTAAATTGAATTAGGCCTAAGAATGTGAGAATACGTTAGTTAGAGCGCAGAACACAGCTTCTGTTAGCTTGAATCGTCCTATGGCAAATATTATTGAGATAAAACAAGAGTAAGGTATTCCTTTTTAAAATACCAGCAGCCTGGTGCTAGAGCAGTTGAATTACATAATATCAAATGTGCCACGTGAATCAACATGATTGCATACCTTTTTTGAAGAAGACACTGACAGCAAAGCTAAATGTAATTGCTGAGATTGCATATGTAAGCAGGAAGAGTAGAAATATCAAAGGGTTGCTATGTCCAAGACAAGATTGACCATTATCGCCAACTGGAACTACTACCATTATTAAGAAGAAAATACTGGCCACTGTCATAATGAGGTATGCACGAACAAACCAAGCAGCCCAGTTGATGAAGTTATTTAATCCCATCATCTTCATCGTTTCCTGTAATAATAATAATAATAATAATAATAATAATAATAATAATAATAATAATAATGATGATGATGATGATGATGATGATGATGATGATGACGATAATAATAATAATAATAATAATAATAATAATAATAATAATGATGATGATGATGATGATGATGTCATGTTAACTTACCGCATATATTGCAAAGTTAACACCCTTAAAGATGTCAGACTGGCTTCTGCAATAATCCTACACTAGCCTAAGTGCATTAGAGAATGCGCCATAATGATGTTTCAAATATTGATAGTGGTACTCTGAAACGATTGCTAGACCACGTAAATTAGATGCAGTATGTAGTTTATATTACGAATCTTAACTGTCTGTCTGCTGCAAGCCACTAAACAATAATTTCAATTGGCAATAAATCTGAACCTGCTGAATATTTTGAAAACAATTTGACTGAACTTTCAGACAAATTGTTTTCAAATTTTTAGCATATCCAGTGTTAAACATCATGGAAAGTGTAGTTTGCAGAAATTCGGCTGGCAGACAGTTACTAAATGATATTAGAGATATAATACTTATACATCTGCTTTATGTCTCTGCTGCGGTAACATACAAGCATGTGTATATGCATACGTGTAGACTATACATACGATTTAAGACTCTTCAAATGTTTTCGGATTCCCGTCAAATTAGGATTTGATGAAAACCTGTTCTGATATCTCTGTCATCGAGGTGGATTTGTTTTGCGATACTCAATAGAAACTGTTATATGTTAATTAATTTACCACAAGACTCTTCACCACCATCAACCCCCACCCACAACCCCACCACACCCACCCACCACCCACACCCACCCCATAACCCCACCCCCACCCCCACCCCACCACCACCCACACACCACGCCCCGTGACCGGTTTCGATCTTTACTGCTTATCATCTGCATTCGTATAGTAACGAGTCTGACTCATCAATCAAAGGTTGTAGGTTCGAATCTTACCTATATATGATGAGTGCCATAAGTGTGAAACCTGCCGTGGTGAGGATGCGTCTTAATTTGTGGTGTGAGAATAATTCATTAATCACAATGGCACAAAATTACCTATAATCAATTCATTGACGCTATCCATTATTTGCACTGACCTTTAATTTCAGTTCCTTCTCTTGAACAATCTCTCGTGTGAGCTGAATGACATAAATGATGAATGTAATCACCAGGTAAAATGGCAGCATTTGCTGTAGAATGAACGGATAACCGTCTTGGAGGTACGGAGGAAATGGCATCCGATGAAGCCATAGTTCTGTTTGTTCTGCCAGATCAATGGAATTGTTGATGTATTTTAGCACAGCCTTCGTGACCATGTACTGCACAGCAACAAAATTGTTATCGAAGTACGCTGTAATTGAAATTCGATGAAGATCAAATCAATTGCTAATTTCTTTATTCCTGTATAAAACATGCCATATAGGCCGACGCAGATATATGTACACATAGGCTGCACGGCTACCCACGCTTTGCAGTTCATGCGCACATAGGCTACACGGCTACCCACGCTTTGCAGTGCATGTGCGCGTAGGCTACACGGCCGCCCACGCTTTGCAGTTCATGCGCACATAGGCTACACGGCCACCCACGCTTTGCAGTGCATGTGCGCGTAGGCTACACGGCCACCTACGCTTTGCAGTGCATGCGCACATAGGCTACACGGCCACCCACACCTTGCAGTGCATGCGCACATAAGCTACACGGCCACCCACGCTTTGCAGTGCATGCGCACATAGGCTACACGGCTACCCACGCTTTGCAGTGCATGCACGCGTAGGCTACACGGCCACCTACGCTTTGCAGTGCATGCGCACATAGGCTACACGGCCACCCACGCTTTGCAGTGCATGCGCACATAGGCTACACGGCCACCCACGCTTTGCAGTGCATGCGCACATAGGCTACACGGCCACCCACGCTTTGCATTGCATGCCCACATAGGCTACACGGCCGCCCACGCTTTGCAGTGCATGCCCACATAGGCTACACGGCCGCCCACGCTTTGCAGTGCATGCCCACATAGGCTACATGGCCGCCCACGCTTTGCAGTACATGCGCACATAAGCTACACGGCCGCCCACGCTTTGCAGTGCATGCACACATAGGCTACACGGCCGCCCGCGGTTTGCAGTGCATGCACATATAGGCTACACGGCCACCCCCGCTTTGCAGTGCATGCGCACATAGGCTACATGGCCACCCTCGCTTTGCAGTGCATGCGCGCATAGGCTACACGGCCACCCACGCTTTGCAGTGCATGCACGCGTAAGCTACACGGCCACCTACGCTGTGTAGTGCATGCGCACATAGGCTACACGGCCACCCACGCTTTGCAGTGCATGCACACATAGGCTACACGGCCACCCACGCTTTGCAGTGCATGCGCACATAGGCTACACGGCCACCCACGCTTTGCAGTGCATGCGCACATAGGCTACACGGCCACCCACGCTTTGCAATGCATGCGCACATAGGCTACACGGCCACCCACGCTTTGCATTGCATGCCCACATAGGCTACACGGCAGCCCACGCTTTGCAGTGCATGCCCACATAGGCTACACGGCCGCCCACGCTTTGCAGTGCATGCCCACATAGGCTACATGGCCGCCCACGCTTTGCAGTACATGCGCACATAAGCTACACGGCCGCCCACGCTTTGCAGTGCATGCACACATAGGCTACACGGCCGCCCACGCTTTGCAGTGCATGTGCGCATAGGCTACACGGCCGCCCACGCTTTGCAGTGCATGCACACATAGGCTACACGGCCGCCCGCGGTTTGCAGTGCATGCACATATAGGCTACACGGCCACCCCCGCTTTGCAGTGCATGCGCAGATAGGCTACACGGCCGCCCACGCTTTGCCCAAACATGCATGCTTTTTGCATATATCCATTTAATAGACCTTTCCACTTTATCCATCCATCATATGACGTCATAACTAACTACGCGACGTGCATAATGGCATCATAATCAATGTCATCATTATGACGTCATGAATGATAATTGACGACAGACTATGCGTTGTTGTACGAATTGTATGTCTTTACTCCTTAATAAATATTCTGTTGAATATTTTTAAAACTAATTTGACTGGGCGCTGTTCAACAGCAGCCAGTCAAATTAGTTTCAAAATATTTAACAGCTTATCTGTATAGTTTTCTGGAAATGAAGAGTCAGGAAGTTCAGAGATCGATCGATCCCAACACGAACGGTGTGTGTGGAGCTTAGCTAGCGATGGGCTGGGTATAGCTAAAACATTGATAGTCAGGGAGTTCAGCGATCGATCGATCCCAACACGAGCGAGGTGTGGGCGGAGCTTAGCTAGAAGTGTGTGGGGCTTAGCCAAAACTGGAAAGGCCCATTGTTTTATCCCACATGCTGCGTCGCGGGCAAGGTCCAGTTTAATATCACTATCATCAACTTCGTCAGAAATTATAACTTTACACGAGCGTTTGTGTTAGAGCTTCTGTTTTTCACATAATGCTGTTATGATGGAGGGATCCATCTGATCTGTTACAAAAGTATCCGACATGATAATCACGCCACTTGCTAGCGGAGGTCACTATCAAATGGTATAGGTCCGGCATTAGTGGCAAAGGTTCGACAGTAGCCATCTCAATTATATGTGTTTGGTGAATTTAAAGCTTAATACACATTATGTTGAATAATTTTAAACTAATTTTAATGAGAAGCGTTGCTACCATTGTTACCATGGAATTGAAATTTATGATTCATAATCTAAAAATGGATCCAAACGTGTATGCAAATTGGGCGGAGCGTAGCTAGAAATGGGTGTGGCATAGCTAGACATGGTGTGGCTTAGCTGGAAATGGGTGTGGCCTAGCTAGAAATGGGTGTGGTATAGCTAGAAATGGTGTAGCTTAGCTAGAAATGGGTGTGGCATAGCTAAACATGTATCCCTCTATTATGTGATAGAGTGGCTATCATTCGACGAGTAGTCCTAGGCACTGGCCATTTGTACTAGCTTCGAGTGCGCCTTGGTTTCAAGTCATGGATAACATGCTTATACTGCATACTTGTACCCAATCACATTGTATTATCAGTAGGCCTACAATAAAATATGTTTAAATAAAAAATGCTTATACTATAAGAAAATGGAAAATGGTCAATGCCGTCTACGCCGTACATAAAAAGCAAATATGTCTTACATGGGGATCCACCTTCAGGAGAATTATCTCGCATTTTGTTCGTTCCCATAACTCCGTAGCTGAGATCAGTATGCCATTCCGCAAAATAGTCAGTTGGTCGAATTCGTAGAGTTAACTTTGATGGAAATGTTTTCCCGCGATTTGAAAAACTTCCTTCAAAGACTACACCACCAAACCATTTCTTTATCGTAGATGAGTTTTTCAAATCCTTAAATGTTTGGATCATCTCATCTTCTGTGGCAACTGGAAGAGCTGTGGGAGAGAAGCAATTGAACAACAATTAGCAGCAGCAGCAGCAGCAGCAGCAGCAGCAGCAGCAGCAGCAGCAGCAGCAGCAGCAGCAGCAGTAGCAGTAGTAGTAGTAGTAGTAGTAGTAGTAGTAGCAGCAGCAGCAGCTATACAGTAGCAGTAGCAGTAGTAGTAGTAGTAGTAGTAGTAGTAGTAGTAGTAGTAGTAGTAGTAGTAGTAGTAGTAGTAGCAGCAGCAGCTATACAGTAGCAGTAGCAGTAGCAGTAGTAGTAGTAGTAGTAGAAGTGAACGCATGCGTTTATTTAGCTCTGCAATTGCTGCCCGAATTTGCTAGTTTCTAGCGCGATTTTGTAGATAAATATTATACATATAGGCCTACTTTGAATTAGTATTTCCTTTCAAACTTTATGTTTAATTTGTAAATTCTTGTCTTGGTTGGAGCGCATTTTGTGTCTCCATTTTATAAAGGCACTCCTCTTAGCTGGCGGTTTCAGCCATTTAATAGGGCTCCTCTTACTGTGGTCAATGCAATACTTTTCTCCCCGCGCCAGTATGCTATTTCTATAGTTCGTTGGCTAGCGCATTATATTTGGCAAGATCGCTTGAGTGAGTGGATTTAATTCCTTTGTCATTTGTAAGCGCAAGTCTGGTACTTTGATTTTATAAATCTTTATGGTCAGTTGGCTGTCCCTGGTCAACTCGAACAGACTAACAAATATATGTCTGTAATATGTTAGTATGCATTAGGGAACCACTTTAATCGGTTAGGTGTTAGTGAACCACTTAATAAGTGGTTCAAACTAACAAATATACGACTGTACTATCTATTCGTATATTTGTTGGTTGACGTCAGGGTTTCAAAAGGGGACACTATTTATTTAGTGTTTAGCTCTTTCCCCGACGTCTTGGTGTGAAATTTTTGTATTATATATTGTAGTAGTATGGGTTTCCTCTTTTTATAAAACACCATGGCAACCTATAAGCGTACCCTAAGCCTTAAGGTAATAACTAAGGGGTGGGGTGTCACGGCTATCGACGTGTATCATGGGTTAAAGGACGTCGTTGGCGCGGGACCTGCTGTTTTGCAGGGGCTTATCAATGTTTCTAAAACTGTATGGAATGTAACAGTGTCAAATGTGGGGGGGGGGGGGGGGGTGTCAAGGAAAAGCTTCTAGAAGATGTTCTTATTGTAAAAGGCGAAGTTTGTAACATAGAGGAAATCGAGTCAGATAGGTTGCTAGTGAAGATGAAGGTTCCACTAGAAATTCCAGATGACAGAATCATGAATGAACTCAAGAAGTATGGCAAAGTTCAAAAGATTGAACGGGAAACGTATCCCTTTGACAGAACGCTAGAAAACGGTGTAAGACGCATCTGGTTTGAAAAAGTGGATAGCCGTTACCAAGCAGATTGACGCTTGATGGCAGCTTTGTCCTGCCCTTATGGTATAGAGGGCAAATTAAAGAGTGCTGGATCTGCCTAAGTACTGACCATTTGGCAACAGATTGTCCCAATCGAAACAAATGTTTGCTCTGTGGTTCAGTTGACCATTTTAAATGGCGCTGTCCAAAAAATCAAAACAAGCCCTCAGTATCAGGAGATAATCGCCCATTAAAGGATGCAACTGAGTCAAATTCTTCTGGAGCAATCACTACGGAAGCTGTTGTTGTGGTTCATGCCACTGAAAATGACACAAACAAATCATCAAATCCTGTTAAAGTAACTACAGTTGATGAAATTCAAGTATTAGAGGAGGGTATAACCTTCAGTCAAGAAAATAATCAAAATGCAGTGGAGCCAAACGTGGCTGTAAAAGACACGCAGGAAAATGATGATCTTACAGAAGAGCCAGTTTACAATTCCTTAGAAGATGAATTAAAATTAGGACAGGATAAGATTAGGACTCAGAAGACGGAAAGTTCAGTCGATTTTTCACTAAGCCCACTTGATTTAAGTCAGCTTGAAGATATGAGAAATGACGCTCCTGCCAAATGTAACTTAGGTAGCAATAGGCGTCATACAGAAGACAATAGCTCAGAATCTGAGATTGAAGTAAATTATATGGATGATGATACAATGTCAGTTGCAGAATCAGATGTGTCCATTCAAACACAGAGTTCACAGATGAAAGATGAAATGGTAATGCACCGATCAGAAGGGGGTGAAGTGTTAGGGCCATATGTAACGGCGAGAGGCGTGAAATATCGTCTACTGTGCCATGATTCTGATATTTCCAAATACGATTATTTGTCTGTGGTAGAACTAGGAAACATTGAATTCGCAGGCAAATTAGGTAAATGGTCTCAGAAACGAGCTAAACCCCCAAATCAAGTTAATCTAATAATGGCGGTTGTAAACATCATTTCACAAATTATGATTATCTGCACCATCAATTGCAGAGGATTAAATACCGAATTCAAGCAGCGCCACTTGCTTGAAGAATTAGCAAATGAGAGAGTTGATACTGCTTTTCCACAAGACACCAAAATTCAAAAAATTGAAGTGTATGAATCTCTAAAAGATATTTCAAAATGGCAGATTTTTTATTCTTTATCACAAGATAATAGCGTGGGAGTGGCCATTCTTATCCTGCCCCGCTGTCTCAACTATGTTGATGTTATATCGTCGTCATCAGATACAAATGGACGATGGATTTGTGTATCAATTGATGTACTAAACACAAGTTTAAATTTGATGTGCCTTTATGCGCCAACCTCTCATCAATTGCGCCATGAATTTCTAAATGATGTTTCCACAATAATTCAAGACAGAATGCCTGAAAACCTAATTAGGGGCGGTGACTTTAATTACATATTAGATGAAGTTAAAGACAGACACGCTAGGTCTAATTTTAATGACACATCCCATAATATTTTGAAACACATCTGTGAATATAAAAGCTTGTTAGACACTTATCGGATTGAAAATCCAGAGGGCAGGGACTTTACTTGGTTTTCTACCGATGGAAAGAAAGCATCCAGATTGCACAGGATCTATGTAGAACATCATTGAAAGGTTACATGTGTAAAACTAACATAAAACCAGTAACTTTCTCTGATCACAATATGTTTTCCATCACATTAGACAATGCCGACTGGATCAAACGAGGAGATGGATTTTGGAAACTCAATGTAGCGTTGTTACGAGATAGTTGCTATCGCAAATGTGTAGAAAGTTGTTGGAGGCATTGGGATGAAAAGAGAAGTTTGTATGAATGTATAACAGACTGGTGGGAGGATGTTAAATCCGACCTGAAGCATATTTCAAGGCAGTATTCCATCAAGAAAGCACGAGAAATGTGAAAGCGTAAAAAGGCGCTTCAGCGGTCGGTGTGTAAAATTAATAAGAAAATTAATGATGGAGAATATAATTATTACGAACTATTAGTTAAATTAAAAGGTAGACTAAATGAAATAGAGCAATATCAGTTTGATGGGGCCAAAATAAGGGCAAGAGCACAAATGCACACCGAGGGTGAAAAGCCTACACGTTACTTTTCTAACTTGGAACAATCAAGAGGTATAGAGAAATTAATGCGCTCACTGAAGGCTAATGATGGTGTATCAGTGTCCTCAAATGCAGAGATGATGGAAACAGTATCCACATTTTACAACTCATTGTATAAATCTGAGGGAAGTGATGAAACTGCAACTAGAGATATTTTAGCTAATATAACGCAAAGACTTCCAGATGCATGTCGCAAAAGTTGTGACCAATTACTAACAATTGATGATTTGACAAAATCCCTCAAAGGTATGAAGTTAGAAAAGTCCCCTGGCTGCGACGGACTTCCAGTCGAATTTTATCAAACATGCTGGCACATATTTGGTCCAGTATTAGAAGAAATAGCAGCTAGCATTTTTAAGCAAGGGCATCTCCCTCCATCGATGGCCCAAGCATATGTTCGGCTTATATACAAGAGGGGTGACAGAAATAAAATACAGAATTATAGACCAATCTCTCTACTCTGTGTAGACTATAAGATTATTACTCGGGCACTAACATTAAAACTTGGCGCAGTCCTAGGCGAAGTAATTGATGATGATCAAACGTGCTCTGTACCAGGAAGAACGATATTAAACAATACATTGCTTATACGAGACCTTATTCAATTAGTTGAACAGGATTGCATCCCAGCAGCAATAATAGCACTTGATAACGAGAAGGCGTTTGACAGACTTGAATGGGATTTCTTGTTTAAGTCTTTAGACCATATTGGCTTTGGTTCCAGATTTATTAAATGGGTCAATATTTTATATACCGATATAACAAGTTGCTATTTAGTCAATAATCATCTATCTGAACCTGTAGTGTTGGAACGAGGTGTCAGACAGGGTTGCTCTTTGTCTCCGCTTCTATTCGTCATAGCTATGGAATCGTTGGGGGCCACATTGAGGCAACGTAATGATTTTCAAGGAATATGTATACGTGGTGTAAAGGTGTCTCAATATGCAGATGATACGACTGTATTTGCAGGTAAAAATTCAGATTTTAGAATTTTAAATGGAGTATTATCAGATTTTCAAAAGGCATCAGGGATTAAAGTCAATAGACACAAATCTAAGGGATTATTTTTGGGCGCTTGGAAGGACAGAACTGACAATGTTATGGATATTAACTGGTCAAATGATATCATAATGATTTTGAGTATTTACTTTAGTAGGGAACAGTATGTAATAATAAACTGGGAAGAAAGGCTATCCAAGCTAAAGTGTGCATTAGTAAATTGGAAACGATGTCGCCTAACTGTATGTGGCAGGACATTTGTCCTTAATAATTTAATTTTATCTGGACTGTGGTATACCGCTTCTGTAGTTCATATGCCCAAATCAGTAGAGTCAAAGATCAACACGTTACTTTTGTCCTTCTTATGGGAGGACCAAGCTCATTTAGTATCGCAGTCAATCCTCACCAATGAAAAGCATGATGGAGGCCTGGATTTGGTTACTGTTTTAGCAAAGTGTGCTTCGCTAAAACTGAAATTCTGGAATAAGTTACTCACTTCAAACTCATCTTGGTCAAGTGTTGCAAGGACACTTCTACAAAGGTACGTAGATCCATTTCCAGTAGAATGTTTATTTTTGTGCAATAAACTGCCACCTAACCATCAGAAGATACCAAATGTATATAAAGAACAACTCGAAGCTTTAAAGATATTTACACGATCAATGCAACAACCCAGTTGTTGGGAAGATGCCTTAGAGCAACGTCTTTGGGGCAACGAGTTGATTCATGATAATGATGCTGTATTATATTTGCCCTCTATGGCCAAAAATGGCATTCAGTATTTACGTGATTTAGTTAATCCAAAATCTCTCAAATGGATTGCGATGCAGGATGTAGCAAGAGCAACATCAATGAGGCATATTGATGCCCAAAGCTTATTTCTTAGAATAAAGAATGCAATACCTGGTGAATGGTTCAAATTGCCGATAGCACGTGGCAACAGAGATATGTTGCAACCAACATTAGGATTTAAGTCAGAGCATATAAAATACAACATGGCATCTAGAGCCTGGTATGGAATGCTAATGCAAAGTCGGAGACAGACTCCTGTTGCAGTTAGGCATTGGAACACTTTAGGATGCACGCCAACGAACTGGAAAAATGCGTGGAAAACAATACATCTACCTTGTCTACCAGCAAATGCACGGGACCTGGCATGGCGATTACTCCATCGAAGGCTATGGGTCGGCCATCTGACTTATATGTGCAAAATAACAAGTACAGACCGGTGTTTATTATGTAATACCGAGGAGGAAACAATAGACCATTTGTTTACACAGTGTTCTATAGCTACAGGCTTTTGGGTATATATCAATATGCTCCTTGCTAAATTTGGAATCAAATATGTGATATTAATGGCTGAAACAATTATGCTCAAAGATTGCTCAACTATCGGACGAATCATTAATAGCAAGGAGAAAGAATTGTTAGTAACCCTGTTATCTGTAGGAGTGTGGGCCATTTGGAAGCATCGGTGTTCAGAGGCCAAAGATAAAACAGGAAACAGCCACCAAAGAGCCATACAAGCTATATTTCGATCATGGTTGATAAACTGCATTCATTGTGAATTTTACAGGCTAGTGGAACATGGAAAAGAAAGTAGATATATGGTGCAAAACTGGCCTAGTATCAATTGAACATGGATATCTAAAAATAGCAGAAGCAGAACTTGTATAAGCTAGCACACTCGCTGCTTATTGTATATTGATATATGGTATTTTATTTTATTTAATTGAGTTAATTTTAAAATTTTAATGTCTTAGGAGATGATAATTTTGACGAATAACCTAACCTTGGGAATCGGTATATTTAAATATCAATTGAGCATCGCGTCAATATTCTGGAGGTGATCCGACTTTCGAGTTCATTAGGTTAACAGAGTATGACATCTTACATATATACAATTAACATCCTGTTGTAAATGTTTACTGTAGGTGTATTTGTTCCAGGGTAATTTACAAAGACTTACAATGAAGTAAATTTAAAATGTGACCCCAGAGCGCCGTCTATGTAGTCATAGTTTGTATACTTTTGCGTTGTGCATTTTACAACATAAAGGCTACTACGCCTGCTCGGTATTTAAGAATCGGCCAACTGGCGTCAATGATTGACCTTTTGTTACTTATTGACGAGTCACCTCGCCACTAGTTGGCGAGCTGCACTCGCCATTTGGGCCAATACTATATGGTGTGCTACGTTAAACTACATATGATCTACTTGGCCTGCCGGTCATGAATCGGCTCAATGGCGTCAATGAGCAGCAGTAACTTACTGCTAATTATTGATGAGTCACTTTACCACTTATTGGGTAACTATGCTCGCCATTTGGGCCTACTACTACACGGTGTGCAAATAGTAATGGCTTTGTTGAATTATATTATGTTATCAGCTCTTTATTAAGGTTTTTTTCTATGTAATTATGCCATGGGTGTGGTATATGGTAATAGAGTATTTTAGCTTGCACTGTTTTGATATGTTAAGGTTGTATTGTTATTCATATACTATTAATAAAGCCTGCTATTTGCCCCAATTTTATATGGGGGTTTGCAAGCCTTTTTTAAAGGAGTTCCTCCGTGAGGTGTGTCCGACTGCGTCAGCGTCGGATTTTCAAAAAAAAAAGAGAAAAAAAGTAGTAGTAGTCGAAGTGAACGCACGCGTTTATTTAGCTCTGCAATTGCTGCCCGAATTTGTTAGTTTCTAGCGCGATTTTGTAGATAAATTTTATACATATATTTCGTATTAGTATTTCCTTTCAAACTTTATCTTTAATTTGTAAATTCTTGTCTTGGTTGGAGCGGATTTTGTGTCTCCATTTTCTAAAGGCACCCCTCTTAGCTGGCGGTTTCCGCCATTTAATAGGTCTCCTCTTACTGTGGTCAATGCAATACATTTCTCCCAGCGCCAGTATGCTATTTCTATAGTTCGTTGGCTAGCGCATTATATTTGGAAAGATCGCTTGAGTGAGCAGATTTAATTCCTTTGTTATTTGTAAGCACAAGCCTAGTTCTTTAATTATATAAATCTATATAGTCAGTTGGCTGTCCCTGGTCAACTCGAACAGACTAACAAATATATGACTGTACTATCTATTCATATATCTGTTAGTATACTTTAATAGGTTAGGTGTTAGTGAACCACTTAATAAGTGGTTCAAACTAACAAATATACGACTGTACTATCTATTCGTATATTTGTTGGTAGGCGTCAGGGTTTCAAAAGGGAATACTATTTATTTGGTGTTTAGCTCTTTCCCTGACGTCTTGGTATTATATATTTGTATTATCTCCCTTTATATATTGTAGTAGTATGGGTTTCCTCTTTTCCTAAAACACCATGGCAACCTCTTATAAGCGTACCTTGAGTCTTAAAATCACGACAAAGGCTTGGGGGGTTTCGGCAATTGAGGTGTACCATGGGTTGAAGGACGTAGTTGGGGCAGGGCCACGGGTCCTTCAAGGTCTCATTAACGTTTCCAAATCCGTATGGAATGTCACCGTGGTTAATGAAAGTGTGAAGGAAAAGTTGCTCGATGAGGTCCTTGTCGTGAAGGGTGGGGTGTGTAATGTGGAGGAAATAGATTCTGATCGTCTATTAGTTAAGATGAAGGTTCCGTTAGAGATCCCAGATGAACGGGTTATCAATGAATTGATCAAGTATGCCAAAGTAGAAAAAGTAGAACACCAACATGATCGAGCCTTAGAAGATGGCATCAGAAGAATTTGGTTCGAAAAGGTAGAACAACCTCTCCCAAGTAAGGTCACGGTAGATGGTCGATTTATCTTGCCATTATGGTACAGGGGGCAAATCAATAGTGTGTAGAATCTGCTTAAGCACAGAACATCTTGCAACAGATTGCCCTAACAAAAACAAATGTATAGTTTGTGGGGCATCTGATCATTTTAAGTGGCGATGCCCGCAGAACAAATCTGTCAAAGAGGGTGCTGATAAAAGTGCAGAGCAAGTTGTTTCTAAAGAAAATGTCATGGAACCGGTAGTTGCTGAGATTGTAGCTGAAGTCCATGTTAATGAGAGCATGTTTCTAAAGAAAATATCAGAGAACCGGTAGTCGCTGAGACTGTAGCTGAAGTCAAATGTTAATGAGGAGCATGGTGAAAAAACTAAGAATCCAATCGCTGTAGTTGCAGGTGATGAAATAGAGGTTCTAGATGAGGGGCTAAGTCTTACTCCAGTAACAAGTCAATCCAAGTCTGATGTCAGAGAGCTTAATTCCACACAAGTTGAAGATGATGGTCAATACCCTCTGGAAGAAAATTTTAATTTAGGTCAAGTAAAATTCAGGTCGCAAGATACTGAAATAAATTTTAATTTTCCACTGAGTACACTCAATCTAGACGATGTGAATAATATAGAGAAAGTAATTGGTGTCTCGGGTCGATTGATTGGAACAAAGCGACAGAAAGATGGAGACAGTTCTGAATCAGAAATAGAGGAAAGTGATATAGAAGCCCTGTAGGTGGGGCTTAGAATACACCTTCCGTATCCTCTGCGTGTCCTAAGAGGCGACTAAAGGAGGTCAGGGTGAGGTAACCCTGACAGAAACCTCGAGTGCTGAAGACGGAGGTTCCAGGCCGCACGGCGGACTCTAATAAACCATGGATCCACGCACTTAACGCCTATGATCATGTCGATAGTCACTTACAGGACTGGCGGTATGATCAGCGAACGAAAATAAGAAGAAGAAGAAGAAGACGATAATATGTCAGTGACTGAATCCGATATATCCATTCAAACACAGAGCTCTAAATCACCCGATGAAATGGTCATGTACAGGTCAGAGGCAGGAGAGGTGTTAGTTACATATGTGATGGCAAAAGGGGATAAATATAGGCATCTGCGTCATGATTCAGATATATTAAAATATAAGCATTTGAAAAAAGTTGAACTAAGTAGTACAGAGTTTGAGAGTAAAATCGGTAAATGGTCTAAGAGAGGGTCGAAAAAACCAAAATCCAGATAGCTTAATAATGGCGGTTGTACACATCATGTTATTACTTTTTATGCCAATTTGTACACTCGATGGTAGAGGCTTAAATAGTGACATAAAACAGCGTCTTACTAGAGACTCTAAAAAATAAGCAGATTGACATTGCTTTGATACAGGAAACAAAGATTCAGAAATCAGAATTATACGATAATTTAGAAAAGATTTCTGGATCCAGAATATTCTATTCATTTTCCCAAGATAATAGTGCTGGCGTAGCAATTCTTATACTCCCTCGTTGTTCAGCCTATCTAAATAAAATCTCTTCAGTATCAGATGCAAATGGTCGCTGGGTGAGAGTCACAATAGATATACAACACACACGTTTCACGTTGCTGTGTATATATGCACCTGCATCTCATCAACTACGTCGTAATTTTTTTAATGAGATGTCTACAACAGCACTAGGTAACATCACTGAGAGCTTAGGAATGGGTGGTGACTTTAATTGTGTCGTGGATAAAGAAAATGACAGGAATGCAACTTCAAATTATACTGATACATCACATAGACTCTTAAAACACATATGTGATAATGAAAATTTAGTTGACACCTATAGAATATCAAAACCTCACGGTAAAGATCTTACATGTTTTTCGGCAGATGGTAAAGTTGGGTCAAGGATCGACAGAATTTATGTGAATAGCTTGTTGACAGGGTACTGGAGAGATGTTAATATTAAGCCAGTCGCATTCTCAGATCACAACATGGTTTGTGTAACCTGTGTCAATGCTGACTGGGTAACTAAAGGGGTCGGATCTTGGAAATTAAACACAACACTGTTGGGAGAAGAATTTTATAAGAATAATATAGAGAGTTGTTGGCAGCATTGGATTAATAAGAAAACATCATATAATAGCACATTGCAATGGTGGGAGGATGTAAAACTGCATTTAAAGTATGATTCCCGACAGTATGTTATTAGAAAAGCACGGAAAATACGAAAACGCAAGAAAACACTTCATCGATCACTGATGAAAATTAATGCTAAAATAAATAATGGTGAAGATAATTATTATGAATTACTGGTTAAAATTAAAAGTAAAATAAGAGATATAGAACAATATGAGTTTGAAGGTGCAAAAATTAGAGCAAGAGCCCAGATGCATGCAGAAGGGGAAAGGCTAACCCGATATTTTTGCACATTAGAAAAAGCACGGGCAATAGATAAGGTGATGTGCTCATTAAACATGCCAGATGGTTCAACCGTCTTTACCAACAATGAAATGAGTACTATTGTATGCAATTATTATGAGTCATTGTACAAGTCAGAGGGAATTGATGAAGATGCAAAATTGGATTTGCTAGAAAATATAGACAAAAAAGGTGTCAGACACAGGCAGTGAATTCTGTGATCAACCCTTAACACTAGAAGATTTAACTAAATCTCTCAAAGGCATGAAACTAGAAAAATCACCTGGGTGTGATGGCCTTCCAGTTGAATTTTACCAAACCTTTTGGCACCTTGTAGGTCCAATTATGGAAGAGTTAACCACTGAAATTGTTGAGAAAGGCCATTTACCACCAACTATGGTGAGGGCATACGTCTAATTCAGAATTACAGACCAATTTCTCTACTATGTGTAGACTACAAAATAATATCCAGAGCACTAACATTGAAACTTGGTAGTGTTTTAGGAGAAATTTTTGGAACAGATCAGACATGTGCTGTACCTAGGAGGACAATTTTAACCAACACCATGTTAATAAGAGACCTTATACAATTGGTTGAGAAGGATAGCATCCCTTCAGCTGTGATTGCCTTGGACAACGAAAAGGCATTTGACCGTGTGGAATGGGATTTTCTTTTTAATTCTTTGCAATTCTTTGGGTTAGGCACAAACTTTATTAAATGGGTTAAGATGTTATATACGAATATCAAGAGTTGCTATTTAGTGAACAATCAATTATCCAGAGAAATTGTGTTAGAAAGTGGTGTTAGACAGGCAGCTAATGACCAGCCGCTTGAAATCAATTGGTCTAGTGATACCATTAGGATTTTAGGCATCTATTTTAGCAGGAAACCGAATACAACATAAAATTGGGATGAACGAGTATCTAAGCTTAAGAGAATATTAGCAAATTGGAAGCGTCGTGGTCTTTCAATTTTTGGTAGAGTGTTTGTTTCAACAACTTGCTATTATCTGGGCTATGGTATACAGCATCTGTTGTGCACATGCCAAAACCCGTAGAAAAGGAGGTTAACCAGTTGATATTGTCATTCATATGGGAAGAAAAGAGTCATTTAGTTTCCCATCGTGTTCTTAATAATGCTAAGTTAGAAGGAGGACTTGATTTAATTGATCTTAAAGTGAAATGTGTTTCTTTATGGCTAATGTTTTTGAATGATCTTATTACATCAGATGCGACGTGGGCATGTGTTTCACGAGCTCTCGTGGAGAGAATTGTAGAACCATTTCTGGCAGAGTGTGTTTTTACCTCAAAGAAGCCAGCTCCAAATAGCCAAATGATACCAGATGTGTTTAAAGTTCAAGTTATGGAGTTAGAAATATTTGACAGACACATACCTCCGCCTACGTGCTGGAAGGAAGCACTAGAACAGCAATTATGGGGCAATAGTAATATATGTTATAATAATGCAGTACTTTATCTGCCGTCCTTTGCAAAATATGGCATTCAAAGTTTGTCTGATATGACAACACCCACCCCCCCCCCCCGCACCCCCAAACACGTAAATGGATTTCAATGCAAGAAGTAGCTAGAAAAACACATATGAGGCATATAGATGCCCAGCGGTTACTAAATAAAATAAAACATGCTATACCAATTGAATGGTTTTATCTGCCAAATGTAAATCATAATAGTTTGACTCCGCAACCCGCACTAGTTCTTGATGATGAGATGTTAAAATACGAAATGAGATCCAAGGAATGGTACCACGTTATGAGACGAAAGCAAGTAACACCTCCCATAGCAATTAAGAGATGGGATGACTCAAGCTATAAACCATCCAGTTGGAAAAATGTATGGAAAACCTTACATTCGCCATACATACCACATATGGCTCATGATTTATTGTGGCGATTACTACATCGACGGCTATGGGTGGGACACTTGACATACAAGTGCTAAATAATGACTTCTGATAGGTGTTACTTATGTCAAACAGACGAGGAAACAATCGAGCATTTATTTTCAGAATGTCCAAATCTTGGCACAATTTGGAGCTACGCCCATTGTTCTAGAACCACGTGTAGTCTTATTTAGAGAATTTGGATCAAGCGGTGTAAATATCACAAAGTCTGATAAGACTATTTTAATAACAATGCTAACCATAGGTGTTTGTGCCATTTGGAAACATCAGTGTGCGCAGACGAAAAATCCATCTATGGGCAATCACAATAGAGCAATAAAGGCAATATTTCGTTCATTGCTGTTGAATCATATTCCTTGCGAATATTTTAGATTAAAACAGCATGGTAAAGAAAAGGTATTTACGGATATATGGTGCAAAACAAACATAGTTTCAATAAAGTTGGAAACTGTAAAAATAAATGAGCCTGCACTAGCGGAAGTCATTCAATTACTATAACTGTTTTATCTGTGTCTTTTAATTAATTTGTGTCTTGTAATTCATTTTTAGTCTGGATTTTGATATTGTTAAGTTTAATAATTTGTGTTAACAAATAAACAGACTGGGGTAATTTAATAATCAATCGTTAAAGTAAGTTGCCATTGAATTATAAAATAGTCCCAGGTAATTTTAGAAACTTGCACAGGGCTTTATAGAGTTATTTGTTCCCAGATAATTTACAAAACCTTACAATAAAGTAAATCGAAAATGTAAACAAGAGCGTCATCTATTTTTCTGTAACTTTGCTGCCGATATGTGTTATACTACCCAAATGCTACTACGCCCGGTGATCTTTAAAGAATCAGCCCACTGGTGTCAATGATTGACTTATTTGTCATTGATTGACGAGTCACTTTTCAATTGTTGGACAGTTGCACTCGCCACACGGGCCTACTACCACACCTGAATTGAATAGTAATTTACAAAACCTTGCAATAAAGTAAATCGAAAATGTAAACAAGAGCGCCATCTATTTTTCTGTAATTTTCCTGCTGACTAAATGTGTCATACTACCAAAATGCTAGTACGCCCGTTGATCTTTAAAGAATCAGCCCACTGGCGTCAATGATTGACTTGTTTGTCATTGATTGACGAGTCACTTTTCAATTGTTGGACAGTTGCACTCGCCACACGGGCCTACTACCACACCTGGATTGAATAGTAATGCCTTTGTTAAGTTTTGTTTTGCTATCAGATCATTATCAGCTTATTGTTTTGTATCTATACCATTTAAGACGTATGTATTTATAGATTGTATTAATGCTCGTTAGTTAGATATGTTATTTATTTTTTGTTTTGGTGTAATATTAATCAGGCTTACTAGTTCACCAGGTTTTTTTCTGGGGGCTTGCAAGCCCTTTTAAAGGAGTTCCTCCGTGAAGTTTGTCCGACTGCGTCAGCGTCAGATTTTCAAAAAAAAAGAAAAAAGTAGTAGTAGTAGTAGTAGTAGTAGTAGTAGTAGTAGTAGTAGTAGTAGTAGTAGTACCACAGAAAGAAACAGGATTATATAGTTCCAAGAGCGACACAGACTACTGAAAACGTAGAGAAAGTATTCCCAGTATTGAACAAACGCCAAAGCGTATGCCAGCAAATATAGCAATATATGGACTTCTCACAAGCCTTTGCGAAACCGCGACAAAACCTTTTGAGGCATATTCCTGTGAACAATATCTCGTCGTTCATGATCGATACCAAGAACGACGACTGAGAAGGACTGTACAAATCGCTGATACTGTGTCCTGCTACCTGTCTTATAGGATCTCACGACTCTCATGATATAAGTTCATGACAGCCAACACGCTATTCACGAATTGTAATATTATTGTAAAATATCTACAGATGGTGAAATGTGCCCAAAGCGAGGGTGTGTGGGAGCCACATATCTTAGCATTCCATTGCATGCTGCCATACTTTCACATTTATGATCGTACCAACTATGCAGAATGAGGAATCATATATCTAGCAGAGATGAATCAGTTACTAGATGAGGTCCTCGAAGAGTTCAGTAGAGCAACTTCATAATAAAGGTAGCAACGACAACATCTAACCAGGTAGACCTGATCGGAGTCCAGAATGGTTGAATGGAACTGACAAGAGGAGTGATGGGGGCAGTACGCATCACAAAATCTCTACCTGCTTTATGCAGATGGACTATTTCATTGAATTTTCGAGCGCAAATTGCGACAGACACCAGACAACTCTATAGCATTATGTTTGACGATTCATTGGTTCACAAAGAGGCAACTTAGAGTCGCAGCCTGAAAGATTTTGAAGCTGATGATAAAGTCGAGCAGGTCTTAGAAACATTCCATTAGCAGACAGAATGCATAGCCAGGCACAGCAAAATATTGCAACAAAGGATCAGACTACCGAGGATGTCACAGATTCCCTGATTCATGCTTGAGATCGATGGTGTAAGAATGTTGGAGAGTTTGTGAGAGACAAGCTTATCCATACTTCTTCTTCTTTTCGAACGCTGGTATCACACTTGGAGAGCCGTTCCCAAGATGAAATCTGTGGTTTTCTGCAGTTCTTCCACAGGCCCATACAGCTTTTCAAGAAAAGAGGTTGTCAAAGGCCAGATCTCTTCTCTCAGCAGCTGATACGTACTGCAACATTGAAGTATGTGCTCTGTGGTCTGTTCTGCTTCTCCACAAGGACAAGCGGGCGATATCGTAAGGTGGAACCGCCTGTACATGTGTTGGTTTAGTCTGGTGTGTCCAGTTTTGAGACGAAAAATGGTCACTTGCTCTGGCCTCGAGAGATGATGGTAGGCATCTTCTGATTGAGGTGTTCTCTAGAGTGCCTTGATGATAGTCTTCATCCTTGTATAGGTAACCATGTTTTCTGTCTGATTCTCTTCTGCACCCACCTTTGCCATCTTGTCTGCTTCCTCATTTCCTTGGACTCCACAGTGTGAGGGGATCCACTGCAATGCTATCCGAAAGCATTTGATGGTTTGTATTGCTTCTTCAAGTTGTGGCAGCTTACCTTTGGTGACAGCCTCAAGGACGGAGCGGGCATCAGATAAAAAGACAATCTGTGCAATAGGGTCTGCTGTTCTGCTGATGGTATTAGCTGCATGAACCAGTGCTTCGACTTCAGCTCTGTAGTTTGTGCAGTGTTTGCCTGTCGGTATTGCAGCTGACTGTTGTCCGTTTGGATACTGTATGTGCAGTCCGGCACCTCCGCTCCTAATTGCATCTTTGGCTGATCCATCTGTGTAGATCCTTATCCATGTCTCCTGAGGGTACATTTCTTCCAGCATGGCTAGGGTAAGGGCCTTCTTGCTCACATCACTGTGTTCATCTTTGGTTGTGAGATGAGGTACTGTGGTGCGAATAGCTATGCTCTCTAGTTTGTTTTCCCAGGGTGGAGGATCAAGTATGTGGGTTGGGTCTTCTATTTGTGCTGGCAACATTTCTTGGTGTTTCCTTTGAAGTGCTTTTGTCTCTTTCACAAAACTTGATCTTTTAAGTCTTCCTGATGACAGCTGTGTTTGCCTGGTCTTCATCGGGTGGTTGTTGAACGGTTTGAACTTTGCAGCTTGGATCAGTGCTTTGCATTCCCTTCCTTTGCTAAGTGGGGGGATGCCTGCTGTCTGCTCCATTTTTTCTATTGGTGTTGATCTCATTCCACCAGTGATGATGCGCAGTGCCTGGTTTTGTACTGTGTCGAGGTTCTGTTGCTGACATTTAGTTAGCTGCTGTCATCCAAGAGCTGGATCCATACTCAAGGTGTGGTCGTACGGCACCTAGGTAGATGGTCTTGAGGATCCTTTCATTGGCACCCCACTTTGTTCCTGCCAGCTTCCTCATGATGTTAACTTTCTTCTGGCCTTTGCCTCTGCATTCTGGATGTGCTACTTCCATGTTAATCTTCTGTCATACGTGACTCCCAGGTATGTCTGCTGGTCCTCATACTCGAGGGGAGTACCGCCCAGTGTCAGATTGCCAACCTTGGTTTTGGTGGACAGTGAGAATAGCATGGCTGATGATTTTTCTTTGTTGATGGTAATACACCAGCGACTGGCCCAAGCTGTAATTCTGTCCAAGGCGAGCTGCATTCTGCACGTGGCAGTCGTTGTGTACTCCTCGGTGCACCAAAGTACGAGGTCATCTGCATAGAGGGCTGCTTGGGTCCCATTGGACAGCTCTGCTAGTATGTCATTAATGAAGAGTATGAACAGAGTTGGTGATAATACTCCGCCTTGTCACACCCCTTGTCTCAGCAATACATTCTGTTCAGATTGTCCATCCACCAGCACCATAGCTCTGCGATTGTGTAGGTATGACTTGGTCCATCGGAACATGTTGCCACCAATGCCTGTGCGCCGGAGCTTCACCAGGAGGCTATCCTTCCACACCTTGTCAAATGCCTTCTGCAGATCGATAAAGGCAGCTAGCATCACCTTCTTGGCTTGAAAAGTGTCCTCTATGACCTGTGCAAGATGTGCTGTTTGATCTTCTGTGCTCCTGTATCTTCTGAAGCTGGCCTGCTCTGAAACTATAATGTTCTCCGACTCCAGGTACCACTGCAACCGCTGGTTGACGATGCGCTCCATGGTCTTGCATATGCAGCTTGTAAGACTGATAGGATGGTAGCTCAGCACTTTCGTCTTGTTCTGCCCTTTTTCAGAATAGGGGTCATTCTGGCTTCCTTCCAGCACTGAGGAACCTCTCCAGTGGTCCAACTGAGATTAAAGATGTCTAGCAACTTGTGGAGAGATGCATTACCAAGGTGTTGGATCATTTCATTCGTAATGCCATCTGGCCCGGGAGATTTCTTCTTCTTCAATTGGTGGATAGCCTTCTTCAGTTCTGCTAAACTAATGTCAACTTTCATTGCATCATGAGTGTTGGTGTCTGTTCTTTCCTTTTGCTCTTTTCTAACCTCTTTTTGACGCATTCGTGGTATAGAAATGTTGCTTTCTTTTGCATATGCCTTCGCAAATGCATCTGCAGCCATCTTTCCTGTCAGTGTTTGTCCATCTTCTTCAAGAGTAATGTTCTCCCTCCCGACACCCTCATCATTCAGTGCTTTAGGCAGTCTCCATAGCGTTGTGCTGTCTCTCTCTCAATTAAACCCTGCCGTCTTTTCCCTCCAGCTTCTTCTCTTGGCCTCCAGCTTGGTCTTTAGATACCTGGCTTTAGTTTGTTGTAGCGTGAAGTGGTTTTCATGACAGGGATTACCCTCTGCATCTTCTCTGGCCTTGTCTAGTTTATCATGTGCTGCTTGCAGTTCTGTTGTCCAGTAGGGGCGGCAGCTTTTCCTGAACCCTCGAGGAATCGCTTCGTTGGCAGCCTTGAGGATACTTGAATTAAATTCCTTGACAACATTGTTGATGTTTCTCCCTTCTACTACTATATTTTGGGTAAGCTCATTGGAACGAATGCCGAACAGACTCCAATTTGCCTTTTTGTAGTTCCACCTTGGATGTTGAGGTGAACTTGTCGAAATACTTCCAGAAAGAGAAAGGAGGACTGGGCGGTGGTCGCTTCCTCCTAACTGCGATCCGACCACTCTACTGAGGTTTCTGTGAATGTCTTCTGTACAAAATGCCAAGTCCGGCATTGTTGTCGAGTGCCACCGGCGCGAGTAGAAGGCAGGCTGATCTGTGGGATCGTTGACAAGTAAAAGGTGCTTTTCATCTTGCCATGTTTCAATGTCTTCTCCTCGTTTATCAAGTGTTCTGTATCCCCAGCTCTGGGACTGGCTATTAAAGTCTCCCGCAATGAGGAAGTGGCAGTCCGGGACCTGGATTGTGTCAAGTGGGAGATTCTTGTCATTAGGGCAGTAATAATTGACAATGTCAATCACAGAGTTGCTGGTTGTTACCTTGATCTTGATATATTCTGCCTCTTCCATAAAGGTTTTGATCTGGCTGGCGTTCACGCTGTTTCGGAGCAAGGTGATCACCCCGCCTTTCTTTCTTCCTCTTCGATCACACCGGAAAATTTGGTAACCTCTGATCTTAAATGGTTTTCCTTCTTGCAGGTGTGTCTCTTGGATGCAGTAGATATCAATGTTGTTTTCGTGCAGGAACTGTTCGAGCTCTGATTTCTTGTTGGTAACCCCTTCTGTGTTCCAGTGCATGATGTTGGTACTGGGGTTCACTTTGGGTTTGGTCTTCTCTTTCGGTTGGCCAGTAGCTCTCCATCCCCGTCACCTGGCTCCACAAGACGAGTTGATGGGACCTCCAGTAGCTGAGGGTGGGCTCCTTCGAGGCGTGGAGCCCGGCGCTGCACCTGCCTGGCGGATTCTCACTGGGCGAGCACCATTTCGGTTGATTCGATCTCCGAGTGTCATTTCATTAGCGTTGTGCATAATGCTCTAGTTACACCCCTGCGCCACATTGAGGCCGAGCATATAGTCTTAAACAGGGGAGCTTATCCATACCATAAAGCAGATCAGAGATCCTCGACCAAAGAACAAAACACCTGACAAAAAGGGTAGACAGTAAAGACTGACAGATCCATTCTCCAAAGATATCTTATTCCTTACGAGGTTGACAGGAGAGTACACTTAGAAGATATATGGAAGCATGATCTTCTCCCAGTCCCTGTTTCACTAGCAGAGATGGACGGGTGGGTCCATACAGGAACAAAATCTGTGCTCATGGGTGAAGAACACTGATGTAGATGAGCAATAACATGGTCAGTTAATATCAGTGAAGTGTTTAACCTATTGAGACAAAAAGTATTAATGTGTGCCTGGCACTATTATACAGGTGTAATAAAACGCATTATTAGTCCTAGATTTGCGCCTATGAAACAGTATGAAAGATTGATTTGGGTCTTTCTATCATCTTGGAAAATATCTTGACTATTCCTCTAATACCTAAAAGTATATACCCTACAGATTTAAGTATGCTTTTATTGGACACATGTACAATTAAGATATCAAAATGAAAGAGGTCGCCATCAGTCTATTCTGATGTTGGTTAGAAGATGCAATCTCCATTTGTATGTGGCCGCCATTCGCGCAAAGCCATCGTGAACGAAGTGAGCGTATATAGATAACATGTACATACGTGTAATAAGGAAAAATCAACAGAAAATGAGACAAGGAACCAGGCTAAAATACATATACCATGCGACTGAGAAAGCTTTGTTTCCGGTCGCGAGCTTTTTGTTAGTTCCGGTTTCAGCTTATGATATAGCTTTTGTGGTTTCTTCATGGGCCCCGTTGCATTATGGGATACGGTTCTTCATTATGCGTATGTTCCCCTAGTTCTTTTAGGGGGCAACCTATTGCGCATTTTCAATGTCCAAAATTTGTGCGACACCGTTATCATGAAATTGCGTACCTTTACTTTAGAATGTAAAACGAGGCCACGTAAAAGCTGTATTTATTCCTATGTGTGCGTCTGCTAATGCAATATGAGGTTTGGTTGACTGTCTCGTATTATTTTTAACACTGATGGCCGTGGAAAGTCGTTGTTGTGAATGTCGTATGTACTTAGCGCTGATAGCAGGAAATTTAAGGCCGGGTACCATGCAATTCGCACCCGGATGGAATGTACATTCATGTATTTACTTGTGGACATGCATTAATTCCCGTTTTTTGTAGCTTATGTCTGGATAAACGCGATTTTAAAATTCTAGCGGACGATATTTCATTATGATGTCATAGTTACTATGAACTTGTTTGTATTTCCCCAAATAGCGAGGAGCACCGCGATACGTCGGTACAAATTGTATAACGTCATTGGACTGGCGCAGCTATTTAATGATGTATGTCCCGGTAAAAGATGGCTTGAGCAAAAGGAGATTCCACCAAACAATATGCTTGTCCATCTAGGAGTAACCAGGACGGCAGGTGGCAAAGTTGTTATTGAGCCTCTGATAGCCAGCGCATGTCGAACAATTTATGCCCTCCTTGGCGCCGGTCGGCATGGTAAACATGGTCTTAACCCTGCACTGGTTCACAAGATATGGCAGCTGTACATAAGCCCCAGACTGACATATGGATTAGAGGCATGCTATCTAAGTCACACAGATATACTGCAACTTGAAAAGGTACAGCGCCAGAAGCTAAAGCAAATCCAATCCTTACCCGACAGGTGTGCGGATGTCGCAGTATACTCACTTTTAGGTGCTGAACCTGTGGAAGCGGTGATTGGTAAGAAGGTCCTTTCTCTGTATGGCAACATCTGCAGGAGCCCCTAGTCGAAAGAGCATCAACTGCCTAGATACCAAATTGCGGTAAAGAAAATTGGAGCAATCAGCTGGTATTCAATGGTGAAAAGGGTGTTGTTCAAGTACAATCTCCCTTCTGCTTGGGTATTACTGGAGAACCCACTGTCCAAGGCAACATGGCAGAACATGGTGAAGAAGGCCCTGAAGCAGCACTGGACTGCAAAGTGGCGGTCGGAAATTGAGGAAATGGTATCTCTAAAATTCCTGAATTCGACTGCTATATGTATGGGGAAGGTGCATCATGTTTGGTCCTCAGTGTGTGATGATCCGAGAGAAGTGGAGAAGGCTGCAGTCAAGGCAAAATTCCTGACAGGCACCTACACACTGCAAGGCAGCCGGGTGAAGTTCAATCAATATTGGATTGACCCTACCTGTCCTCTATGCGGTGTAGAACCTGAAGATCGCTCCCACCTGATCGCGAGATGTCGACTGTACTCTGAATTATGGCAGAAGTATATATCAAGATTATCCAGTATTCTTCAGATAGTCTGTACGTCTTATCAAGCAGAGACCTTAATCAAGGAGATCAACACTTTTGTACAATTAACGCTAGACAGCTCCCGAGTCTTGCCAGATCAATTTGATGCTGCGATGCACTCAACAGGCATTACAGATCACCTAATACAGAAGATAGAGAAGTGCAGTCGTGATTTCCTTCACAAGATCCACGCCAAGTGATGTCATTTCTTGGATTTGAGACCATAAGACCACCCGATCTATTACTACTCACTTTTCTTGCGGTTGTAGCTCAATATCTGCAAATCAGAACCAGTTAATTGTCGCTGTGATGTATACCTGGTTACCACTAATCATCTTGTTGTGGCCAAGGAACTTTATAACTTGTTTAATTAATGATTATATGATATCCATGGAACTGTTTATTCTAACATTTGTGTGACTGTAGCTGCTATAATGGATTGTCCAGCTGCGTTAAAAATATGTAGTTGCTGTAATCGTGATATTCTGGCACACCAAGTATATATATTCACTACGGAATCTGAGAGGATAATAATGCATGTGTTAACAAATTATTCTACGTACATCATTACCAGGAAAACCTGGGTACACCTAATGAAAAGGCGGGATCTCCTGAACAGAACAGAACAGAACAGCTGGCGGATATTACTGACAATGGGCAGACGCATTGGCGTGAATATCGTGGACTGGATTTACCAGAATGTCCTCCAAGAGTGATGCACAATTAGCTTCAAATGTACTATACATCGGCATACGTGTTTAGGACATTTCGACCCTATACCAATTCACCCTATTTATTTAGGCAATAAAATGGTGTCTGCGTTCGCTTATAGGCAACGCCTATTTTCATATTAGCGAACGCAGTGAGCATAGATAACATGTACGTACGTGTAATGAGGAAAAATTAACAGAAAATGAGACAGGGAACCAGGCTAAAATACATATACCATGCGACTGAGAAAGCTTCGTTTACGGTTGCGAGCTTCTTTTTGGTTCCGTTTTCGGCTTATGATATGGCTTTTGTGGTTTCTTCATCGGCCCCCGTTGCATTATGGGATATGGTTATTCATTATGTGTATGTTCCCCTAGTTGTTTTAGGGCAACCTATTGCCTATTTTCTCAATGTCCAAAGTTTGTGTGATATTGTTATCACGAAATCGCGTACATTTACTTTAGAATGTAAAGCGATTAAATGGTCTGACGGAGACCAAATAAAAGCTTTATTTATTCCTATTTATGCGTCTGTAAATGCGATATGAGGCTTGGTTGACTGTCTCGTATTATTTTTAACACCCATGGCCGTGGAAAGTCGTTGTTGTCAATGTCGTATGTACTTAGCGCTGATAGCAGGAAATTTAAGGCCGGTGCCATGCCATTCGCACCCGGATGGAATGTACATTCATGTATTTACTTTGGGGGAATGCATTAATTCCCGTTTTTTGTAGCTTATGTCTGGATAAACGCGATTTAAAAATTCTCGCGGGCAATATTTCATTATGACGCCATAGTTACTATGAACTTGTTTGTATTTCCCCAAATAGCGAGAAGCACCGCGATACGTCGGTACAAATTTTATAACGTCATTGGACTGGCGCAACTATTTGATGGTGTAGTTCCCGCTAAAAAGATGCAGCAATGCTGGCGGATATTACTGACAATGGGCCGACGCATTGGTGTGAATATCGTGGACTGGATTTACCAGAATGCCTCCAAGCGTGATAAAAAAAATTAGCTTCAATTGTACTATACACGTGGGCATACGTGTTTAGGACATTTCGACCCTATACCAATTCGTCCTATTTATTTAAGCAATAAATGGTGTCTGCGTTCGCTTATAGGCAACGCCTATTTTCATATTATTTGTCTTTCCTGTGTTCCTGGATGCATAAAGAGGAAAACTACATTATCATTCTACTGCATGTATACCAAAATCTATGAAGAAGTACCGCTAATTTGGCGGCCATTTTGTTTTGACATCTTTGCTGATGAAAACGGCAAAATAAAGTTTGGTATAAAGCAAATTCGGAATCAACAGGCCCGAATTAAATTTTAAAAATTGTTATATACTACATTCTAACCAAAAATGCCTTAAAACCTGTGATTTCTCGAAAACGGGTCTAGTTTAGTTGGAGTTATTCCTAAACACGCCATTGCATCTTGTTTCTTAATGCACATTAATGAGAGAGGTGCTGAAAATCATGTTCGCTGTCGACGATGGCGGCATACTTGTGGCATCAGAATGCTTTTGTAAATTAAAATTCTGCCTTCAGAAATATGTTACCTGGGTGGCTCATGGAAATGGATGGATCCGATCTGTCACAACGCATATTGCGTTATATCTCAACTCTAGCAACAGCACCCAGTCAAATTAGTTTCAACAAATTCAACAGCTTCTCTGTATATTTAGCTTGAAATTCAGATTCTTGGAATTCAGGATTCAAACTATATAAATTGATTTCAACACCCTGAAAAAAGTGAGCGAACCTTAGCGAGAAATGAGCGGAGAACAGCTAGAAATGGATCTCTCTATTAGATTAGCAGCAGCAGCTTCCAGTCAATCAGCTTTGGAATATTCAGCAGCTTACCCAGATAACGCAGCTTACTGGGCCGATGCTGGGCCGATACTGTGCCGACAGTGAATGTATCGGCACGGCATCGGCATAGCATTGGCCCAGTAAGCGGCGTTATCAGGGTACCTGTATCTAGCTACCATGAAATTGGCATTCAGGTAATTCAGGTTTCAATATTTCAAAATCAATTGCATCCCGCATACAAAGTTGGGCAGAGCTTAAGCATAAATGGGTGGCGCATGTCTAGAAAATGGCCACGCTCTTCTATTCTCGTTCTACTCTATATAAGCTAGCAAGAAATCAGTAAATGTTAATACCTATGCATTCCGATTCAACTGGGCAGACCGTGTCCATGACAGCGCGTGTTGCGGTATTGTTAGGCGTGTAGAGAATATCTCGCAAATCAGTATGGATCCGGAACCCGGAGTCTAGACGAACCTCTTCAAAGAAAGTTGGTTCCTTGTACAGTGTAGTTATGATATCTGATCGAACCAGGATGATTAAACCAGCCAGAACAAATGGCAGAAGCAACTGAATGACTGTTAATATGCGCTTACGCCTTTGGAGAAGCAGATTTTTCCACAACATTAATAGAAACTGTCTGCAAAGCCTTGACATCCTGCTGCCTCTGTTGTTGTTGCTGTAATAATAATAACATTATTAATAATAATAGTATTAATAATAATAATAATAATAATAATAATAATAATAATAATAATAATAATAATAATAATAATAATAATAATACGAGCATTCCGGAGAATTCCGAGTATCTCCACCCGACCGGTTTAGTTGAGTCAGACCTTCGGACTTTTGACCCCAGAATCAATGGATTTCTTCGAAACCAGAAGAGCAACCATACACTCAGGTTTGGCCAAGATACTTTGGGTACTTGAGTTATAATAGCAGATATTTTACCTTCCGATAATCTTGACCTTGAGTTTTGACCTTTTCAGAGCAGAATCAATAGGCTTACATGCCTGCTTCAGGACCGCAAACCCACCGTCCCGTCAAAGTTTGGCTAGGCAAGCCTGTGCGGCATGTGCATGCTTAAAATGCCTAATAAGTTTGTTGTGCCAGAACTAGACTCTCTGTTTGGATGTTTTATAGCTTATTATAATGTTGATAATGTCATATGAATGGTGTAGCGGAGATTTAGATTAGCATATGCAGGGAATAGTGAGAGCCGGAAGTTAATGATTACGCTGCATGTGTTTAAGTACTTTGCGGTGGTGGAATGCCGTAGTTTCGTTACATTAGTGACAGTAGTTCGGCTGTCGCGAATTAATCAAGTAATAACTAAGATACAGTCATACCAATGAGTGGTGGGTAGTTATTAGCATAAGACGGTGAGGAAGATATGGCCCCAAAAGCTTTGTCAGGTTTTTAAAGGCCTGTGAGAGAGAACGGTCATTGTTCCCACAGTGATTTGTCGACATTCTCATTGGTAGTTGTTAATTGGCAGAAGATGTTCAATACGTCTTCAGTCTGTGAGAATCTAGAAAGGTCCTTTCCAGTTTATCATGTTTCAAATAACGTCATATGACTACGTGGCGTGTATGATGACGTCATAATCATGACGTCATGAATGACTTGATGTAGTCCGTCTTAACGCTTAATAATCCGACTCGTTGTACGAATTGTATGTCTTTGCTATTTAATAAACATGCTGTTGAATATTTTGAAACTAATTTGACTGGTTTCAAAATATTCAACAGCTTACCTGTATAATTTTCTGGAAATTGATAGTCAGGTAGTGCAGAGATGGATCGATCACAACACGACACGTGAGTGGAGCTTAGCTAGAGATGGGCGGGGCATACCTAAAACTGAAAATGTACATTGTCCACCATACCGTAGAACCCTGGTTATTACAGCTGTTTCCGAGTTTGACTGTGTCCGAGCTTGAAGTTCTCTCCACCTGTCCGAGCGACTATGTCCAAACATGGAGTGATCGCTAACAGTCGAAGCATGACACGGCAGTTTAACTCTTTCAAAATTTGATATTCTAAATCATATATTTTTCATATTAGTGATCAGTGTAAACAATTACGACAAGTCTGCGAATGCAAGCCTATGCAGTGCTGACCTCATAGCGGAATAATCATTGAACCATCAAGAGCCATCTGAAAGATTGCTTTGAAAGGCAGTAAGTGATACAGACCGTGTCTACACCCGGTACAAGACAAGTTGTCCTTTGTGAGAGAAGATGTGCACTTGCTAAGGCCTGCTTACCTCAATTCAAGTTTTATCCATCGGTATCGCTATGAAGTCATGTAGTGGGGCTAGTAAATCACCATATCAATTCCAGTGAAATAGAGTATCGAATAATTCCCTTGACTTGTGACGAACAGTGGAACATTTTTTAAGATAGTACATGTACAACTCTTGATTATATTGACTTTGATATCATCTGAATTTCTGAAATCATGTATCGACATCGACTCGATCTATCCAGTGGCTCATATGATATAACCATCTACGCAATATCAGCAAATTCTTGTCCTCATTTTGTGCGAGTTAATTTTAAATTTTAAGAGGAATTAAGAGAGGTTTTCTGATAACTATTCTTCATACAGAGAACTATTAGCTTTATATAATCTCGCTTTAGGCGAAATAATATTGTCTTGTGTTACTAGTGTAGGTCTCGTGTCCTTTCACAATATATCCATTTGCCAGTCAAATGAAGAATATTTTAGCAAACTTGAAACTTGAATGACAGACTTTGTTTAGTTGGTTGTTTAGGCTATTGGCTATCCTATTTTTCATTCCACTGATTATCGTTCCAGGATAAGATTTCGTATCAAAATATTCTTCTATTGGCACAGCACACATACGCAGAGTTTTCAAGACGTCTCTCCATAACAGGAAGGTTTAAGCATATAGTTCTGAAATTATTAAATGGATAGGTATACGGTAGCTCGCCTATTTTAGAATTACTGTTTCCGTTTAACAGCAAATTTTCGAGCTTTTGCAGCTGCAAAATCATCAATGATTGTTTCAAACTTAATGTCCCTGAGAATGTCATTTTCAATGCTTAACAGACTAAAAGCAGTATGACGTGATCGTTTCATTGCAGATCATAGCTTGTTTTCTTTATTAGGCCAAGCTTGCTAAATGAACGCTCACCTGAACAGTTTGTCACCATCATGATCATAAAAATGCGCAAAAGTATCCGCAAGTGGTTTTTTATTTTAGAGAAGTAATGTTTGAGACTGTGTAGAATAACAATCTCGTGACGTTGAAAAACCAATGAATTGAATCATATCTCCAGGGAAATCTGTTGGATAAGCTAATGCTAGCTTTCTTGCTTCTAGAAGGAGATCTTCATTCGATAATGCGCACACGTCCGCAGTAACATTGACGAGTTCGTAAACTGTTTGGTAAACTAAACTCATGCCTGCCAAAGCACTGATAAGCCTATCGATAATACTATAGTAAGTTTCTGTCCTAAACTTCTCAGCTCCAGTGAGAACCGTGTTTGTAGATTGTATATCAACATGCCGTGCATTTCTCTTCCGTTTCCCTCCGTGTACAGTTCTGTAATTTGAAGCGCCAGATGCTTCTTTTGCCCTAATTTCGAATTCATCAAAACAATCACGTAATGACTTAACAAAGTTACTAAGTGAATCGATCAGCTCAGCAGATAATTTGAGGTGAATGGCGGAAGACAGCAATGATTTCCTTGCTGGGTTAAATCTAGTGAGCATAGCATTCCAGAAATCACAAAGAAAGTTTGTTTCCAGCAACTGCATAGTGTATTATTCGCCTGGTGTTTTGTTGCAGCATTTTGTTTATAATCATTGGCTATTTCCTCCAAATCAGCATTCATATTACTGTAGCTCTCAAAGAGTGTGTTGTGTTGCCTCAGAATGTGCAGAGCCGTGTTGCAGAGAGCGATTTCAGTGTCAATCATTTGCCTTTTTCCTATAAGTGTCATCAAGAGTGACCACCGACGAGTGTATGCTAAATAGAAAGCACAGAATTGTGAGAGAAACCATAAAAGGTTCACTGCCTCGAGACAGCAATCAATAGTATTTGATCCAGAAATAAAATGGGCGGCACAGGGTATGGGGATAGCCATATGATTTATTTCGTTCATTCGTGACTGCTTTCCAGAATACCTGCCAGAGATATTGTCCACAACAGTCCATAAATCGGCTTTATGTTGTTTAAGAGTCTAACAATGTATTTGCATGGTCTTCAGTCTTATGATTTCCATTTTCAAGGAATGTCAGGAATCGTTCAATTAGTGCACCATTTAAAACATACCGTGCAATCACCGTGAGTTGATCAATGTGCGCGAGATCTGGTATCGAATTTACAGATACAGACAAGTACTTCGCTACTGAGATTTCTCTCAAAATGTGAACTCGGTCATGGTTTGCCATTCCTCCCTCCCTCCCTCCCTCCCCCTCCCTCTCTCTCGCCCTCTCTCGCCCTCTCTCGAACTCTCTCGCCCTCGCTCGCCGCCCTCTCTCGCCATCCCTCTCCCTCCCTCTCTCTCCCTCTCCCTCTCTCTCTCTCTCGCTCTCTCTCTCTCTCTCTCTCTCTTTTCCTCCCGCGCGCTCGCTCGCTCCCGCCGAGCGCTCCTGTCCAAACGTGATGGGTTCGACTGATAAGTAATCATCTATTGCTAACTATAATTTGTCAATCGGCCATAATCAAACAGATTCGTGTTCGTCATAAATATTTGAATATTTGCTAGCCTTGACATACCTTACAAACCGCCAATAAACATTTATACTTTGATTTACCTGCTGTGGTGTGAATTGCTGTACGTTTTCCTCTTCACTACATGTGTTCAGGTGAAAGTCTGCAAGTGGCTCGTTGCTATGTGCACTGCTTGAAGGAGGTTATCTGATTCACGAGATGATCGATAGTGCTCTAGTTTATCAGGCACAGGAAAATGAAGTATCGCAGGTATTGCATAGGTATTGCACTGCCTATACATCAACGTCTGGTACTTATTTTGAAAACCATTTGACTGAAAGACGTGGGTAACAGCAACGATGTGTATATGTCACTTACTTGAGAGGAAGACTGTGCGGATTGATATTGAAGATGTGAAAATCTTGCTTTAACAATTAGGCCTGTAACATGATGTGTGCTCAATTGCTTAGTAATTTATATGACCTACACTTTTATCACGCAGTCATGCGTAGGGGCTATAGCCGACAAACTGGATTACAAACTCGTAACCAACCAGCCCCCCTTATAATAAGCAATCTCAGTGCTGACGAGCCATTTAAAATTAGTACACGATAAGGTAAGATAAAGGCAGCTCTTTATTTCATTAATAGTGAGATTACTTGAAATATCAATCAAATTACGATCAAAATAGCCATAGGTTAATCTGTAATATTGCTTTGAATTTGATCAACCGGCAGTTCAGGGCTATACGGGTTCAATCACATGACGGTGAATGTTACTATCCCGTGATCTGTCGGGTGACGTGATATTTGTGAATGGCTAGGGTAATTCCCTCGCCAGGTTTATATAACGTAATGTTTGTTTGCTTGCTTGCTTGCTCGCTTGCTCGCGTGCGTGTGTGCGTATGTGTGTGTGTGTGCATGCGTGCGTGTCTGAGGATGTATCACAAAAACTACTGATCCTCTCTGGCTCACATATTAACACAACAAAGAACCGTAACTCTTTAATGAATAAATTTGTTAAAAAAATTAAAATATTTACTTCTTGACCGCCAATTAGCAGACCAAGAGATTATTTTTGAAAAATTACCACTTGAATGACTGGCTCGGTTATCGAGCCAGGCATTCCAGTGGTAAATTTACAAAAATAGTCTTCTCTTGGCCGGCAAATGGGCATTCAGCAAGACCACTACAGAGGCCAGTTTTGGCCGGCTTCGTCGTTAAAGGGTTAAGGTTCTCTCGGATTTGCAGACTTTGACCGTTATCCGGATAAAAAAAACCTGCGGATCTGATCAAGTGCTTCTTTTTTGGATATCTCGGTAACTACTGGTCCGACTGTGTATGATTTTAACAGACGAAAGGCCGGAAAGGGTGGGGTGGGATGGGAGTGATCGTACGCTTAGCGATAACTTTGAGGGTGATCCTTAAAATTGGAACATCCCCCCCCACACACACCCACCCCACCCCACCCCCATCCCACCCTCTCTCCCCCCCCCCCCACCACATCCCACCCACCCTACCACACCCACACCCTCTGAAAGGTCCGGGAAAATCTTTTCAATGTGACAAAAACGCGACGGGGTGTGTCTAATGGACCTTGCCGACGTCATACTCATGACACCATGAATGATTCAATTAAGTCCGTCTTTAACGCCTAATAGTCCGACACGTTGCGCCCAGTCAAATTAGTTACAAAATATTCAACAGCTTACCTGTATAGTCTTCAGGAAATTGATAGGGCATTCGGGGATCGATCAATTCCAACACGGCGAGGTGTGGGCCGAGGATAGCTAGTGATGGGCGGTGCATAGCTGAAACTGGAAAGGTCCATTGTTCGTGCTCCCTAATAACTCACATCTGTCTAAGACAAGATAACGCGCTTCTTTATAATTAGCGAACAGATGTCGAAAACTAGAATTGTAGGCTATTAAATTCCAACAATGAATATCTTTTATTCCGATTTCTCTAGGGGAAAAACAAGCCAGGGTTGATTTGTCGGGAAATCATTATAAAATGGAATAAAAAATGATAACCGGAAAGAGGGGCGGGACTGGGGTATGCAGTGGGGGTAATCTGCGCTCCACCTCGTCCCCTCTTCACGTGGTTCATACACGTGTGTTTATATTAGCGCATGTTACCTAAGTTGAATCTAATAGTATGTATTCTAGCCAACAGCATACTGGGTGCAGAATGCTCACGGAGATCAAACTGCGCAAACATTAAAGATATTCTGTAGCTAATAAAATGCATAAGAAAAAAATCCGATAGAAACTATTTCTTCCCTCTATACATAGAAACCCCGTGCCGGAAATCTTTAAATATGTTTCCGAGGTATGCATTATGTAAGCGACTACATAACTGTTTTGTCCAGCTTCAGAGCAATATTTTGGAATGTCTTTACAATTATCGGGCCTTATGATTAACATAAGTGGCACGATGCTGCACAAATGCCGCCATAATACCATAATGACCACTGCAATGCAATGCAATGCAATGCAATGCAATGCAATGCAATGCAATGCAATAATAATAATATTAATAATAATAATAATAATAATAAAAATAATAATAATAATAATAATAATAATAATAATAATAATAATAATAATAATAATAATAATAATAATAATAATAATAGAGTACTGAGGTCATTTTGAAAACAATTGCTGTCAACGCCGTAAATACGTTCAGTTAAAATGTGTTGCATCGACATGGCACTATCAACAGCTTGGTATGGACCATGGCGCCATCTGTATCTTGCTATGAACCATGTCAGCATCAACATCTTGGTATGGACCATGACAGCATCGACATCTTACTATAGACCATGTCAGCATCGACATCTTGGTATGAGCCATGTCAGCATAAACATCTTGGTATAAACCATGTCAGCATAAACATTTTGGTATGGACCATGACAGCAACAACATCTTGGTATGGACCATGTCAGCATCAACATCTTGGTATGGACCATGTCAGCATCAACATCTTGGTATGGACCATGACAACATACACATCTTGGTATGGACCATGACGGCATCAACATCTTGGTATGGACCATGAGAGTAGCATCATCTTGGTATGGACCATGACAGCATCGACATCTTGGTAATGACCATGTCAGCATCGACATCTTACTATAGACCATGTCAGCATCGACATCTTGGTAATGACGATGTCAGCATCACATCTTAGTATGGAGCATGTCAGTAACAACATCTTGGTATGGACCATGACAGCATCGACATCTTACTATAGACCATGTCAGCATCGACATCTTGGTAATGACGATGTCAGCATCACATCTTAGTATGGAGCATGTCAGTAACAACATCTTAGTATGGACCATGTCAGCAACAACATCTTGGTATGGACCATGACAGCATCAACATCTTGGTATGAACCATGTCAGCATCAGCATCTTGGTATGGACCATGACAGCATAAACATCTTGGTATGGACCATGTCAGCATCAACATCTTGGTATGGACCATGACAGCATAAACATCTTGGTATGGACCATGACAGCATAAACATCTTGGTATGAGCCATGTCAGCATAAACATCTTGGTATGGACCATGACGGGCTCAACATCTTGGTATGGACTATGTCAGCATAAACATCTTGGTATGGACCATGTCAGCATCGACATCTTGGTAATGACGATGTCAGCATCACATCTTAGTATGGACCATGACAGCATCGATCTTGGTATGAGCCATGTCAGCATAAACATCTTGGTATAAACCATGTCAGCTTAAACATTTTGGTATGGACCATGTCAGCATCGACATCTTGGTATGGACCATGACAGCATACACATCTTGGTATGAACCATGTCAGCATAAACATTTTGGTATGGACCATGTCAGCATCAACATCTTGGTATGGACCATGACAGCATAAACATCTTGGTATGGACCATGTCAGCATCAACCTCTTGGTATGGACCATGTCAGCATAAACATCTTGGTATGAACCATGTCAGCATAAACATCTTGGTATGGACCATGTCAGCATCGACATCTTGGTAATGACGATGTCAGCATCACATCTTAGTATGGAGCATGTCAGTAACAACATCTTAGTATGGACCATGACAGCATAAACATCTTGGTATGAACCATGACAGCATAAACATCTTGGTATGAACCATGACAGCATACACATCTTGGTATGGACCATGACGGCATCAGCATCATGGTTTGGACCATAGCGACATCGACATCTTGGTATGGACCATGACAGCATCGACATCTTGGTATTGACCATGTCAGCATCAGCATCTTGGTATGGACCATGACAGCATAAACATCTTGGTATGGACCATGACGGCATCAGCATCATGGTTTTGACCATAGCGACATCGACATCTTGGTATGGACCATGACAGCATACACATCTTGGTATGAACCATGTCAGCATAAACATTTTGGTATGGACCATGTCAGCATCAACATCTTGGTATGGACCATGACAGCATAAACATCTTGGTATGGACCATGTCAGCATCAACCTCTTGGTATGGACCATGTCAGCATAAACATCTTGGTATGGACCATGTCAGCATAAACATCTTGGTATGGACCATGTCAGCATAAACATCTTGGTATGGACCATGTCAGCATAAACATCTTGGTATGGACCATGACAGCATAAACATCTTGGTATGAACCATGACAGCATCAGCATCTTGGTATGGACCATGTCAGCATAAACATCTTGGTATGAACCATGACAGCATAAACATCTTGGTATGGACCATGTCAGCATACACATCTTGGTAATGACGATGTCAGCATCACATCTTAGTATGGAGCATGTCAGTAACAACATCTTGGTATGGACCATGACGGCATAAACATCTTGGTATGAACCATGTCAGCATCAGCATCTTGGTATGGTCCATGACAGCATAAACATCTTGGTATGAACCATGACAGCATCAGCATCTTGGTATGGTCCATGACAGCATAAATATCTTGGTATGAACCATGACAGCATAAACATCTTGGTATGGACCATGTCAGCATAAACATCTTGGTATGGACCATGACAGCATAAACATGTTGGTATGAACCATGACGGCATCAGCATCTTGGTATGGACCATGACAGTATAAACATCTTGGTATGGACCATAACAGTATAAACATCTTAGTATGGACCATGACAGCATAAACATCTTAGTATGGACCATGACAGCATAAACATCTTAGTATGGACCATGACAGCATAACTATCTTAGTATGGACCATACAACAGCAGCATCTTGATATAGATCACGACAGCATCGACATCATGGTTTGGGCCATAGCGACATCAACATCTGGGTATGGACCATGACAGCATCGACATCTTGGTATTGACCATGTCAGCATCAGCATCTTGGTATGGACCATGACAGCATAAACATCTTGGTATGGACCATGACAGCATAAATATCTTAGTGTGGACCATGACAGCATCGACATCTTGGTATGGACCATGTCAGCATAAACATCTTGGTATGAACCATGTCAGCATAAACATCTTGGTATGGACCATGACGGCATAAACATCTTGGTATGGACCATGACAGCATACACATCTTGGTATGGACCATGTCAGCATAAACATCTTGGTATGGACCATGACAGTAGCATCATCTTGGTATGGACCATGTCAGCATCGACATCTTGGTAATGACGATGTCAGCATCACATCTTAGTATGGAGCATGTCAGTAACAACATCTTAGTATGGACCATGACAGCATAAACATCTTGGTATGAACCATGACAGCATAAACATCTTGGTATGAACCATGACAGCATACACATCTTGGTATGGACCATGACGGCATCAGCATCATGGTTTGGACCATAGCGACATCGACATCTTGGTATGGACCATGACAGCATCGACATCTTGGTATTGACCATGTCAGCATCAGCATCTTGGTATGGACCATGACAGCATAAACATCTTGGTATGGACCATGACGGCATCAGCATCATGGTTTTGACCATAGCGACATCGACATCTTGGTATGGACCATGACAGCATCGACATCTTGGTATTGACCATGTCAGCATCAGCATCTTGGTATGGCCCATGACAGCATAAACATCTTGGTATGAACGATGACAGCATAAACATCTTGGTATGGACCATGACAGCATAAACATCTTGGTATGGACCATGACAGCATAAACATCTTGGTATGGACCATGACAGCAGAAACATCTTGGTATGAACCATGACAGCATCGGCATCTTGGTATGGTCCATGACAGCATAAATATCTTGGTATGAACCATGACAGCATAAACATCTTGGTATGAACCATGACGGCATCAGCATCTTGGTATGGACCATGACAGTATAAACATCTTGGTATGGACCATGACAGCATAAACATCTTGGTATGAACCATGACGGCATCAGCATCTTGGTATGGACCATGACAGTATAAACATCTTGGTATGGACCATGACAGCATAAACATCTTGGTATGAACCATGACAGCATAAACATCTTGGTATGAACCATGACAGCATAAACATCTTGGTATGGACCATGTCAGCATAAACATCTTGGTATGGACCATGACAGCATAAACATGTTGGTATGAACCATGACGGCATCAGCATCTTGGTATGGACCATGACAGTATAAACATCTTGGTATGGACCATAACAGTATAAACATCTTAGTATGGACCATGACAGCATAAACATCTTAGTATGGACCATGACAGCATAAACATCTTAGTATGGACCATGACAGCATAACTATCTTAGTATGGACCATACAACAGCAGCATCTTGATATAGATCACGACAGCATCGACATCATGGTTTGGGCCATAGCGAGATCAACATCTGGGTATGGACCATGACAGCATCGACATCTTGGTATTGACCATGTCAGCATCACATCTTAGTATGGAGCATGTCAGTAACAACATCTTGGAATGGACGATGTCAGCATCAGCATCTTGGTATGGACCATGACAGCATAAACATCTTGGTATGAACCATGTCAGCATCAGCATCTTGGTATGGACCATGACAGCATAAACATCTTGGTATGGACCATGGCAGCATAAACATCTTGGTATGGACCATGACAACATAAACATCTTGGAATGGACGATGTCAGCATCAGCATCTTGGTATGGACCATGACAGCATAAACATATTAGTATGAACCATGACAGCATAAACATCTTGGTATGGACCATGACAGCATACACATCTTGGTATGGACCATGACGGCATTAGCATCATGGTTTGGACCATAGCGACATCGACATCTTGGTATGGACCATGACAGCATCGACATCTTGGTATCGACCATGTCAGTATCAGCATCTTGGTATGGACCATGACAGCATAAACATCTTGGTATGGACCATGACGGCATCAGCATCATGGTTTGGACCATAGCGACATCGACATCTTGGTATGGACCATGACAGCATCGACATCTTGGTATTGACCATGTCAGCATCAGCATCTTGGTATGGACCATGACAGCATAAACATCTTGGTATGAACCATGACAGCATAAACATCTTGGTATGGACCATGACAGCATAAACATCTTGGTATGGACCATGACAGCATAAACATCTTGGTATGGACCATGACAGCATAAACATCTTGGTATGGACCATGACAGCATACACATCTTGGTATGAACCATGACAGCATCAGCATCTTGGTATGGTCCATGACAGCATAAACATCTTGGTATGAACCATGACAGCATAAACATCTTGGTATGGACCATGTCAGCATAAACATCTTGGTATGGACCATGACAGCATAAACATCTTGGTATGGACCATGACAGCATACACATCTTGGTATGAACCATGACGGCATCAGCATCTTGGTATGGACCATGACAGCATAAACATCTTGGTATGGTCCATGACAGCATAAACATCTTGGTATGAACCATGACAGCATAAACATCTTGGTATGGACCATGTCAGCATAAACATCTTGGTATGGACCATGACAGCATAAACATCTTGGTATGGACCATGACAGCATAAACATCTTGGTATGAACCATGACGGCATCCGCATCTTGGTATGGACCATGACAGCATAAACATCTTGGTATGGTCCATGACAGCATAAATATCTTGCTATGAACCATGACAGCATAAACATCTTGGTATGGACCATGTCAGCATAAACATCTTGGTATGGACCATGTCAGCATAAACATCTTGGTATGGACCATGACAGCATAAACATCTTGGTATGAACCATGACGGCATCAACATCTTGGTATGGACCATGACAGTATAAACATCTTGGTATGGACCATAACAGTATAAACATCTTAGTATGGACCATGACAGCATAAACATCTTAGTATGGACCATGACAGCATAAACATCTTAGTATGGACCATGACAGCATAACTATCTTAGTATGGACCATACAACAGCAGCATCTTGATATAGATCACGACAGCATCGACATCATGGTTTGGGCCATAGCGACATCGACATCTTGGTATGGACCATGACAGCATCGACATCTTGGTATTGACCATGTCAGTGTCAGCATCTTGGTATGGACCATAGCGACATCGACATCTTGGTATGGACCATGACAGCATCGACATCTTGGTATTGACCATGTCAGTGTCAGCATCTTGGTATGGACCATGACAGCATACACATCTTGGTATGGACCATGACAGCATAAACATCTTGGTATGGACCATGACAGCATACACATCTTGGTATGGACCATGACAGCATAAACATCTTGGTATGGACCATGACGGCATCAGCATCTTGGTATGGACCATGACAGCATAAACATCTTGGTATGGTCCATGACAGCATAAACATCTTGGTATGAACCATGACAGCATAAACATCTTGGTATGGACCATGTCAGCATAAACATCTTGGTATGGACCATGACAGCATAAACATCTTGGTATGGACCATGACAGCATAAACATCTTGGTATGAACCATGACGGCATCCGCATCTTGGTATGGACCATGACAGCATAAACATCTTGGTATGGTCCATGACAGCATAAATATCTTGCTATGAACCATGACAGCATAAACATCTTGGTATGGACCATGTCAGCATAAACATCTTGGTATGGACCATGTCAGCATAAACATCTTGGTATGGACCATGTCAGCATAAACATCTTGGTATGGACCATGACAGCATAAACATCTTGGTATGAACCATGACGGCATCAGCATCTTGGTATGGACCATGACAGCATAAACATCTTGGTATGGTCCATGACAGCATAAATATCTTGGTATGAACCATGACAGCATAAACATCTTGGTATGGACCATGTCAGCATAAACATCTTGGTATGGACCATGTCAGCATAAACATCTTGGTATGGACCATGACAGCATAAACATCTTGGTATGAACCATGACGGCATCAGCATCTTGTTATGGACCATGACAGTATAAACATCTTGGTATGGACCATAACAGTATAAACATCTTAGTATGGACCATGACAGCATAAACATCTTAGTATGGACCATGACAGCATAAACATCTTAGTATGGACCATGACAGCATAACTATCTTAGTATGGACCATACAACAGCAGCATCTTGATATAGATCACGACAGCATCGACATCATGGTTTGGGCCATAGCGAGATCAACATCTGGGTATGGACCATGACAGCATCGACATCTTGGTATTGACCATGTCAGCATCACATCTTAGTATGGAGCATGTCAGTAACAACATCTTGGAATGGACGATGTCAGCATCAGCATCTTGGTATGGACCATGACAGCATAAACATCTTGGTATGAACCATGTCAGCATCAGCATCTTGGTATGGACCATGACAGCATAAACATCTTGGTATGGACCATGGCAGCATAAACATCTTGGTATGGACCATGACAACATAAACATCTTGGAATGGACGATGTCAGCATCAGCATCTTGGTATGGACCATGACAGCATAAACATATTAGTATGAACCATGACAGCATAAACATCTTGGTATGGACCATGACAGCATACACATCTTGGTATGGACCATGACGGCATTAGCATCATGGTTTGGACCATAGCGACATCGACATCTTGGTATGGACCATGACAGCATCGACATCTTGGTATCGACCATGTCAGTATCAGCATCTTGGTATGGACCATGACAGCATAAACATCTTGGTATGGACCATGACGGCATCAGCATCATGGTTTGGACCATAGCGACATCGACATCTTGGTATGGACCATGACAGCATAAACATCTTGGTATGGACCATGACAGCATACACATCTTGGTATGAACCATGACGGCATCAGCATCTTGGTATGGACCATGACAGCATAAACATCTTGGTATGGTCCATGACAGCATAAACATCTTGGTATGAACCATGACAGCATAAACATCTTGGTATGGACCATGTCAGCATAAACATCTTGGTATGGACCATGACAGCATAAACATCTTGGTATGGACCATGACAGCATAAACATCTTGGTATGAACCATGACGGCATCCGCATCTTGGTATGGACCATGACAGCATAAACATCTTGGTATGGTCCATGACAGCATAAATATCTTGCTATGAACCATGACAGCATAAACATCTTGGTATGGACCATGTCAGCATAAACATCTTGGTATGGACCATGTCAGCATAAACATCTTGGTATGGACCATGACAGCATAAACATCTTGGTATGAACCATGACGGCATCAACATCTTGGTATGGACCATGACAGTATAAACATCTTGGTATGGACCATAACAGTATAAACATCTTAGTATGGACCATGACAGCATAAACATCTTAGTATGGACCATGACAGCATAAACATCTTCGTATGGACCATGACAGCATAACTATCTTAGGATGGACCATACAACAGCAGCATCTTGATATAGATCACGACAGCATCGACATCATGGTTTGGGCCATAGCGACATCGACATCTTGGTATGGACCATGACAGCATCGACATCTTGGTATTGACCATGTCAGTGTCAGCATCTTGGTATGGACCATAGCGACATCGACATCTTGGTATGGACCATGACAGCATCGACATCTTGGTATTGACCATGTCAGTGTCAGCATCTTGGTATGGACCATGACAGCATACACATCTTGGTATGGACCATGACAGCATAAACATCTTGGTATGGACCATGACAGCATACACATCTTGGTATGGACCATGACAGCATAAACATCTTGGTATGGACCATGACAGCATAAACATCTTGGTATGGACCATGACAGCATAAACATCTTGGTATGGACCATGACAGCAGAAACATCTTGGTATGAACCATGACAGCATAAACATCTTGGTATGGTCCATGACAGCATAAACATCTTGGTATGAACCATGACAGCATAAACATCTTGGTATGGACCATGTCAGCATAAACATCTTGGTATGGACCATGTCAGCATAAACATCTTGGTATGGACCATGACAGCATAAACATCTTGGTATGAACCATGACGGCATCAGCATCTTGGTATGGACCATGACAGCATAAACATCTTGGTATGGTCCATGACAGCATAAATATCTTGGTATGAACCATGACAGCATAAACATCTTGGTATGGACCATGTCAGCATAAACATCTTGGTATGGACCATGTCAGCATAAACATCTTGGTATGGACCATGACAGCATAAACATCTTGGTATGAACCATGACGGCATCAGCATCTTGGTATGGACCATGACAGTATAAACATCTTGGTATGGACCATAACAGTATAAACATCTTAGTATGGACCATGACAGCATAAACATCTTAGTATGGACCATGACAGCATAAACATCTTAGTATGGACCATGACAGCATAACTATCTTAGTATGGACCATACAACAGCAGCATCTTGATATAGATCACGACAGCATCGACATCATGGTTTGGGCCATAGCGAGATCAACATCTGGGTATGGACCATGACAGCATCGACATCTTGGTATTGACCATGTCAGCATCACATCTTAGTATGGAGCATGTCAGTAACAACATCTTGGAATGGACGATGTCAGCATCAGCATCTTGGTATGGACCATGACAGCATAAACATCTTGGTATGAACCATGTCAGCATCAGCATCTTGGTATGGACCATGACAGCATAAACATCTTGGTATGGACCATGGCAGCATAAACATCTTGGTATGGACCATGACAACATAAACATCTTGGAATGGACGATGTCAGCATCAGCATCTTGGTATGGACCATGACAGCATAAACATATTAGTATGAACCATGACAGCATAAACATCTTGGTATGGACCATGACAGCATACACATCTTGGTATGGACCATGACGGCATTAGCATCATGGTTTGGACCATAGCGACATCGACATCTTGGTATGGACCATGACAGCATCGACATCTTGGTATCGACCATGTCAGTATCAGCATCTTGGTATGGACCATGACAGCATAAACATCTTGGTATGGACCATGACGGCATCAGCATCATGGTTTGGACCATAGCGACATCGACATCTTGGTATGGACCATGACAGCATCGATATCTTGGTATTGACCATGTCAGCATCAGCATCTTGGTATGGACCATGACAGCATAAACATCTTGGTATGAACCATGACAGCATAAACATCTTGGTATGGACCATGACAGCATAAACATCTTGGTATGGACCATGACAGCATAAACATCTTGGTATGGACCATGACAGCATAAACATCTTGGTATGGACCATGACAGCATACACATCTTGGTATGAACCATGACAGCATCAGCATCTTGGTATGGTCCATGACAGCATAAACATCTTGGTATGAACCATGACAGCATAAACATCTTGGTATGGACCATGTCAGCATAAACATCTTGGTATGGACCATGACAGCATAAACATCTTGGTATGGACCATGACAGCATACACATCTTGGTATGAACCATGACGGCATCAGCATCTTGGTATGGACCATGACAGCATAAACATCTTGGTATGGTCCATGACAGCATAAACATCTTGGTATGAACCATGACAGCATAAACATCTTGGTATGGACCATGACAGCACAAACATCTTGGTATGGACCATGACAGCATAAACATCTTGGTATGAACCATGACGGCATCCGCATCTTGGTATGGACCATGACAGCATAAACATCTTGGTATGGTCCATGACAGCATAAATATCTTGCTATGAACCATGACAGCATAAACATCTTGGTATGGACCATGTCAGCATAAACATCTTGGTATGGACCATGTCAGCATAAACATCTTGGTATGGACCATGACAGCATAAACATCTTGGTATGAACCATGACGGCATCAACATCTTGGTATGGACCATGACAGTATAAACATCTTGGTATGGACCATAACAGTATAAACATCTTAGTATGGACCATGACAGCATAAACATCTTAGTATGGACCATGACAGCATAAACATCTTAGTATGGACCATGACAGCATAACTATCTTAGTATGGACCATACAACAGCAGCATCTTGATATAGATCACGACAGCATCGACATCATGGTTTGGGCCATAGCGACATCGACATCTTGGTATGGACCATGACAGCATCGACATTTTGGTATTGACCATGTCAGTGTCAGCATCTTGGTATGGACCATAGCGACATCGACATCTTGGTATGGACCATGACAGCATCGACATCTTGGTATTGACCATGTCAGTGTCAGCATCTTGGTATGGACCATGACAGCATACACATCTTGGTATGGACCATGACAGCATAAACATCTTGGTATGGACCATGACAGCATCAACATCTTGGTATGGACCATGACAGCATACACATCTTGGTATGGACCATGACAGCATAAACATCTTGGTATGAACCATGACAGCATACACATCTTGGTATGGACCATGACAGCATAAACATCTTGGTATGGACCATGGCAGCATAAACATCTTGGTATGGAGCATGTCAGTAACAACATCTTAGTATGGAGCATGTCAGTAACAACATCTTAGTATGGACCATGACAGCATCAACATCTTGGTATGAACCATGTCAGCATCAGCATCTTGGTATGGACCATGACAGCATAAACATCTTGGTATGGACCATGGCAGCATAAACATCTTGGTATGGACCATGACAACATAAACATCTTGGAATGGACGATGTCAGCATCAGCATCTTGGTATGGACCATGACAGCATAAACATCTTAGTATGAACCATGACAGCATAAACATCTTGGTATGGACCATGACAGCATCGACATCTTGGTATTGACCATGTCAGCATCAGCATCTTGGTATGGACCATGACAGCATAAACATCTTGGTATGGACCATGACGGCATCAGCATCATGGTTTGGACCATAGCGACATCGACATCTTGGTATGGACTATGACAGCATCGACATCTTGGTATTGACCATGTCAGCATCAGCATCTTGGTATGGACCATGACAGCATAAACATCTTGGTATGAACCATGACAGCATACACATCTTGGTATGGACCATGACAGCATAAACATCTTGGTATGGACCATGACAGCATAAACATCTTGGTATGGACCATGACAGCATAAACATCTTGGTATGGACCATGACAGCAGAAACATCTTGGTATGAACCATGACAGCATAAACATCTTGGTATGGTCCATGACAGCATAAACATCTTGGTATGAACCATGACAGCATAAACATCTTGGTATGGACCATGTCAGCATAAACATCTTGGTATGGACCATGTCAGCATAAACATCTTGGTATGGACCATGACAGCATAAACATCTTGGTATGAACCATGACGGCATCAGCATCTTGGTATGGACCATGACAGCATAAACATCTTGGTATGGTCCATGACAGCATAAATATCTTGGTATGAACCATGACAGCATAAACATCTTGGTATGGACCATGTCAGCATAAACATCTTGGTATGGACCATGTCAGCATAAACATCTTGGTATGGACCATGACAGCATAAACATCTTGGTATGAACCATGACGGCATCAGCATCTTGGTATGGACCATGACAGTATAAACATCTTGGTATGGACCATAACAGTATAAACATCTTAGTATGGACCATGACAGCATAAACATCTTAGTATGGACCATGACAGCATAAACATCTTAGTATGGACCATGACAGCATAACTATCTTAGTATGGACCATACAACAGCAGCATCTTGATATAGATCACGACAGCATCGACATCATGGTTTGGGCCATAGCGAGATCAACATCTGGGTATGGACCATGACAGCATCGACATCTTGGTATTGACCATGTCAGCATCACATCTTAGTATGGAGCATGTCAGTAACAACATCTTGGAATGGACGATGTCAGCATCAGCATCTTGGTATGGACCATGACAGCATAAACATCTTGGTATGAACCATGTCAGCATCAGCATCTTGGTATGGACCATGACAGCATAAACATCTTGGTATGGACCATGGCAGCATAAACATCTTGGTATGGACCATGACAACATAAACATCTTGGAATGGACGATGTCAGCATCAGCATCTTGGTATGGACCATGACAGCATAAACATATTAGTATGAACCATGACAGCATAAACATCTTGGTATGGACCATGACAGCATACACATCTTGGTATGGACCATGACGGCATTAGCATCATGGTTTGGACCATAGCGACATCGACATCTTGGTATGGACCATGACAGCATCGACATCTTGGTATTGACCATGTCAGTATCAGCATCTTGGTATGGACCATGACAGCATAAACATCTTGGTATGGACCATGACGGCATCAGCATCATGGTTTGGACCATAGCGACATCGACATCTTGGTATGGACCATGACAGCATCGACATCTTGGTATTAACCATGTCAGCATCAGCATCTTGGTATGGACCATGACAGCATAAACATCTTGGTATGAACCATGACAGCATAAACATCTTGGTATGGACCATGACAGCATAAACATCTTGGTATGGACCATGACAGCATAAACATCTTGGTATGGACCATGACAGCATAAACATCTTGGTATGGACCATGACAGCATACACATCTTGGTATGAACCATGACAGCATCAGCATCTTGGTATGGTCCATGACAGCATAAACATCTTGGTATGAACCATGACAGCATAAACATCTTGGTATGGACCATGTCAGCATAAACATCTTGGTATGGACCATGACAGCATAAACATCTTGGTATGGACCATGACAGCATACACATCTTGGTATGAACCATGACGGCATCAGCATCTTGGTATGGACCATGACAGCATAAACATCTTGGTATGGTCCATGACAGCATAAACATCTTGGTATGAACCATGACAGCATACACATCTTGGTATGGACCATGTCAGCATAAACATCTTGGTATGGACCATGTCAGCATAAACATCTTGGTATGGTCCATGACAGCATAAACATCTTGGTGTGAACCATGACGGCATCAGCATCTTGGTATGGACCATGACAGTATAAACATCTTGGTATGGACCATAACAGTATAAACATCTTAGTATGGACCATGACAGCATAAACATCTTAGTATGGACCATGACAGCATAAACATCTTAGTATGGACCATGACAGCATAAACATATTAGTATGGACCATGACAGCATAACTATCTTAGTATGGACCATACAACAGCAGCATCTTGATATAGATCACGACAGCATCGACATCATGGTTTGGGCCATAGGGACATCAACATCTGGGTATGGACCATGACAGCATCGACATCTTGGTATTGACCATGTCAGTATCAGCATCTTGGTATGGACCATGACAGCATAAACATCTTGGTATGGACCATGACAGCATAAATATCTTAGTGTGGACCATGACAGCATCGACATCTTGGTATTGACCATGTTAGCATCAGCATCTTTGTATGGGCCATGACAGCATAAACATCTTGGTATGGACCATAACAGCATAAACATCTTAGTATGGACCATGATAGCATAAACATCTTGGTGTGTACCATGACAGCATAAACATCTTGGTATGGACCGTGACAGCAGCATCATCTTCGTATGGATCCCGACAGCGTCGACATCATGGTTTGGACCATAGCGACATCGAAATCTTGGTATGGACAATGACTGCATCGACATCTTGGTAATGGCCATGACAGCATCAACATCTTGGTATGGATCATTACAGCCGCATCATCTTGGTATGGATCACGATAGCATCGACATCATGGTGTGGACCATGGCGACATCGACATCTCGGTATGAGCCATGACAGCATCGACATCTTGGTATGAAACATGTCAGCATCAGCATCAGTTTCTTGGTATGAAGCATGTCAGCATCAACATCTTGGAATGGACGATGTCAGCATCACCATCTTAGAATGGACGATGTCAGCATCAGCATCTTGGTATGGGCCATGACAGCAACAACATCTTTGTATGGACCATGACAGCAGAAACATCTTGGTATGAACCATGACAGCATCAGCATCTTGGTATGGAACATGAAAGCATAAACATCTTCGTATGAACCATGACAGCATAAACATCTTGGTATGGACCATGACAGCATAAACATCTTGGTATGGACCATGACAGCATAAACATCTTGGTATGGACCATGACAGCATAAACATCTTAGTATGGACCATGACAGTATAAACATCTTAGTATGGACCATGACGGCATCAGCATCTTGGTATGGACCATGACAGTATAAACATCTTGGTATGGACCATAACAGTATAAACATCTTAGTATGGACCATGACTGCATAAACATCTTAGTATGGACCATGACAGCATAACTATCTTAGTATGGACCATACAACAGCAGCATCTTGATATAGATCACGACAGCATCGACATAATGGTTTGGACCATAGCGACATCAACATCTGGGTATGGACCATGACAGCATCGACATCTTGGTATTGACCATGTCAGCATCAGCATCTTGGTATGGACCATGACAGCATAAACATCTTGGTATGGACCATAACAGTATAAACATCTTAGTATCGACCATGACAGCAACAACATCTTGGTATGGACCATGACAGCATAAATATCTTAGTGTGGACCATGACAGCATCGACATCTTGGTATTGACCATGTCAGCATCAGCATCTTTGTATGGGCCATGACAGCATAAACATCTTGGTATGGACCATAAGAGCATAAACATCTTAGTATGGACCATGATAGCATAAACATCTTGGTTTGTACCATGATAGCATAAACATCTTGGTATGGACCATGACAGCATACACATCTTGGTATGGACCATAAGAGCATAAACATCTTAGTATGGACCATGATAGCATAAACATCTTGGTTTGTACCATGATAGCATAAACATCTTGGTATGGACCATGACAGCATACACATCTTGGTATGGACCATGACAGCAGCATCATCTTCGTATGGATCCCGACAGTGTCGACATCATGGTTTGGACCATAGCGACATCGAAATCTTGGTATGGACCATGACAGCATAAACATCTTGGTATGGACCATGACAGCATAAACATCTTGGTATGGACCATGACAGCATAAACATCTTGGTTTGGACCATGACGGCATCAGCATCTTGGTATGGACCATGACAGCATAAACATCTTGGTATGGACCATGACAGCATCAGTATCTTGGTATGGACCATAGCGACATCGACATCTTGGTATGGACCATGGCAGCATAAACATCTTAGTATGGACCATGACAGCAACAACATCTTGGTATGGACCATGACAGCAACAACATCTTGGTATCGACCATGACAGCTTAAACATCTTAGTATGGACCATGACAGCATAAACATCTTGGTATGGACCATGACAGCATACACATCTTGGTATGAACCATGACGGCATCAGCATCTTGGTATGGACCATGACAGCATAAACATCTTGATATGGACCATGACAGCATAAACATCTTGGTATGGACCATGACAGCATAAACATCTTGGTATGGACCATGACAGCATAAACATCTTGGTTTGGACCATGACGGCATCAGCATCTTGGTATGGACCATGACAGCATAAACATCTTGGTATGGACCATGACAGCATCAACTTCTTGTTATGAACCATGACAGCATAAACATCTTGGTATGGACCATGACAGCAACAACATCTTGGTTTGGACCATGACAGCATAAACATCTTGGTTTGGACCATGGCGGCATCAGCATCTTGGTATGGACCATGACAGCATAAACATCTTGGTATGAACCATGACAGCATAAACATCTTGGTATGGACCATGTCAGCATAAACATCTTGGTATGGACCATGACAGCATAAACATCTTGGTATGGACCATGACAGCATACACATCTTGGTATGAACCATGACGGCATCAGCATCTTGGTATGGACCATAACAGCATAAACATCTTGGTATGGTCCATGACAGCATAAACATCTTGGTATGAACAATGACAGCATAAACATCTTGGTATGGACCATGTCAGCATAAACATCTTGGTATGGACCATGTCAGCATAAACATCTTGGTATGGTCCATGACAGCATAAACATCTTGGTGTGAACCATGACGGCATCAGCATCTTGGTATGGACCATGACAGTATAAACATCTTGGTATGGACCATAACAGTATAAACATCTTAGTATGGACCATGACAGCATAAACATCTTAGTATGGACCATGACAGCATAAACATCTTAGTATGGACCATGACAGCATAAACATATTAGTATGGACCATGACAGCATAACTATCTTAGTATGGACCATACAACAGCAGCATCTTGATATAGATCACGACAGCATCGACATCATGGTTTGGGCCATAGGGACATCAACATCTGGGTATGGACCATGACAGCATCGACATCTTGGTATTGACCATGTCAGTATCAGCATCTTGGTATGGACCATGACAGCATAAACATCTTGGTATGGACCATGACAGCATAAATATCTTAGTGTGGACCATGACAGCATCGACATCTTGGTATTGACCATGTCAGCATCAGCATCTTTGTATGGGCCATGACAGCATAAACATCTTGGTATGGACCATAACAGCATAAACATCTTAGTATGGACCATGATAGCATAAACATCTTGGTGTGTACCATGACAGCATAAACATCTTGGTATGGACCGTGACAGCAGCATCATCTTCGTATGGATCCCGACAGCGTCGACATCATGGTTTGGACCATAGCGACATCGAAATCTTGGTATGGACAATGACTGCATCGACATCTTGGTAATGGCCATGACAGCATCAACATCTTGGTATCAACCATGACAGCATAAACATCTTGGTATGGATCATTACAGCCGCATCATCTTGGTATGGATCACGATAGCATCGACATCATGGTGTGGACCATGGCGACATCGACATCTCGGTATGAGCCATGACAGCATCGACATCTTGGTATGAAACATGTCAGCATCAGCATCAGTTTCTTGGTATGGACCATGACAGCATACACATCTTGGTATGGACCATGACGGCATTAGCATCATGGTTTGGACCATAGCGACATCGACATCTTGGTATGGACCATGACAGCATCGACATCTTGGTATCGACCATGTCAGTATCAGCATCTTGGTATGGACCATGACAGCATAAACATCTTGGTATGGACCATGACGGCATCAGCATCATGGTTTGGACCATAGCGACATCGACATCTTGGTATGGACCATGACAGCATCGACATCTTGGTATTGACCATGTCAGCATCAGCATCTTGGTATGGACCATGACAGCATAAACATCTTGGTATGAACCATGACAGCATAAACATCTTGGTATGGACCATGACAGCATAAACATCTTGGTATGGACCATGACAGCATAAACATCTTGGTATGGACCATGACAGCATAAACATCTTGGTATGGACCATGACAGCATACACATCTTGGTATGAACCATGACAGCATCAGCATCTTGGTATGGTCCATGACAGCATAAACATCTTGGTATGAACCATGACAGCATAAACATCTTGGTATGGACCATGTCAGCATAAACATCTTGGTATGGACCATGACAGCATAAACATCTTGGTATGGACCATGACAGCATACACATCTTGGTATGAACCATGACGGCATCAGCATCTTGGTATGGACCATGACAGCATAAACATCTTGGTATGGTCCATGACAGCATAAACATCTTGGTATGAACCATGACAGCATAAACATCTTGGTATGGACCATGTCACCATAAACATCTTGGTATGGACCATGACAGCATAAACATCTTGGTATGGACCATGACAGCATAAACATCTTGGTATGAACCATGACGGCATCCGCATCTTGGTATGGACCATGACAGCATAAACATCTTGGTTTGTACCATGATAGCATAAACATCTTGGTATGGACCATGACAGCATACACATCTTGGTATGGACCATGACAGCAGCATCATCTTGGTATGGACCATGTCAGCATCGACATCTTGGTATTGACCATGTCAGCATCAGCATCTTTGTATGGGCCATGACAGCATAAACATCTTGGTATGGACCATAAGAGCATAAACATCTTAGTATGGACCATGATAGCATAAACATCTTGGTTTGTACCATGATAGCATAAACATCTTGGTATGGACCATGACAGCATACACATCTTGGTATGGACCATGACAGCAGCATCATCTTCGTATGGATCCCGACAGTGTCGACATCATGGTTTGGACCATAGCGACATCGAAATCTTGGTATGGACCATGACAGCATAAACATCGTGGTATGGACCATGACAGCATAAACATCTTGGTATGGACCATGACAGCATAAACATCTTGGTTTGGACCATGACGGCATCAGCATCTTGGTATGGACCATGACAGCATAAACATCTTGGTATGGACCATGACAGCATCAGTATCTTGGTATGGACCATAGCGACATCGACATCTTGGTATGGACCATGGCAGCATAAACATCTTAGTATGGACCATGACAGCAACAACATCTTGGTATGGACCATGACAGCAACAACATCTTGGTATCGACCATGACAGCTTAAACATCTTAGTATGGACCATGACAGCATAAACATCTTGGTATGGACCATGACAGCATACACATCTTGGTATGAACCATGACGGCATCAGCATCTTGGTATGGACCATGACAGCATAAACATCTTGATATGGACCATGACAGCATAAACATCTTGGTATGGACCATGACAGCATAAACATCTTGGTATGGACCATGACAGCATAAACATCTTGGTATGGACCATGACAGCATCAACTTCTTGTTATGAACCATGACAGCATAAACATCTTGGTATGGACCATGACAGCAACAACATCTTGGTTTGGACCATGATAGCATAAACATCTTGGTTTGGACCATGGCGGCATCAACATCTTGGTATGGACCATGACAGCATAAACATCTTGGTATGGACCATGACAGCATCAACTTCTTGGTTTGGACCATGGCGGCATCAGCATCTTGGTTTGGACCATGGCAGCATCAGCATCTTGGTATGGACCATAACAGCATTAGCATCTTGGTATGGTCCATGACGGTATCAACATCTTGGTATGGATCACGACAGCATCGACATCATGGTTTGGACCATAGCGGCATCGACATCATGGTTTGGACCATAGCGACATCGACATCTTGGTATGGACCATGACAGCATCGACATCTTGGTATGGACCATGACAGCATAAACATCTTGGTATGGACCATGACAGCATAAATATCTTAGTGTGGACCATGACAGCATCGACATCTTGGTATTGACCATGTCAGCATCAGCATCTTTGTATGGGCCATGATAGCATAAACATCTTGGTATGGACCATAACAGCATAAACATCTTAGTATGGACCATGATAGCATAAACATCTTGGTGTGTACCATGACAGCATAAACATCTTGGTATGGACCGTGACAGCAGCATCATCTTCGTATGGATCCCGACAGCGTCGACATCATGGTTTGGACCATAGCGACATCGAAATCTTGGTATGGACAATGACAGCATCGACATCTTGGTAATGGCCATGACAGCATCAACATCTTGGTATCAACCATGACAGCATAAACATCTTGGTATGGATCATGACAGCCGCAGCATCTTGGTATGGATCACGATAGCATCGACATCATGGTGTGGACCATGGCGACATCGACATCTCGGTATGAGCCATGACAGCATCGACATCTTGGTATGAAACATGTCAGCATCAGCATCAGTTTCTTGGTATGAACCATGTCAGCATCAACATCTTGGAATGGACGATGTCAGCATCACCATCTTAGAATGGACGATGCCAGCATCAGCATCTTGGTATGGGCCATGACAGCAACAACATCTTGGTATGGACCATGACAACAGAAACATCTTGGTATGAACCATGACAGCATCAGCATCTTGGTATGGAACATGACAGCATAAACATCTTGGTATGAACCATGACAGCATAAACATCTTGGTATGGACCATGACAGCATAAACATCTTGGTATGGACCATGACAGCATACACATCTTGGTATGGACCATGACAGCATAAACATCTTAGTATGGACCATGACAGTATAAACATCTTAGTATGGACCATGACGGCATCAGCATCTTGGTATGGACCATGCCAGTATAAACATCTTGGTATGGACCATAACAGTATAAACATCTTAGTATGGACCATGACAGCATAAACATCTTAGTATGGACCATGACAGCATAACTATCTTAGTATGGACCATACAACAGCAGCATCTTGATATAGATCACGACAGCATCGACATCATGGTTTGGACCATAGCGACATCAACATCTGGGTATGGACCATGACAGCATCGACATCTTGGTATTGACCATGTCAGCATCAGCATCTTGGTATGGACCATGACAGCATAAACATCTTGGTATGGACCATAACAGTATAAACATCTTAGTATCGACCATGACAGCAACAACATCTTGGTATGGACCATGACAGCATAAATATCTTAGTGTGGACCATGACAGCATCGACATCTTGGTATTGACCATGTCAGCATCAGCATCTTTGTATGGGCCATGACAGCATAAACATCTTGGTATGGACCATAATAGCATAAACATCTTAGTATGGACCATGATAGCATAAACATCTTGGTGTGTACCATGACAGCATAAACATCTTTGTATGGACCATGACAGCATACACATCTTGGTATGGACCATGACAGCAGCAGCATCTTCGTATGGATCCCGACAGCGTCGACATCATGGTTTGGACCATAGCGACATCGAAATCTTGGTATGGACCATGACAGCATAAACATCTTGGTATGGACCATGACAGCATAAAAATCTTGGTATGGACCATGACAGCATAAACATCTTGGTATGGACCATGACAGCATAAACATCTTGGTTTGGACCATGACGGCATCAGCATCTTGGTATGGACCATGACAGCATAAACATCTTGGTATGGACCATGACAGCATCAGTATCTTGGTATGGACCATAGCGACATCGACATCTTGGTATGGACCATGGCAGCATAAACATCTTAGTATGGACCATGACAGCAACAACATCTTGGTATGGACCATGACAGCAACAACATCTTGGTATCGACCATGACAGCATAAACATCTTGGTATGGACCATGACAGCATAAACATCTTGGTATGGACCATGACAGCATACACATCTTGGTATGAACCATGACGGCATCAGCATCTTGGTATGGACCATGACAGCATAAACATCTTGATATGGACCATGACAGCATAAACATCTTGGTATGGACCATGACAGCATAAACATCTTGGTATGGACCATGACAGCATAAACATCTTGGTTTGGACCATGACGGCATCAGCATCTTGGTATGGACCATGACAGCATAAACATCTTGGTATGGACCATGACAGCATCAACTTCTTGTTATGAACCATGACAGCATAAACATCTTGGTATGGACCATGACAGCAACAACATCTTGGTTTGGACCATGACAGTAGCATCATCTTAGTTTGGACCATGACAGCATAAACATCTTGGTATGGACCATGACAGCATAAACATCTTAGTTTGGACCATGGCGGCATCAGCATCTTGGTATGGACCATGACAGCATAAACATCTTGGTATGGACCATGACAGCATCAACTTCTTGTTATGAACCATGACAGCATAAACATCTTGGTATGGACCATGACAGCAACAACATCTTGGTTTGGACCATGACAGTAGCATCATCTTAGTTTGGACCATGACAGCATAAAAATCTTGGTATGGACCATGACAGCATAAACATCTTGGTTTGGACCATGGCGGCATCAGCATCTTGGTATGGACCATAACAGCATTAGCATCTTGGTATGGTCCATGACGGTATCAACATCTTGGTATGGATCACGACAGCATCGACATCATGGTTTGGACCATAGCGACATCGACATCTTGGTATGGACCATGACAGCATCGACATTTTGGTATGGACCATGTCAGCATCAGCATCTTGGTATGGACCATGACAGCATCAACTTCTTGTTATGGACCATAGTACGAGCTATCTCTACGTATCGCCCATGGCACTACCTGTCTCTAGATATGGCCCATGGCACCATCTGTCTCTTGCTATTGACGGCATCAACATATTGGTTTGGACCATGGTGGGATCAACATTCTTGGTATTGACCATGACAGCATCAACATCTTGGTTTTGGCATGAGAGATTTCTCTGTATCATTTGAACCTATCTTATTTATCGAATTAATACCACGCGTTCATCTTAAGGACTAATCTATGACCGCTTTCCCAGAGTTGTATACGTTTCGCACGTGTTTGTTTACCAATTGTTGTTTAAGCGTTGCTAAGTAACACAGATAATGTTAGACTCTGCCATCAGAGGATCGGCATAATCACTTTCACGTGATTATGTGGTCATTGCTGTTGTTGTTTGTTGTTTACTCGTTGCCACGTACCGTACAGTACATTCCATAAGTAATTATTTTTTGCAAAGAAAAAAACAGAAACATGTTTGTTTGTACAATTGTCAACACGATGTAAGGAATATGTTGAACATCGAATCCAATTATGACAGCATGAATGACATCATAATGAACATCCAATGTAATAGACCTTTCCACCTTATCCATCCATCATATGACGTCATAATCAACTACGTGGTGTGTAGAATGACATCATAATGAACATCCAATCCAATAGACCTTTCCACTTTATCCATCCATCATATGGCGTCATAATCAACTACGTGACGTGTAGAATGACATCATAATGAACATCCAATCCAATAGACCTTTCCACTTTATCCATCCATCATATGACGTCATAGTCAACCACGTGACGTGTAGAATGACATCATAATGAACATCCAATCCAATAGACCTTTCAACTTTATCCATTCATCATGTGACGTCATAATCAACTACGTGACGAATAAAATGACATCATAATGGGCATCCAATCCAATAGACCTTCCACTTTAGCCATTTATCATATGACGTCATAATCAAACACGTGACGTGTAGAATGACATCATAATGAACATCCAATCCAATAGACCTTTCTACTTTATCCGTCCATCATATGACGTCATAATCAAGTACGTGACGTGTAGAATAACATCATAATAAATGAACATCCAATCCAATTATGTTCTGAATATTAAACATCGAATCCAATAAACCGTTCCACTTTATCCATCCATCACATGACGTCATAATTAACTACGTGGCGTGTAGAATGGCATCATAATGAATGACGTCATTATGACATTGTGGGTGACGTAGATAAGTACGGCACGAACGCATATTTGAAAACAGACTATGCATTATTGCACGAATTGTATTTCTTTACTATTTAATAAATATTGAATATTTTGCAGCTAATTTGACTGGGCGCTGTTGCTGCTATAGGCAACGACAGCACCCAGTCAAATTAGTTGCAAAATATTCAACTGCTTGCCTGTATAGTTTTCAGGAAATTTATGGTTATGCATTCGGGGATCGAGCAATCCGAACACGGCGAAGTGTGGGCGGAGCTTAGCTAGGGGTGGGCGGGGTATAACTAAAACTGGAAGGGTCCATTATGTTCAATATATTTAAAAGTTATTTCTGAGCGGTATTGTGTATCCGGTCATGCTCTGTATTCAGGGTAGGACCTACTGGCCTGATAAATGTATCAGTGTTAATCATGAGACAAGCACTCCTTTAGATAACAGATTGCTAACGACATTCGTAAACTTCAAACAATATATAATTCACCGTTCTCTTAAATGACAATCCCAAGAATATTCGAATATTATCATGACGTCATTGGATGAATCCCGTTTTTGCTCTGCCCCACCCATCTCTAGCTAAGCTCCGCCTACGATTTGTCAGTGAGATCGATCAAACCCTGAACTCCATGAACGTCAATTTCCAGAAAACTATACAGGTAAGCTGTTGACTATTTTGAAACTAATTTGACTGAGTTCTGTTGCTGCCTATGCCAAGCGTCCAGTTGAATTAGTTTCAAAATATTCAACATTATGTTTATTAACTAGTAAAGACATACAATTCGTCCCACTAGACGGTCTATTAAGCGTTTATGTCTGACTTAGATACGCTATTCATGACGTAATTGACTGTGACGTCAACCTACACGTTGGGAAATTCACTATGACGTCATAAATTTAACTGACAGATTTGATTCCTCTATTAGAGGCTAGCAATGGAGTGCACAGTCTAGACAATGCATGCAGTCAGGGGCGGACTTAGAGAGTAGTTCACAGGGATTCGACCCCCACCCCCCACCCCCACACCACCCCCCCCCCCCCCCCATCAGTAGCCAAGGAATGCCATTTCTGATGTGCTAAACCTTAATAGAGGGATCCTATCTGCCACTGAAGTACCTGGCGTCATACTCAAATACGTCACATGTTAGCTGAAGTCGCAATCAAAGTGACGTAGCGCCGTCACGAAATCGAAAAGATCCGTCACGAAATTGTACGATGAATTTACAGGTTAATTAACATTCTGTTGAACATTTGAAACCAATTTCATTTGAAACGATAGCTTGTATAGGCAGCAACAGACTCAGTCAAATTAATTTGAAAATGTTCAACCGTTTACCTTAGATTATTTAGATTCTAGGAATTAAGGTGTCAAAGTATTAACGTGCGTAGCGCGTGGACAGAGTGTAGATAGAAACGTGCGGGCCATAGCTAGAAATGTGCGAGGTATAGCTAGAAATGTGCGGGGCATTGCTAGAAATGTGTCGGGTATAGGTTAAAATGTGCGGGCATAGCTAGAAATGTGCGGGGCTTAGCTAGAAATGAGCGGGGCTTAGCTACAAATGTGCGGGACATAACTATAAATGTGCGGGGCATGGCTAGAAATGCGCGGGCATAGATAGAAATGCGCGTGGAATAGCTAGAAATGTGTGGGCCATAGCTAGAAATGCGCGGGGAATAGCTAGAAATGTGTGGGCCATAGCTAGAAATGTGCGGTGCATAGCTAGAAATGTGCGGTAAATAGCTAGAGATGTGCTGGTATAGCTTCACGTTCCAATCTGTATTCTATCCACTTGTATCTGAAGCGGTACTAGTGATACAAGCATATGTACACGGCACGCCTGCGCGCGTTCCACTCTACCCTGTGGGAAGCAGAGCCGATTATCTATTTACATCAGCGATTAGAGATAATTTCACTCTTTTTTGCTGGGCCACGCTGATCTATGCGATTCTCAGATCACTAGGGGCACGAGCACCGCCATGATATTTATATATAAGTATATAGGTCTATGTATTAAAAACGCTAAATATAAGAAAGACCTGCTGACTAATTTGAAAGCGATTTATCTATGCCGGCTAAGGCAGCACCGACTTTAAATTTAAGCGGTATTTAGAGCAATAACCATAACATGCATTATTATATATCCATGCTCTTTATATGTGGCGTGAGTTCATTAATCAATGTTATTTTCCAGAACTATGTATGGGGGTGGGTGGAGGGGACCTTCTATACCGACCACCGTATTAACAAATATACGTGTAATCACTAAAGACGGGTCGTCGCTTAATACAAAGCAATTGCTTTAGTAAATAGATTATGGGAACAAATGACGGTGGTTCGTTAAGTCTGGTAAGCTTCTGGCCACTCATTTTCAGGAACTACAGTCTTTTGGCCACAAATGTAGGTGGCCGCTATAGGCAGGATTGAATGTGTATGCCAACTACCATCATTCACTCGTACCACTCTCTGTGTAAACAGTAATTATGTTTGCTCATACTTTTCACATAGCATATACGTCCCATCTCACACCACCCAACCACCTAAACACCGCAACCACCCCTAAGCCACCAAGACCAGCGTGTCCCCCAAAAAATGACAGATGTCCCGCGTATCCGCTATAAAGGCACACATATCCTGAACCGCTACAATAAATATGATGTTAATTGTAATAATAACGACGGAATTTCTTAACTATGAGCACACATGTAGACGGTGTATGATTTAACTATTAAACCTTGACCTCAAGGAGTTATGTAATACGTAAGTTTGAGAGCACTTCAATGTATAGCGGTCGCGGATATATGTGTGTGTGTTTACAGGTGAAAAAGCGGTTCGCCTACCTATACACGACGCTAAGTAAGAATGGCGATATTGAAAATGATATTGTTACTGTTCTCAGTCGTATTTCTGCTTGCGGCATTATCTGAATCACAGGTAAGAATAACATCTCCCTATGATTATGAACGTTAACTTCCACTCGCGCGTGCACGAGCGCTCTGCCTCAACACATACACACATAATTGCGACGCCCTCACGCGTGCTTTATTGATCCCTCTCATCCCCTCTCTCCATCTCTTCCATGCCCATTCTCCCACACCCCACCCACCACATCCCCATACATGCGTCATTCTCTCTTTTGGTGATATCAAATAATATAGCTTTATTGATTAGGTCAACAGACTCTCATTTGCTCAAATTATAAACATTGACGTCAATTCACCACCTCACTTGTGTTGAAACTACGCGATTACGTCATCCTCGAAAATAGATGGCACAGCATCTGTAGACGAGGCAGTGGATATTTATGAGCAGTAGGCCTACATTTATTTTATGTTTTATTTCATTTTAATGCATGTTTTATTTCAAGGAATGTTTGCTAGTTATAAAATTGACATCATTGATCATAAAATTGATCATCATCACCGTTATTTGAGCCATGTCAATCTTTGAGGAGCTTCCCCCGAAGGGTTGCTTTGCTTCCCCCGAAGGGTTGCTTTGCTTCCCCCGAAGGGTTGCTCAGATGAAACTGAAAGATAATTCTATCAAATGAAATTAAATAGTGAATGTGTTTTGTTAATGGTGTAGCCTTCTCTATCACCGTGTATAAGTCTAGTGTAAGTATGTACTTGCTCGATCTTTATCTAGGCTTATCATTCAATGATTGATCGTAGTTTATAAAGATATGACCTAATTTTAATCTCGACAAACTTTTATTTACTAACTGAGAAAACACAAAATTACTTAGAAAGAGGGTTTGTTAGGGGGTAGGGCCGGCCCGCCATCTGACACATCTCACCCAACCCCAAACCCGGCCCACCATCCGACAAATAATACCCCACCCCAAACCCGGCTAGACACCCGACACATCACACCCCACCCCAAACCCGGCCCGCCATCTGACACATCATACCCCACCCCAAACCCGGCTAGACACCTGACACATCACACCCCACGCCAAACCCGGCCCACCATCCGACACATCACACCCGACCCCAAACCCGGCCCGCCATCTGACACATAATACCCCACCCCAAACCCGGCTAGACACCTGACACATCACACCACACCCCAAACCTGGTCCGTCATCCGACACATCACAGTTCACCTCAAACCCAGCCCACCATCCGACACATCACACCCACCCCAAATAAGGCCCACCATCCAACACATCACACCCCACCACAAACCAGGCCCACCATCCGACACATCACACCCCCCCCCCAAACACGGCCCGCTATCCGACACATCACACCCACCCCAAACCCGGTCCACCATCTGAACATTATACCCCAACCCAAACCCGACCAGATACCCGACACATCACACCCCACCCCAAATCCGTCCCGCCATCCGATACATCACACCCTACCCCAAATCCGGCCTGCCATCCGACACATCATACCCCACCTGACACCCGGCCCGCCATCCGACACATCACATCCCACCCCAAACCCGGCCCGCCATCCGACACATCACACCACACTCCAAACATTGCATGTCATCAAACACATCACACTCCACCCCAAACCCGGCCCACCATCCAACACATCAGCCCTCACCCAAAACCTGGCCTGTCATCTGACACATCACACCCCAACCAATCCCGGACTGTCATCCAACACATCACACCACACTCCAAACATTGCATGTCATCCAACACATCACACCCCACCCCAAACCCGGCCCACCATCCAACACATCAGCCCTCACCCAAAACCTGGCCTGTCATCTGACACATCACACCCCAACCAATCCCGGCCTGTCATCCAACACATCATACCACACTCCAAACATTGCATGCCATCCAACACATCACACCCCACCCCAAACCCGGCCAACCATCCAACACATCAGCCCTCACCCAAAACCTGGCCTGTCATCTGACACATCACACCCCGCCCCAAACCCAGCCTGCCATCTGACATACCACACCACACCCAAAACCCGGCCAGACGCCTGACACATCACACCCCACCCCAAATCCGTCCCGCCATCCGATACATTACACCCTACCCCAAATCCGGCCTGCCATCCGACACATCATACCCCACCTGACACCCGGCCCGCCATCTGACACATCACACCCCACCTCAAACCCGGCCCGCCATCTGACACATCACACCCCACCCCAAACATGGCTTGCCATCAGACACATCACATCCCACCCCAAACCCGGCCCGCCATCCGACACATCATACCCCACCCCAAACCTGACCCACCATCTGACACATCACACCCCAACCAAACCCGGCCTGTCATCCAACATCACACCACACTCCAAACATTGCATGTCATCCAACACATCACACCCCACCCCAAACCCGGCCCACCATCCACCACATCAGCCCTCACCCAAAACGTGGCCTGTCATCTGACACATCACACCCCGCCCCAAACCCAGCCTGCCATCTGACACATCATACCCCACCCCAAACCCAGCCTGCCATCTGACATACCACACTACACCCAAAACCCGGCCAGATACCTGACACATCACACCCCACCCCAAATTTGGCCTACCGTCTAGCACATCACATCAGATACATCACATCCCACCCCTAACCTGGCCTGCCATCCGACACATCACACCCCACCCCATACCCGGCCCACCATCTGACACATCACACCCCAACCAAACCTGGCCTGCCATCCGACGCATCAGACCCCACCCCAAACCCGGACCTCTACCAGACACATCACACCCCACCCCAAATTGAGCTTTTTTCTTATTATTAGCTCACCTGGCCTGAAAGGCAAAGTGAGCTTATGCCATGGCGGCCGTCTGTCATCCATCCGTCGTCTGTCCGTCCGTCCATCCATCGTTCGTCCATCTGTCAAATCGCGTCTTCTCCTTAGCAGTTTGACCGATTTCAACCGAATTTGGCTGGAATGATCCTACGCTGCTACCCTCCGGACGGAAAATCTACCGAAAATGGTAAAAATACTACTCCTCCTTAGTTGCTTGACATATTTCAACCAAATGTGACTAGATGCATTCTATTGTGGTAGGTTGTAGATCATGTTGATTGATCAATTTTTGGTTGAAAATCTGAGATTGTATGGAAAATCTTCCGGAAATGGTCAAAATACTATTCCTCTTTTGCTGCTTGACATATTTCAACCAAATTTGACTAGATGGATTCATTGGTCGTAGGCTCTAGATCTTCTTTTCAGAATTTTGATTGATCAATTTTTGGGGTAAAAATCTTAGATCTTATGAAAAATCAACCGGAAATGGTCAAACTGCTACTCCTCCTTAGCTGCGTGACATATTTCAACCAAATTTGACTAGATGCATTCTGTCGTGGTAGACTCTAAATCTTCTATTCAGAACTTTGATTGATCAATTTTTTGGGTGAAAATCTTTGATTTTATGAAAAATCAACCGGAAATTGTCAAAACGCATCTCTTTCTTAACCGCTTAAAGGATTTCAACAAAATTGTGCTGGAATGATCCTATGTGAGTAGGCTCCAGATGCTGTATTCAGAATTTTAATTGGTCAATCTTTTGGGTGAAAATCATGATTTTTTATGAAATATTTACTGGACATTGTCAAAACACACTTAACAGCTTGGTGGAATTTAACCAAATTTAACTTTGATGATCCTACGGTGCTAGAATCTGGACTTTCTATTTAGAATTTTGATTGGTCGATTTTTCCGGTGGACATCTGTTTAATGTAAAGATTCATGTATATTTAAATGCAAAGGTTTCAAATAACATTCAGAATCTTTCCGGATGATGGCCGCTGGATAGAGTACAGGTCTGGCTTCCTCATTAGCACCCCACCCCCTTAACAAACCACAAAACCTGTCTACATCATTGATCCACATGTACGCCGCGCGTGTGTGCGCGTGCGTGTGTGCGTGTCTGCGTGCATGTGTCCCCCACCAACCCTCCCCCCACCAACCCAGTGGAAACACTAATGAAATTTAATTTTGAGAACGCCATTTGCTCCGGTAAAAGCATTGATTACATATTATTGCAATGCTTACATATGCTATCAGTAATGCCATGGATCAGTAAGCAATACGTGTGTGATGTCATATCGTGTTCATCATAACTGAATTCATCACTGTCTTCTCAGAAAACGGAGACAATGGTTCAAGGGACCTTGAAGATTGAAAAGCTGCATATTCGGTCAGACATTACATATCGTTTTGCCAGTACCGTGGTCACATCCACAGTTCGGAACCCACGGCAGACTGCACAAGAGATGTTCATTAACCTGGAACTACCACCGGAGGCTTTCATCACAAACTTTACTATGTACGGTATAGTGAGAGCTGTTTTCAATTATGACTTATCTTTGCATATCACCACTGACTATAATCAGCTTGCTACCAACCATTTACTCACAGACAGTTAGTGTGTACTTTACTGCGCTTGTTAGTAACTGGTTATTGCACATTCTAACATATGCGCCCCATTTACATAGCTCTGCTGTACGTGGCCGTAAGGAGAAGTTATTGGTCTGTTTGGCGTCTATCGAGTCCATGATTCCAGGTATATTCACATCATATCTAGACTGGTTTTAGTTTAGTCTATTATTGGTAACTTCCCCAGTTCATTTTGTACCGGTACCCATAAATTATACTCCTGGGTGGAGAGAGGCAACGAAGAGTGAATGAGCTTCACTATGTTTCCACCGATTGCCGTCAGTACTCAGAACTACTTAACGGGAGAACCCGGTTCGCGCCTGAGCTGTGCACTATCTCGCCGTCGTTGGAAGCATGGACAATCTCCTTCGCTCCTTGCCTCTCCCCACCCAGGAATATAAATGGGTACCAGTGTAAAAGCTGGGGGAATTGTACCAATAATAGACTGAAATAAGAACCCGCCTTGATATGGCGTGAATGGAACCTGGAATCAGAGGCCGTGATTACATTAGATTAGCTAATCCGGAAGAAGTGCAAAATATCACAAATGTTCGTTTTACTCACGTAAGTATGGTACAGGCCAGGGGCATACCCAGATGGACACAAATGGACGGACATAGAGACACACTCACACACGGACGCATCTGCATCAGGAACGCACGCACGAACGCACACATACGCTTGACAATAGCCACGCCCAGACACGCACACGCGACACCTCTTATAAGTAAGACCGAAATTCGTAGTTCGTAGTTCGAAATTGGATGGGAGCAGGCATTATAGGGTAAATATTAGACACTGCAGATTAAGCCATAGGCGGCAAGTCTAATGCGCGCGTGTGTATACATAAATATGATACAGGCCTACGTATAAACTGAATAACGAACTGCGTTCTAGCAATAAGATTCAATCCGAATTACGGTCTGGACTGTAATTCAAACTGAATACAATTCTAGAAGGATGGCGCATATATAGATTGTCAGGCCGGTCTATAGACTGAATAACGAACTACGTTCAAGCAGTAAGATGCAAAACGAATTATGGTCGGGATTGTGATTCAAACTGAATAACGGTCTACAAGGAAATTCAGTCTTCATCCGAATTACGGTCTGGACTGTGATTGAAACTGAATTATGTTCTAACATGTGATCTTATCCGAATTACGGTCTGGACCGTGATTCAAAGCTGAATTATGCTCTTGCATGTGATAGCATCCGAATTACGGTCGGGACCGTGACTCAAACTAAATTATGTTCTAGCATGTGACGTCATCCGAATTACGGTCTGGACCGTTATTCAAACTGAATTATATTCTAACATGTGATGTGATCCGAATTACCGTCTGGACCGTGATTCAATCTGAATTATGTCCTAACATGTGATGGCATCCGAATTACTGTCTGAACCGTGATTCAACCTGAATTATGTCCTAACATGTGATGGCATCCGAAGTACTGTCTGGACCGTGATTCAATCTGAATTATGTCCTAACATGTGATGTCATCCGAATTACTGTCTGAACTGTGATACAAACAGAATTATGTCCTAACATTTGATGTCATCCGAATTACGGTCTGGAATGTGATACAAAGCTGAAATATGTTATTGCATGTGATGGCATCCGAATTACAGTCTGGACCGTGATTCAACCTGAATTATGTCCTAACATTTGATGTCATCCGAATTACGGTCTGGACTGTGATTCAAACTGAATTATGTTCTAACATGCGATGTCATCCGAATTACGGTCTGGACTGTGATTCAAACTGAATTATGTTCTAGTATGTGATGTGATCCGAATTACGGTCTGGACTGTGATTCAAACTGAATTATGTCCTAACATGTGATGTCATCCGAATTACGGCTTGAACTGTGATTCAAACTGAATTATGTCCTAACATGTGATGTGATCCGAATTACGGTCTGGACTGTGATTCAAACTGAATTATGTTCTAATATCTGATCCTATCCGAATTACGCTCTGGACTGTGATTCAAAGCTGAATTATGTTCTAGCATGTGACAGCATCCAGAATTATGGTCTGGCCCGTGATTCAAACTGAATTACATACTAGCATGTGATGTGATCCGAATTAGGGTCTGTTTGGTGACCCAAACTGAATTATGTCCTAACATGTGATGTGATCCGAATTACGTTCTGGCCCGTGACTCAAACTGAATTATGTTATAAAATGTGATGCTATCCGAATTAGGCTCTGGACTGTGATTCAAAGCTGAATTATGTTCTAGCATGTGATGTCATTCCGAATGACGGTCAAGACCGTGATTCAAACTGAATTACATTCTAGCATGTGATGTCATCCGAATTACGATCTGGACCATGATTCAACCTGAATTATGCCCTAACATGTGATGTGATCCGAATTACGATCTGGACCATGATTCAAACTGAATTATGTCCTAACATGTGATGTGATCCGAATTTCGGTCTGGACCATGATTCAAACTGAATTATGTCCTAACATGTGATGTCATCCGAATTACGGTCTGGACTGTGATACAAAACTGATTAACATTCTAGCATGTGATGTCATCCGAATTACGGTCTGGAATGTGATTCAAACTAAATTATGTCCTAATATGTGATGTGATCCGAATTACGATCTGGCCCGTGCTTCAAACTGAATTATGTCCTGACATGTGATGTCATCCGGATTACGGTCTGGACTGTGATTCAAAGATGAATTATGTTCTTGCATGTGATGGCTTCCGAATTACGGTCTGGACTGTGATTCAAAACTGAATTAAGTTCTAGCATGTGACGTCATCCGAATTACGGTCTGGACCATGATTCAAACTGAATTATGTTCTAATATCTGATCCTATCCGAATTACGCTCTGGACTGTGATTCAAAGCTGAATTATGTTCTAGCATGTGACGGCATCCAGAATTACGGTCTGGCCCGTGATTCAAACTGAATTACATACTAGCATGTGATGTCATCCGAATTAGGGTCTGTTTGGTGACCCAAACTGAATTATGTCCTAACATGTGATGAGATCCGAATTACGTTCTGGCCCGTGACTCAATCTGAATTGTGTTCTAACATGTGATGTCATCCGAATTACAGTCTGGACCATGATTCAAACTGAATTATGTTCTAACATGGGATGTCATCCGAATTACGATCTGGACTGTGATTCAAAACTGAATTATGTTCTTGCATGTGACGTCATTCGAATTACGGTATGGACTGTGATTCAAACTGAAGTATGTCCTAACATGTGATGTCATCCGAATTACGGTATGGACTGTGATTCAAACTGAAGTAGGCTATGTCCTAACATGTGATGTGATCCGAATTACGTTCTGGCCCATGATTCAAACTGAATTATGTCCTAACATGTGATGTGATCCGAATTACGGGCTGGACCATGATTCAAACTGAATTATGTCCTAACATGTGATGTCATCCGAATTACGGGCTGGACCATGATTCAAACTAAATTATGTTCTAATATGTGATGTCATCCGAATTACAGTCTGGACTGTGATTCAAACTGAATTATGTTCTAACATGTGATGCCATCCGAATATCGGTCTGGACTGTGATTCAAGCCAAATTATGTTCTAGGATGTGATGTCATCCAAATTACTATCTTGACTGTGATTCAAACTGAAACTGAATTATGTTCTAGCATGTGATGTTATCCGAATTACGGTCTGGATTGTGATTCAAACTGAATTATCGTCTAACATGTGATGTTATCCAAATTACGGTCTGGACTGTGATTCAAACTGAATTATGTTCTAGTATGTGATGTGATCAGAATTACGGTCTGGCCTGTGATTCAAACTGAATTATGTCCTAACATGTGATGTCATTCAAATTACGATCTGGACCGTGATTCAAACTGAATTATGTTCTAGCATGTTATGTTATCCGAATTACGGTCTGGACCGTGATTCAACCTGAATTATATTCTAACATGTGATGTCATCCGAATTATGATCTGGACCGTGATTCAAACTGAATTATGTCCTAACATGTGATGACATCCGAATTACGGTCTGGACTGTGATTCAAAACTGAATTATGTTCTTGCATGTGATGGCATCCGAATTACGGTCTGGACCATGATTCAACCTGGATTGTGTTCTAGCTTGTGACGTCATGCCAATTATAGTCTGGACCGTGCTTCAAGCTGAATTGTGTTCTAGCAATAATATTCAATCCGAACTATGTCTGGACATTGAATCAAACTGAATTACGTTCTAGAAATAAGACACAATCCGAATTACGGTCTGGTGATTCAACGTTCTAGCATGGCAGTTCATCCGAATTATGGTCTGGATGTGGTTCTAACTCAATTCCGTTCTAGTAATACGATGCAGTCAGAATTACGGTTTGGACAGCAATTCAAGTGGAATTACGTTCTAGAAAGGTATTCAATCTGATAACTCAAACTAATGCCCACATTACACGGAATAATTGACATACTTCCTAGAATAACTCTGAATAATAGCCATATTACATGGAATAATTTCATGAAATATGTTATATGATTGAGCTGTGTCTTTCGCCTGGAACAACAGTATTAATATTTGAACAATGAATATGAATTTTCACTGCACACAGATTTTTGTAAGAAACGTAAAATCAAAGTCCCAATATGAATATTTTGTCCGGTAACTTAAATGCTCAGAAATAAAGAAATCTATGTCAAAACAGACAAACTTACACCAGAAACAGTAGAATCTATTATTTCCACAGCCCTAATCAATCAACCGGATTATAAAGTATCAAACGACTATTTAGGAAGCTTTAAAATCTATATAGCGCCATTTTCGGTGTCAAAACCAATCAAACAAAATAGCTCAATTTTAACAAGAGAAATCCAGCTGGAAAGTGACGTACCCACTCACCCTACCCCGCCACAACAAGAGTACATCCCCAACATGGGTGTTTCCTAATGCCATTTTAAAACTAAAAGTGAATGCAAATAGGTCATGCATTCCCGACGCATACACTTAACATTAGGCACGTCCTCGCGCGGTGTAAAATAATTATGTCAAGTTTCAAACAATTTTCTCTCAAACCGTATAGGAGGAATTGCAGCGACAAGATTCTCAGGAAAGGCTGGGCGTACGTACGTAAAAATTAATTTTAACACTAAGGACATCTCTGGGTAGTACATAATTATCCTGTCCAGTTTCATCTGGCCTATTCCAACGCAATTCATAATGGAAACTAGCTAGAGGCAAAATTCCACAAAATTCCACAAAACCATTCATAAAACATCCTATAGTTGATTGGACCAAATATGTGTATTTAAAACAGCTGTTGGACACATTTACTGCTAAATTCCAAATTGTTCATGACAATCATCAGTACATTAATAAAATGTAAAATAAAGGTCGTCCTGGCATGCATAATACAAAAACTGAAGTGCACTTTGGAAATAAGGTTGCACCATGCCGTTGCTGTCGTTAACTAGCAATAGTCGCAAGAATATATAATCATCTAAATCTGGACATTTGTCAAGTTGTAGTAATATTGACAGATAACACACTCGTCAGCTGATCCATAAACAATAATAATGTACAATATAGCTAAATTACACTCAGAAGTCATTGAACCATTGGTGTTGCAACAAGCTGTTGCTATCATAAACAGCACTAACATGCAACAACACCAATGCCACCACGAACCAGTAATTAAAAATAAGAAAGTAGATGCCTCCAGGAATCATACAATTCAGCAGCGAGTGTGTCAAAACACATCGTGGTTTTATCCAGGTATTGATAACTGGTCGGTAATAAGACATGAGATTGAAGTGAACAAATATGAACATTTCTACTACGGCGATGACAGCGCGTGTATGTATGTTTCCACGATACAATTAATTGAATCCGACGTCAGTTTCGACTATGAAATCGACCAGCCATACGACCAAATCGGCACGTGTAGGACTGGTTCTTTCGCACAGCTGTACGATCTGTCGGATTAAACAACCAATCAGCATTCTGATATACGCATCGTCATCAAATTGTTAACCCGTACATTTTTCCAAGGAAATTCCAATCTTCTCATAGAAAATATCCATTTGCAAACCAAGGGAAGATTGGTTTTGAGAATTTATCACTGGAATGACTTATCGGTTATCGATCCAGTCATTCCAGTGATACAATTTCAAAACTAATTTTCTCTTGATGTGCAAATGGATATTTCTGAGGACCACAAGAGAAGCCGTTTTTGGCTGGTACATGAGCGTTATAGGGTTAAAGAGGATGATATATATATATATATATATATATATATATATATATATATATATATATATATATATATATATCATCGGATAATGGGTTTTCGAGGGTGTAAACACATTTTCGCCGATTTAATATAAGAGTAGGAATTTTATCAAAATTTGTTGTCAATTTTGTAACTAGCAAATATTCACTGAAATAAAACATGCATAAAATTAAAATAAACCCTAAAATAAACTTACTGCTTATAAATATCTCCTACCTGGTCTACAGATGCAATCTCAGTATTGCGTCATGTGTTTCAGAGGGTGATGCAATCGCGTAATTTCATCTCTAGTGAGGCGGTAAATGGGGCGCACCGCTGCAACTTCCGCCAGGCGGCGTTGGTGCGTTGTGAGGCATCCTCTCTAATGCGGTCATGTTTGACTTTACGCGAGTTTGTACTTTTGTTATTCGTATCTTGTCTATTTAAGTAGTTATAGTTCGTATATACGCTGATTGTAGTTGCTTTGTTTAATACCGTATCATTATTGGCAATATATATTTAACAATGACTTTAATAGTGTCCAAACTCGACATTTTCAAACGTCGTTCTACGTTTCCGTGATTTAAAGCATCACCTTCGGACCGAGACATAAATGTCGCCGCTGTCAAGTAATCACTAATCAGACATCGGTGCGTTATTTAATCCACTTGTAAATGATGCGATAGTGTACATTGACAAGCAGGAACGTCTCCACGATTAGGTGGCGGGTAGACAAAGATTTGACAGTGTATCCATCTCTACCAGTATCAGCACTGGGGAGGGAGGCTATGGTAGGCCTATATGCTAGGCAAAGATAACAAAAAAAACCTGTGAGTTAATTGTATCACAGCAGGTTGTAGTGCCCATACATGTATGCATAAACCACTTTATGTATAACTTTTTATAAGGTCTACCAAATATATACAATCTGAATCCAATCCATTACATGCATGCTTTGCTAGAAGTGTATTAAATGTGTTACAAGTTCTGAACTGAGCTATTGAGGGTGAACGTCCATGGGGAGAATTTAGTAGTGGTACCTTTCATTAACCAAGCAAGAAAGGTCGTTGTGCCCTACTAAATACAACAATAGTTTCTACTCCCCCCCCCCCTCCCCACACCGACACCCACACCAGCCCTGTGTATGACCAATCTTATTCTCATGGTGGCACATCATGTATTGCAGTAGCAACCATTTACGTCATAGTAGCGATTAGCTATTTATCTAGCCTATACATAGCCTCACTTCCCTATTGCTTACTTCACTATTGCTTGCTGGTAGAGATGGATACTCTCTATCTTTCTATCTATCTACCTTCCTGTCTGTCTGCCTGATTGCCTACGTGCTTGCATGCCTTTCAACAGTTTACTGGTCAGGGCAAAAACCAGCCTCTGGAGTGTTCTTGAGAAATGCTCACTTGCAGGACAAGCGAAGAGAACCTTTGGAAATGTACCACTGGAATGCCTTGCTCGATAACCGAAACAGTCATTTCAATGGCACATTTTCAAAAATACTCTTCTCTTGGCCCGAAAATGGGCATTCAATAAGCAAATGTTTTGATATTAAGGTCTTGACTAAATTTAGCCATTAAAGGGTTAAATAGATGCATCCTATGATCAATATACAATTATATTTAACCTTATAACATACAGAGCTGAAACATTGGAATAATGAATATAGGCCAATACTCTTTATTTATATAATGAAATGCCAGTATCCACAAGTTTTTAAAACCAATAGGATTTCCTAAATTTGTTCACACTTTCTGGATTTCTTTGGATCATGCCCGGCCAACATTGGCGACGTCTAGTATAAGATCACACTCTTTGTTGTGGTAAAATTTTAGAAAATCAGACAAGCAGTTTCTGAGATATGGCTCATAGATCCATAATTTGATCCGATCTTACACGCTTAATTCGTAAGTGACAGGTCACAATTGACAAAATTACATCCCTTCTAAGTCACAGTAATATTGATTAAATACCATCATTCTCAAGTCTCAATTGATTAAATACCATCATTCTCAAGTCTCAATTGATTAATTATCACCATTCACAAGTCTCAATTGATTAAATACCATCATTCACAAGTCTCAATTGATTAAATATCATTATTCACAAGTCTCAATTGATTAAATACCATCATTCACATGTCTCAATTGATTAAATACCATCATTCTCAAGTCTCAATTGATTAAATACCATCATTCACAAGTCTCAATTGATTAAATATCTTTATTCACAAGTCTCAATTGATTAAATATCATTATTAACAAGTCTCAATTGATTAAATACCATCATTCACAAGTCTCAATTGATTAAATATCATTATTCACAAGTCTCAATTGATTAAATATCATTATTCACAAGTCTCAATTGATTAAATATCATTATTCATAAGTCTCAATTGATTAAATATCATTCACAAGTCTCAATTGATTAAATATCATTCACAAGTCTCAATTGATTAAATATCATTATTCACAAGTCATACCTGAGCAAATATTATCATTCATATGTGACAATTTGGAAAATTTCATCACTTCTAGCTCACACCTGAGCAAATAACATCACTAATATGTCACAAGTAAGCAAATTTCATCACTCAAGTCACAATTGAGCAACTATTATCATTCACAAGTTATAATTGAGCAAATAATATCATTCACAAGTCAGCTACGACTGAGCAGATATTATCATTCACAAGTCATAACTGAGCAAATATTATTATTGAAAAGTCACAATTGGGCAAATTTCATCATGTCTAGCTCACAGTTGAGAAAATTTCATCACTAATATGTCACAATTAAGTAAATTTCGTCACTCATAAGGCTTAATTGAGCAGATACATGTATTATCATTCACAAGTCATAATTGAGCAAATATTATCATTCACAAGTCTTAACTGCGCATAAAATGGTCATAATTATCAAAGCCTGTATTAAATTTGATTGTATCAAGATTGTCCTGAACTCACTCTATCGAATACAAACTCTGTCAGAAAGAAGGTCATACTTGACAGCTAACCACACAGTAAGTGATTGTCATTGATAGATGAAGTACTTTCACCTTCCTCCATTGTCTGAGGACTTCATTTCCAATATCTAGACTGGCACCCATCACATCCGTAACTAGTTTCCTATTTCTTTGTGTACTTTCTTGTCTTCCCTTGGCATATGGTGTAGATGGAGTGTCAAAGTTGAACAAATTTGAAACAGTACCTTACAGGTGCTTACAGGAGGTACCTGTAAAATAATTAGAAAACAGATGGGACACATTATATTTATTAGCTGAGCTGTCCAGAAGGGGTGGGGCGGGCTGAGCTTATGTGGTGGTCACTTTCCATCTGTCAACTTTTTCTTTTAACCCTTTAACATATGTAATGCCCATGTCTCAATTTCTAGACATATATACATGAAAGCTCTAATTTTGGAACTAATTTGCTTGGATCCTACTGGCCAACAATGGATCATCTCAATAGGGCTAGAAATAACCACTGATTCTGTGATCTGAAGGCCTTTTTCACATACAAATCACTGCTTTAATGCTATAATGGCTAAATTTGATCAAAAATGTAAATATTTGCTTAATTAAATGTTCATTTGCAGGTGAAGAGAAGACTATTTTTGAAAATGTACAACTGGAATGACTGGCATGCGAGCAAGTCATTCGTGTGGTAAATTTACAAAAATTACTTTTCTATTGTGCTGCAAATAACCATTCCTCAATACCACTGCAGAGGTTGATTTTTCAGTTCTGTTGAGAAATGTCCATTTGCCAGTCAAGAGAAGACTATTTTAGAAAACTTAGCCAGTCATTCCAGTAGAATTTTTTTTAAAGAGTCTCTTAAACCTGAAAATGGACATTGACTATGCAAGCATTCTGATTTACTTAATCAAAAGTGATCTTGAAAAATGTTTATTTGAAAATGGATGACATCAGTGCTAACAAACCAAATTGATGACATACTTTCAAACCTGCATTGAGAGCCCTCCCATGGGAGAATTAAAAGGTGGTCTCTTAAGGCAGATGGTCTCTTAATAGAGATTCAAATACATTGCGTAAATGGATTTAGAAATTAATCTGTGTACGTCTTGACAATGAAAAATTGGGGTTACACCTCCTATGATGTATACATTATGCTGTACCTGTGATTAATGTCTGATGTTAAATGTTATAATATATGTAACGGTCCACCTGCCGCAAGCCATCATTCCCTTGAAAATTTTCTAAAACAATTTTCTTTGTAGGCCTACCCTACCGGATATTTTCTATGAGAAAATATAATTTTTCTGGAACTAATTTTAGCATTAAACGGTTAACAGGTTTACTGATAGACCATTGGTTTTACAGAAACTACGGTAATCATGACATATGTATTGACTTGTCTTAAGAGACCACCCTTTAATAGCCACAACCTGGGATGATAACTGGCGATCGCAAGAACGTGTCTGATATAGATGCCATTTGTTCATGTATTTGGCAATGTGGACAATAAAATATCACAATATAAATTTATCTAGGCATACATGTTAGAGTTTCTTTGAACGACTCCGGCGTATTATGTATGTAGGCCTATATATGATCGCTGTAAACGAGTTCAGTCGATCTCGACATCCACAGTTTGCGCGTCACCGTATCGATTCTTTCACGGCTATACGCAACTTACATAGCATATCTGCTTTTTTCGGGAATCTATTTCTACCTCTTTTATCTTTACAGCCAGGAACACAACAATATAACGGCATTTTGTTACCTAAAACGGCTGCGTTACGCAATGATACGGTACTCTGACGTTGTTACTATACACGCCATTGATAAACGCGGAAGTATATTTATGCCTCACAACGCACGCACGCCCTCTGGGGAGATAACTCTTCACGGCGCGCTCCATTGATTCACTTTTATGATTTGAGCAAAAGAGAGTCTGTTACCGAAAATAATACCATAAACGGGTCTGATACAAGCACAGAATTTAATTTATAGTTGTAAATCCAGATCAGGTTATATTCCGCTTTTCGTGATAACCGGGTAGCAGCAAATTTCAGCCAAAACATTAAAAAAAGTTAAAAATTTTCTTTTGTAAATTGGTAAATGTCATATTGAAAATATATATAATTTGTTGGGTCCGAAAACACGAGCTATTTGAAAAAAAAATCGAGCCACCAAGCACTTCCCAGATCTATATTTGCAATGACTGTAACTTAGTAAGTTATTGGTATATTTATATATAGGGGAGATAACACTGATCAGTGAAGTAATGTAGCTGAGACTAGGATCTCGGTTTTTAGGACCCAACAATTGAGCGATTATGAGTATATATATAAAATATATACTCATAATCGCTCAATTGTTGGGTCCTAAAAACCGAGATCCCAGTCTCCGCTCCATTACTTCATATATATATATATATATATATATATATATATATATATATATATATATATATATATATATATATATATATATATATATATATATATATATATAGAGTAGCGGAGGGGGACACGAGGTAATGAGATTAGTAGACCCATTGGCCCGTGTATACATACACTCATACACAGGAATTCAGCTGTGCGGTGAATATTATAGTAGCAGAGATACAGTATAGTTCAGAAATAACCCAACATGCCTTCAAATCTAACTGACACATACTGTGAATATTTTGGGCCCGATCCGATCAGAGGACACCTATGCTCACCATGACAATGCAGCTTATCGGGCGGATGCCAGGCCCTCCCTCCCCTCCCTAGACAATACGTTCATACACTTCTGATTTCAACAACACAAATTTGATTTGAGAGAGAGGGAGGGAGGGAGGAGGGGAAGGGAGGGGGGGAGAGAGGGAGGGAGGGAGGAGAGGGAGAGGATGGGGGGGGGGAAGCGGGAGGCGATAGGGGTGGCGAGGGTGGGGCCGACGGGGAGAGATGTATGAAAGTTGACTGTCACTTATATCATGATACCATCATGGAATAAAACCTTAGTAAAGTTCTAGATTGTGGCTCTTTCTGGGCTAGATTGTCTGTGGGTTAGATATTCGTGTCAGTCACGGACAATAAGTACATGGGGTGTCGTCGTCAGAAGCACACTAACCCGAAATCGGTAGCAACTACTAATTATAAGTCAGAGGCCATTGGATCGTGTTATGATAGATGTGATCCGCGCTCAACTGAATCCGTACCTGTCCGAACAATGGACTTCTTACACATCTGTAAAAAGATTTGTGACGATCGTGAATGTGACCAATGGTGTGAAAAGTGAAGTCTAGGTTAGTCTTTGTTGACGACATCCATGCAGATGCTGCTGTATATTCTAAGATTTGTAGCATAAACTTCATAAATAAGAAACAAATACCACAATGATTATTGTTTAGTGACAAAGGCAATAGTTTCAAACAACAGAGACCTTGAAGACCAAACGATCCGAAAAATGAAGCTGCTTTTCAAGGTGGCATGGCACAGTTCGAGTAGAATGATGACCTTATTGCATAAAATGGCATGTGCGTTAGGCACAGAGTTGAACCACATTCGTTTAAGTATATGAAAACAATGCTCCGAGAACAGTTTGGGGGCAGCATTATAATCATCGACATAAACAGCATTGAAAACGTTGTCACATTGCGACGAACCCGTGCGACAATTCTCAGTAACCTTTTTCAAGTAGCCAAAACAGCAAGACAGTGAGGTAGAGAAGATTCGAATACTTGAGGCTGCAGCAAACTTCATCAAGTGTGACATTAAATGTTTCATTCAGTCTAAAGATGTGTGTCCGATGATACATTTCCACATTTATCAATGTGCTCAATGACTCCCTCCTTGTTCTTACGTTTCATCATGCCAAAGATGTACATCACAACTTGTACTAGAGCAACTTCTACTGGAGACCAGAGCCAGAAAGAAAGGATAGGTTGGAAAATTTTTCAACATCAAGAGTGTGATGACGATTCTTGGAGAAAAGAGTTTGTGAAAACATGCTTTTTGTACATGCTATTCTAGTCTGCGATACAGCATCGAGTGCTATTCCTAATGTGGATTCCTCCAAAGCGGGGATTTTATTGATGCAGAAGTTAAAGCATTGATTTGATACTATGAAACAAAACTCAGTGACAGCATCGATCGAAACATTGTGGCACTACCGCTTTCAGGAGTTAATTTCAACTATCAAGAAGGTTATCCACCAGAAGATGTTACCACCAACATAAGCAGTTGTCAAATACCATAGTCTCTGTGTGGGAAACATCAGGTACAAGCGTGGTATAATTTGGCACGTTTGATGGAGAATAATACGCTAACTGAATTACAAATGACTATGTTGAAGAGCTAACTATTCCAGATGCTGAAGCATACCATTAGATGGCATATTTAACAGAAATAGCTGTATCAGTCATACATGGAATAGACGTTACCCTTTAGTGGCCATGCCGGACAAAACCAGCTTCCACACATATTTTTACCGATTAATTCACAACAAGCGCTATTGGTCAATCGGGAAATCATAACTGAGACCATTGATCAATAGTGCAATGGTTCTTATCATTATATATCAGTGAAGCAATCATCCTTACCACTAATGACTAGCAACCGACACTGATAACCAATGAGACAAGCACCATTTGTCAATGGGGCACGCGTAACTGATGCCACTGACCAATGGAACCATGACCATCAGTCTAATTGATCAATGAGTCAAAAAACCTTTGCACAATTTACAAACGGGCTAAGGACAGTTGATGCCACTGACAAAAAAGAGACATTATTGACATTAATGATCAATGAGGCATATGGTACATACATAATTGTCTAATGGATCAAGCAGCATTGGTAAATGTGGCAAGGGTAACGGATGCCATGGGCAAATGGGGCAAGGGTTTTTGGCATTGCTGACAAATGAGACAACCATCTCTGGCACTAACGCCAAGCAAACCAAATCAAGTGTCATTTACACTACTGGCCAATGGGACAAGCAGCGAGGAGCAGATAGCTAACATCGACGTCAGCTCAGATCCAAACGAAGCCTTGACCAAAATACTGAAATCTATGGAATCATCCGCTACCTATAACATATGTCTTCTTAAACAACCGGACTAGGTATACTAACGCCCCTCTAGTAATAAAACTGCCAGAAGAGCAGAAAGCATTATGGCTGCACATCTATCAAACTATGCCGGGAGCGCAATAACATTCTGCCCCACATTAGCGAATGCTTAAAAGATCTTGCTATTCAACAAGCCGACTCCCTAGCAGATGAAATCACTGCCACGGATGACTGTCACAAAATGTTTCGGGCAGCACGAGCCCTGAGAGTTACTGACACACCACCACTCACTGTACACAACTCTGAAGGACACTTTATCGGGACTGACCAGGGCAAAGCCGAGGCGATTCGAGAATGGTTCAAGGTGATGAGCCCATGCACACGTTTTCAAGAGACCCCAGGTCATTACTAACACCAATTAAAACAGCAGAAGTTGAAAAGGCACTTAAAGCCCTAAAAATGGACCTGCTGGGATGAGCAATGAACTATTCAAATATGCAAGTACTATTATCTCAAAACTGATCACGCTCCTAATAAATTCAGCTTTTATGCACCACCTTCCCATCGACGCTGTAGGCCAAAACTTCCTTATCGCGCTACCCAAGCCCAAGAAGCCACTGGGTTCCCCAGCAAATCTGCGGCCCATTATGCTCCTCAACAACATACTGAAAATCCTATCCAATGTTACTATATGACGCATCCGAAACACGATCGATGACTTCACCAGATCATGTCAAAGTGGCTTCAAACGTGGACACAGCTGTGCAGACATCATATGGGCTCAACGGATGCTGATGTCTGTAGTCGTGTCCAAACACTGATATTTCCACAAAATTGGCATTGGCATGTCACGAGCGTTCGACATGATTAAACACTCAAAGATTGTGGGTCTACTAGGCCAGGCCAGTTGCAATGAAGATGAGCTATGATTAGTGAGACTACTGCTACAAGCTGAGAGTACGAGTCAAGTCAGTGAAGTCTGCAGAGTTTGAAACACCAATTGGCTCCCCACAGGGAGGTTGTCTATCTCCTGTACTTTTTACCTGTTGCTGCTGCATTGAAATCTGTACGGGAAAGTTCCACAAGACCAAACCAAGATAAAACAAGTTGGCAATACTGGGTATGCCACTAGAGATGGAATATGCCAACGAAGTGGACTTCATAGACGAGGAAAAGAAACCCCTTGACGAACTTCTCCCAATAGCTGCAAGCAAACTAAAAATTGAGAATCTCTTTAGGAATGAATCCAAAACAGACTTCACACACATATACCTATCTGCAAACCATGGCACTAAAGAAAATGACGCTCCACTTCGTCGTGGCCAACCGTGGAGGAAAAGTACAATCCTGGGCTCACTGCTTTGCAGTACTGCTGACATTGCTGCACGGCGAATATAACTTTCCTGTCCTTATGGAAGCTATTATATGGATTCGTAGATCACATATGCCCTTGATGAAAAGACTGCATTTATACACTGCAACCTGCGTATCCTTGATGCTGCATAACTGTAACAGCTGGGCAACTCCAAAAGGCAGCTCTAGACAAACTCGATGCCTTCCACCGCAGACACCTACGCACCATCACTGGACATCGATGGCCAGACAGCATAATTTCCAATGATGCACTATACAAGATGTGTAATACGTCACCGCTGTCTGTAGAAGTCGCTCAGCAAAGATGGTTCATGTTTGGCCATGTGCTAAGGATGTTAGCACAGAGAGCCTTGGAATTCTCCCTACTCGGATCCAGCAAATACAAAGCCAGGAGAGGATGTCATTGCATAAAGATACTAAGCATGAGCATACGAGGTGATCTCAAGAAAGCAGGACTCGGTACACTCAAGTCAAGAATGTACCTGAGGAAGGTAAGGAATTCGGCTGAGGACAAGACACAGTGGGCAAAAGCGAAGAAGGACTGATTGGAGCTGTAGAGTGTTTCTACTACTACAGCCGCAGAATACAGTAATCATACATACATACTAGCAGCGACTTTCAATGATGAAACCGTAACTGATGTCAAAGATCAATGGGTCAAAGAACCACGGCAAACAAATGGGACAGAAAATCTTTGGGGAAATACATTGTCTGTGTATTCCTGACACTATCGTCCACCAGGGAAAGGCTCCATTGGCGCATGGGGCCCGTATTACAGATGCCATTTACAAATGGGGCAATGGTTACAGGCAAAGACTTGGAGATGAAATGCAAGAAATTGGCGTCCCTGACATTAGTGACTATCGGAAACAGTACCATTGATCAATGGGTCAGCCATCTATGACACTGTTGTCAAATGGATAAAGTAGAATGCCTGCCAAATCTTGGTTTTACCATGAACAATTGACGAAACGTGCCACATGCGTATTTTCTCCCTATGGTTCAATATACTAAAACGGATTAAAGAAACCAGTGTTTTAGCCCTTGTTTGAAGTCGTAGCGTTTTCCTCTTCATAGCGCAAATAGATATTGTCTGAAGGTATATTCTGCTAAATTGGTTTTAATGCTTTAAAACACCTTAAGTAATGAACCATAGTTTTGGTCCTTGTTTAAAGGTCTTCATTTTTATTGCTCAATTATCTGCATAATTTGTTTTCAATGCATCAACAATTTGCGAAACGTGCCACAAACATATTCCCCATAGCCTTCAATACATTGAAAATCTAACAAGGGGCATAGCTCTGTTATTTACAGGAGTGGCTCTTCAGATTCATTGCCCCGATATATATATATATTGCATAAAGGAACATATCTGCCAAATTCTCTTTTAATCCATCAACAAATGGTGAAACTTGTTGATAAATGACAGACAGACAAATCGAGATTGTATAAGCTCATCCAGCTGAGCTAAAACACTGTTCCGTCAAATATTTTTCAGATCATTATTTTTAATGTTATTCAGTATGCCCAATAGATGGTATCGCCATAGGTTTCATTTCTATTACAATTTATTCTGGATCAAATCGAAATTTGCCTGTACTAAAAGCCGAGGTCTTCCACAGGCCATGTTCTAGTTTCTAAGCGTTTCAACAAGATATATAAAGTACACATTTATCTATGACGCACACATATCTGAATTTTATTAAACTTTTATCGGACTGGAAGATTTTGCTGCCATAAACAGGAACCACCTTCAAGGCAAATTAGGTTTAAAATATACGACATTACAATACTTCAATCATAGACGTTGCTATATTCGGGTTATGGAATGGTGCGTGTATCAATCGATGCAGGACCCATAGCCCTGAGACCAACAGCAAAATCTGTCTGTCGCGGGCACATTTTGTCCTATACCAGAAAGTAATTACTAAAAGCAAGTTCTCTTAATACGGGTAAATGGTGTGCTTTGGTCACAAAATTGTGATTCATTATGACTTGCGGTCTTATGACCACGCGTCTCAAGCAACTACCATCTTGTGGCACAAAACAACTGTCCGCTATTGACAGGTTTGTTTGTATTTAAAATATTAGCTAATTTCTATCAAGAAAACAACTTCTGATCACTCTTGCAGACTCACACATTCTCTATAGATAAAAAAACCCACCTCAAACTGCCAAGTAGTTTAAAAGCACTAAGCCACATTTATTATATACAAGATTTAAGCAATATCAGCGACTGTATCCATGTTTTGACACCGTTACAGCTTCAGTGAAAGAAATACGGGTGTTATTGTCACTGACAACTATTTGATTCATTTTGCCGAGGGTAGCAACTACGTTCAGCTAAATGATTTAGAAGTATTCAGCAGGTTTTATCCTGCGAACGTGGGAGCCAGCAGCATATTTTGAAAAACACACTCTGAAAGTTGTTGCTATCACCATCAAGAATGATAGGATTTGCATGTCCTCGTGCTTTCTTTCCCCGTAACCTTTCAAGGGCATATGAGGTTAAAATGCGCATGATGATTTAACCGATGAAGCCATGGTGGAGTATTAGCACTACAGTAAAATGCATGTATATAATATTTATAATTCTATGGGTGTAGTAGTAGTAGTAGTAGTAGTAGTAGTAGTAGTAATAGTAGTAGTAGTAGTAGTAGTAGTAGTAGTAGTAGTAGTAGTAGTAGTAGTAGTAGCAGTAGGAGCTGTAGTAGCAGTAGCAGCAGTAGCAGCAGTAGCAGCAGTATCAGCAGTAGCAGTAGTAGGAGGAGTAGCAGCAGTAGCAGCAGCAGTAGCAGCAGCAGTAGCAGCAGTAGCAGTAGCTGTAGCAGCAGTAGCAGTAGCAGTAGCAGCAGCAGTAGTAGTAGCAGTAGTAGTAGCAGCAGCAGTACCAGTAGTACCAGTAGCAGTAGCAGCAGTAGCAGTAGCAGTAGCAGCAGTTGCAGCAGTAGCAGTAGTAGCAGTAGCAGTAGCAGCAGTAGCAGCAGTAGCAGCAGTAGCAGCAGTAACAGTAGCAGCAGTAGCAGTAGCTGCAGTAGCAGCAGCAGTAGCAGCAGTAGCAGTAGCAGTAGCAGCAGTAGCAGTAGCAGTAGCAGTAGTAGTAGTACCATCAGTAGCAGCGGTAACAGTAGTAGCAGTAGCAGTAGCAGTATCAGCAGTAGTAGCAGTAGCAGCAGTAGCAGTAGTAGCAGTAGCAGCTGTAGCAGTAGCAGTAGCAGCAGCAGTAGCAGCAGTAACAGTAGTAGCAGTAGCAGTCGCAGTATCAGTAGCAGCAGTAGCAGTAGCAGCAGTAACATGACCAGTAGTCCGTATAATATGGCCATTATCCTGATTTATTCCATGAAATATGACAAGTATTCCATGGAATATCGCCATTATTCCGAGTTATTCTATGAAATGTGACAATTTTCCCCTATAATATGGCCATTATTCCGAGTTATTTCATTACACATGATTATTATTCCATGTAAAAAGGTCATTATTCTGAGCGATCAGATTGAATATCTTTCTTGAACGTAATTCAGTTTGAATCACTGTTCAGACAATAATTCGGATTGTATCTTATTGCTATAACATTCAGTTTGAATCACATTCCAATCCGTAATTCGGAAGACGTCCCATGCTAGAATGTTGAATCACAGTCCAGACTGTAATCCGGATGAGACCACATACTAGAAAGTAATTCAGCTTTAATCACAGGTCAGTCCAGTTTTTTCTTGGCGAGAAAGCGTATATATACCTATGCTCACTCTACATATTTAGTAAGATATTGATTGCGTGTATGTGGCTTACCATTCCACAAAGTTGTTGGTGTCTTAGTAATCAACAACTAACAGTCAAATTCCTCTTCAAATCCGTATCTATAGTTGACTGAAAATTATGATGATTTCTTAGAATATATAGACTGAAAGGTGATGCAGCACACGAATTTTCATTCAAATTAGTATAAAATCTGTAGCAGGTAGTAATCGCATTAACTTATAATTATTTTTACAATAATTTGATTAAATATTGTTGTAGTCATTGATAATAACAACAACTTTCACGCAAATTATTGTCAAAGTAGCCTATACATTTCTACTTCCTGCTGGAAATTAGCACACTCGCGCTGAACAGTATTGAAATGCTGGCCGTCGAATGTACTGCCATGAATACGTCATATGTGGATGCTTACGCTTCCAGAGCTGGCTGGCAAATGACCATTTGCACGTGTGAGCAGGTTCTTTTTATTTATTTGAGAAATCATGGCCTGTACAGAGACTAAACGAATATGGTGCCCAATAGTTAAAGCGATTATGGAGGCAGAGCGGTGCATGCTTGGACTGGAAAACAGTGGTGCCATAGACAGCGATGTCCTCCAGCCCAACCACGCCCAAAACACTCAACTATGCTCTATTCGATTTTGGAGACATTCCACGTCACCTACGAGTTGCACGGCATGTACTGCTATTTACTTGTATTTAGACAGCATGTCCTTACATCAATTTATATATTTTGAACCTCATGATAACTGTACAGAGGAAAGCTATTGCCAATTTTGAAACCAATCCGGCAAAACTATGGCATCAACAGCCGCCAGCTGAACTAGCCCCAAAATACCCAACAGAATATATAATATTAAAGAATCATCATAACAGTTTGAAACGAAATTAACATAATAATGTTACATAATATGAGGAGACGTGAATTAACACGAATATCAGTTACTGTCATTTTCAATTATTGCCCATGTTAGAATCTATTTAAATACTCTGTACTTTATTTACCGTAATACAAGTCTCAGGGTAACTGTACAGAGAAAAACTGTTGCGTATTTTGAAACTAATCCGATCAGCGACTGTTGCTACCTATGACATCAACAGCCACCAGTCGAACTAGCCTCAAAATACCCAACAGAATATATAATATTAAAGCATCATTATAACGGTTTGAGCAAAAATTAACATAATAAGAATATCAGATGATAATGATTCCAATTATTGCCCATGTCAGGGTCGATGTATATACTTTGAACCTTATTTACCGTAGTACAAATCTCAAGGTAACTACACAGAGAAAAGCAGTTGCACATATTGAAACTAACCCGACCAGCGGCTGCTGTTGCATATGGCACTAACAGCCCCAAGTCGAACTAGCCCCAAAATACCCAACAGAATATAATATTAAATCATAATCACCAATTATTGCCACTTTTATATCTTCAAGATTTTAATCCGTATTATTATCATCCAGTATTTAATGGGACACGAGAACTTTAAACAACGTTCAGCATATTTCAAACTGTTTTGAAATTATACTGCCGGGAATCGGTAATATATTATATAGGCCATATTATTTATATATTAAAATTAATTATTTTTATCAACTACCTATATTAAATATAAATATATTGTAAATAAAACGCAATCAGGAGCAGGTGATCGAATATCTGTATTTTTCACGCAGCAGAGCAAGCGCTAATATAGGCGTCTGCATAGCTCAGTGAAATTAGCTGGATATCACTAGAATTGTGCTATTGCGGATACAAGCATGAAATTTGGCGAAATGATAGGACTTTCAATGCCGAACATGTCTAGCTATAGAACCATCTTCAAATATCACCATTACGCATGCATGAAACGTTAAAACGCACAGGTTCTATTAAAGTACTTTTGCTTTCTTAAAATCGGTAATTCTTCAATAAATGATATATAATATCGAGTAAATGTGTGTAATTCATCAACATCTTACTGAAATACGTAAATGTACACGTTTCGTTATGTTCTGTGCAGGCACAATATGACAAACGTGTGTACTACCATGGCTTGTACGCATATTCACAATAGCTTAATGAATAGCTTATCGTAATTAATTTACCATCTAGTTGACAGTAGTAAGGCAGATAGGACAGCCAGAAATGTGTCTAGTTGTCATATTGTAAAAGCATGAAACTTGATTGTGCGATAATGGATGTTCCGGGTAATTATATAAACTAGCAATCAAATTAATTTTAAAGCAAATTTGTTTTTGTGATTGTCGTCTGCTTGGCAAGCCCAAGAATCAGTCTTGTTAATCGTTTAGCTTGTGTATGCAAATATTATCCTTATTTGTGTGCTAAATGTATGTTCCCCGTTCCATTATATATCTTGATAATGTAACATGCTGATCTATACGGCTTACTCTGATACACAACTGATTACTGTATTTTTCAGTGATGAATAAACTCTCTTAACCCCAATAAATAATACTCTCCACCCCCACCCCCATTATATTACCAATTATCTGAACAATTATGGCAAAACCTATGAAACTAGTGTCCTTTCCGATCCTCGGTCACCTTCTTCAGTTTCGGTACTGACTGGGCAAGATGTATTATATGTCAGGAAAGCGCAGAGGATCGCCTGGAATGCACGGCAAAATCAAAGAAACAAAATGCTGGCGTCGGATATAAATTGTTTGCGCAAAACTTGATTCGATTTCGTGGCATAAGTTATACCGGTGCAAATTCAATACAACCAAACTACAAAGGGCAGAAAAACTGAAGTTTGTATGTGTAGATGAAGCTGATGAACAGAGATGCACTCGTTCCACCAGTGAGCATATTGTACATCCTAAAACGCTTGCTTGTTTGTTTTGTGATTATAAAAATGAAGAAAAAAGATTACCGTGAAGCAGCTACATTTGGCTTAGATTACAGAGTAAGAAAATGTGCACTAATGTTAGAAGATAAAGCCCTTCTCACAAAATTAAGTGTAGATGATACGATATCAATAGAGGCAAAATATCATCCTAAATGTCTCGCTGAGCTCTATAACCGGGCAAGAGGACTTGAACTGAAAGAACAGTCCAACTAATCTCTAGCCGATAGAATCCATAGCATTGTCCTAACAGAACTAATTTCATATATCGAAGAGACACACGAGAATGCATCTTTAGCCCCAGTGTTTAAACTGTCAGATCGTGTGACTTTATATATCTCCAGACTCGCACAGTTAGGTGTGAGAGTTGACACTAGGATTCACTCTACCAAGCTGAAAGAAAGAATTTTGTCAAAAATCCCAAGTATAAAGGCCCACGTCAAAGGTAGAGATGTCATGCTGGCCTTTGAGTCTGACATTGGGCCTGCTCTCAGCAAAGCCTGTGATCATGACAGTGATACAGAAGCGATGTTTCAAGCTGCAATGGTGGTTTGGAGAGATTTGTTTGAGCTACCAACTTCTGCTCAGGACTTCAATGGTACTTTCAGCCATGACTGCCAGTCCTCTTCTATTCCCGAATCACTGTTAGCTCTAGTTCGCATGATACAAGGAGTCACTACAAAGGACCTTGTTGATCTTGAAGACAGTTGAGAACATAAAAACTATTGGTCAGAAACAGTATGATCTCTTTGTCAAAGTACGCCTGGTTGGAAGAAATAAGTCTTTTTTATGAAACTATAGCGAAGAACAGATTGCCACTGTTTGCTTCAGGAAATACGACTGCCAAACCAAAGATCAAAAGCCAGTTGAGTTCAGCAAAATCTGACTGTGCTTTGTTTTCAAGACTGTACATTGGTTGTCTAACACGGGTTGGTGACCTTGACGAATTTTTCAAACGTGAAAATCAGGCCTGCCCGCCCTCTATATCAGACAATGGTAAACTTCGTGCCCCTTCAAAGCCATACCTACTGCCGTGCTTCGGTAAAATAACTGAACCAGTTACTGAACGGTCAGACGTAACTGCCATGCTGCTTGATGGAGCTGCAGTCGTACAAATGCTGACGCCTAATAATTGGAGTACTTACATTCGAACAATATGAGTTAACATCTTCAAGTCCTATGTAGTAACAAAACTACAGACAGTTGAACGCCTTGATAATGTTCGGGACACATATGGAGCGTGCAGTCTTAAATCTACTATTAGAAAGAGACGGGGGGGGGGGGGGAGGTAAACGTTCCATCTGCTGCTGTGCCAAGGAATTGGCAGGACTTCGTAATAGTAGATGAAAACAAGCATGAATTGTTTTCATGTTTGTCTTAGTGTTGTCCTGACTGGAATACTGATCGCAGCAAAGAGATCATAGCAACTAATGGCGAGCATGTCGTCATGTCACATCCACGTCCAGATTTGAAATCACTTGCACCATGTTCACTAGAAAAAGCAGGCACGCGATTGTTTGTCCATGTTGCTGACGCTGCTAGACGAGGGCATAGCAAAGTATTGATCCGCACAGTTGACACTGATGCTGGTGTGCTTGCGATATCAATAGTGCCTAAAATCGGATATAGAGGAGCTCTGGTTAGAATTTGACACCGGTAAGCATCTGAGATATATTGCTGTTCACGCTATATCTTAGGGTATTGGTGTCAATTCTTCCATGCATTCACTGGGTGCGATACTGTTTCTTCGTTTCGAGATCACGGAAAAGTCAGTGCATGTGATACTTGGAACAGCTTCCCAGCTGTAACGTCTTTCTTTGGAACATCTGAGCACAGTGCCTGATCATCCAACAGATATATGTTTGCAAACACTACAAAGGTTCATAATAATTGTATATGACAGATCAAGCACGTGCACGGAAGTCAATATGTCACGGCAATACCTGTTCACAAAAAAGGGCGGAGCCATGGAAAAGCTTCCACCATCGCAGTCAACATTCACCCAACACGTACTCTGGGCTGCCTATCAAGGTGGCCACGTTTGGGGTAACTTGTTAAACTGTTATTCAAATTTACGAGTGCCAGAAGAATGGGGATGGATGAAATCAGATGATGGTTCATTCTCCCCATTGTGGACGACATTTCCTCAAGTATCACAAAATGCGCTTGAATTTGTCAGATCGTCTGTCTGAGAGGATGTGCTACTAAGCGATGTAAATGCTTCAGAAATTCGCTTGAATGCATGGTACTTTGTGAATGTAATGGTGAATGTGAACTCCCCTGAAGAAAGTGAATCAGTGGTCAAAACAAGTGACGATCTAGTTTTGCATATACAATATGAACAACTACCAGTTTACTGTTCTTGGTCTTCCCGGTTCTCATTTTCTCTGACATAATGATGCATGATTGTAAATATTTGAGTGTTACCTATAATTATGGTCATATTAGATTGCAAATATGCTAATCAAGAGGTTACAGCTATGGGGCACATGCACCTGCTATTTAAAACTGTAGTATGTGAAAGACTCTTATATATTTTGTATATAATGTTTAGCATATGGTGTTCTTTACTTGATCCCGTTTAGCATACCATTTATTGTTCTTGATGTTGCCCATACGTACAGTTAGGCGACCAGTTTCATTAACATTGTTCCACAATTGTAAATATTTGAGTGTTTATTATAGTCAATATTAGTCTGTAAATATAGTAATCAGGATGACGCTTAATGTTTGTAATATATTGATGATATTCTGTTTGATTACGCTTAATGTCCTTTGGTTATTTTGACACAAGCTCGCTATATTGTAACCTAATTACTTGTTTACCACCCTAAAAGGGATTGCAAACGTGCAACGGCATTCTAGAAGATATTTGGTGGCAATTTAATGAACCAATTCATAATAAAACGATGACTATTTAAATCTAAACGATTGATATTTATACCAGAAGTGACACGTCCACTGCGCATGCGCACAAATAAAATGTGACAATGGTTCTATAGCCTAAAATGATCAGCATAAGAATCTCTACATGTCTGCCAAATTTGTTGCTTGTATCCACAATAGCACAATTCTTATGCTATGCCGGCCTACGAGCCGTATCAGAGCGTTTGACTGACAGCGCTCTGTAGAATTACTAAATTGCAACGCGACTGACTGCTCCGGAGACATTTGCATCTTGCCGGAGAGGCATACGTTATGGATTGATTGATGTCGGCAAAGATAATAGTTGTCAATCAGATAATAATGAAATTAAACGCGTGCTGCGTAACGAGAAGAGAATGATTTAAAATTTACTTATATATATATATATATATATATATATATATATATATATATATATATATATATATATATATATATATATATATGACGTAATCAAAACACGCACGTTGTTGGAATACTATATCGTAGTATAACGTAGATGAAATCAACAGCGAAATCGACAGCGATATGTAGGCGTGTTGATTTCACTGTTTAACTACGGCACGCTCGGATTGAAGTAAAATACTGCAACAGCTGTTCGCTTGAGATTTAGGCTAGTATTGAAACTTTCTAATCGAGTGTATTTAAAATAATTATTAAATAATAACACATGTCAAAGGACAAAGGGTTAAATTATTTTCGTTATTTTGGACAAAATCTGTGTTTTGAGAAATATTAAATAACACCAGATATACAAGTTTATTTTACCAACCATGTACAATATAGCTTTGAAGTTTTGTTTCTTGAATTAGAAATACATCTAAAAGTCAGTCGCCAGTGCCTGTCAAATAGATAGCATTTGTAAAGACTAATTTTGAAAGAACTTTGACTGATTTACGTTCAAAATTGTGCATAACAATGTATTATGTAACTGTAAGGATACTCAAGATTTTGAAACCAATTTGTTTGATTCACTGTCAAAACCGTAATTTGGATGGTATCGCAGGCGAGAACATAATTCGGCTTGAATCACAGTCCAGACCGTAATTCTGATGACACCACATGTTAGGACATAATTCAGTTTGAATCACAGTCCAGACCGTAATTCGGATGGCATCACATGTTAGAACATAATTCAGTCTGACTCACCAAACAGACCCTAATTCGAATGACATCACATGCTAGAATGTAATTCAGTTTGAATCACGGTCCAGACCGTAATTCGGGATGACATCACATGCTAGAACATAATTCAGTTTGAATCACAGTCCAGAGCGTAATTCGGATGGCATCACATGTTAGAACATAATTCAGTTTGAATCACAGTCCAGATCGTAATTCGGATGAAATCACATGCTAGAATGTTAATCAGTTTTGTATCACAGTCCAGACCGTAATTCGGATGACATCACATGTTAGGACATAATTCAGTTTGAATCATGGTCCAGACCGTAATTCGGATGACATCACATGCTAGAATGTAATTCAGTTTGAATCACGGTCCAGACTGTAATTCGGAATGACATCACATGCTAGAACATAATTCAGATTTGAATCACAGTCCAGATCGTAATTCGGATGACATCAAATGTTAGGACATAATTCAGGTTGAATCACGGTCCAGACCGTAATTCGGATCACATCACATGTTAGGACATAATTCAGGTTGAATCACGGTCCAGACCGTAATTCGGATCACATCACATGTTAGGACATAATTCTGTGTGAATCACAGTCCAGACCGTAATTCGGATGACACCGCATGTTAGGACATAATTCTGTTTGAATCACAGTCCAGACCGTAATTCGGATGACATCACATGTTAGGACATAATTCTGTTTGAATCACAGTCCAGACCGTAATTCGGATGACATCGCATGTTAGGACATAATTCTGTTTGAATCACAGTCCAGACCGTAATTCGGTTCACATCACATGTTAGGACATAATTCAGGTTGAATCACGGTCCAGACCGTAATTCGGATCACATCACATGTTAAGACATAATTCTGTGTGAATCACAGTCCAGACCGTAATTCGGATGACATCGCATGTTAGGACATAATTCTGTGTGAATCACAGTCCAGACTGTAATTCGGATGACATCGCATGTTAGGACATAATTCTGTTTGAATCACAGTCCAGACCGTAATTCGGATCACATCACATGTTAGAATATAATTCAGTTTGAATCACAGTCCAGACCGTAATTCGGATGACGTCACATGCTAGAACATAATATAGTTTGAGCGCCGGTCCAGACCGTAATTCGGATGCTATCACATGCAAGAGCATAATTCAGCTTTGAATCACGGTCCAGACCGTAATTCGGATAAGATCACATGTTATAACATAATTCGGTTTCAATCACAGTCCAGACCGTAACTCGGATGAAGACCGAATTTCACTTGTAGACAGTTATTCAGTTTGAATCGCAATCCAGACCATAATTCGTTTCGCATCTTACTGCTTGAACGTAGTTCGTTATTCAGTCTATAGATCGGCCTGACAATCTATATATGCGCCATCCTTCTAGAATTTTATTCGGTTTGAATTACAGTCCAGACCGTAATTCGGATTGAATCTTATTGCTAGAACGCAGTTCGTTATTCAGTTTATACGTAGGCCTGTATCATATTTATGTATACGCACGCGCGCATTAGACTTGTCGCCTATGGCTTAATCTACAGCATCTAATATTTACCCTATAATGCCTGCTCCCGTCCAATTTCGAACTACGAACTACGAATTTCGGATAAGAGGTGTACACGCGACGACACGACTACGGAATACGCTGAATGATGGGCACGATGACAGATTCGATGAGACACGTCGTGACGCTTGCGGCAATAAATGGACTAATATATGCATAGACTATTAATCGACACGCCCACAATGGAACAATTAGTTATTAGTCGGAATGGACACGTGCAGAGTATAACCCCTGTAATTCAATGTAACCATGGTATAATATGCTGTTATACGATTGTATTATATACGTTAATTATTATTAGTTAAATTAGTTAAATTAGTTAATTATACTCCTAGGCCACATTCACGCACAGACACGCCATCACTTACTACACAACCATTTGTTGACATAATAATATGACAGAATCATATTTAAGAGTGGACGAATGTTGACGACGGACAGATACAGTTAGTGAGAGTTACGGTTACGGACTCGGACAGACTTGGACAGCGGTCTCTAACCGCTAGTGACAGCTAGTGAGTAGTGAGATTCACAGCTATGTGGTTAGATGACTGGTCGGGTACAGGGAAGTAGGATACTTAAGATTAACTTTGTTATGTTTTATTATAATACTTCTTTCTTAGGAATCCAATGTAGTTAAGAAGAATAGGTTTAGAATAGGTAAGCGGCACGTGACTAGAATTTGGAATTATATGTGTAAACCATAGGATTAAGAAAGTTCAGTAAACGGGTCATCATTAATAGAATACAGCATTGTGTCATCCATTCCACCCATCTCCGCTAGAAGGAAGATCCCGATCCCGGTCGGTACGCGGGTTGAGACGGTGGCCAGCTAATCTCCATCAGAACCACCGAACTGGACCACCTGTCTTATTCACCGGTACCATATAAGCATTCACGCATACCAAATTATGACAAGTAAACGAATATTTGCGTTTGGTCAGACTTACCTCGGTCTTGCTTTGGATTAGCGCTCTAGTGGGAACAGCGCCAGTAACTCGATAGATGTTAATCAAACCAAGAACTTCACGGTACCTGATACGGGAGCGGAATGGGAGGGCGAGGCCCGTGCAATAGGACAGTGGTTAATACATTGCTTGAAAAAATGTTGGTGTTTGATATGTGATAAGACTGTATGCATGACGTCTCTGGTGATGTTGAAATGACGATTGTAATGATGATGGCGACAATGACAGCGGCGACAAGGACGACGACGACGACGACGACGATAATGGTGGTGGTGTTCGGTATGATCCTGTGTGTGATGGAGTAATGCTTATAGCGATGGTACTGTTGGTGGCGGTTGTGGTGTCATCTTGTAGTAGGCAGCGACGGCAACGATGACGACGACGAAGTCTAGGGCGAAAGTGGCGGCGACGTCGGAGGGGGTGACGGCGCGACGACGATAACGACGATGATAACTACGATTTTATGATGAAAATGTATATGCCTACTCGTTAACAGGGTGATAGATGGAAAGCTGTATTCAGGTGTCGTGAAGGCGAAGACAGCGGCTAAAAAGCAGTATGACAAGGCGAAGAAGAAAGGTCAGAGTGCTGGGCATATCAAAGCTGTGTGAGTAAATTAAATTACGCACTCACCTTATTGTATTCGTCGCCATCGTATGTATTTTCGCGTGCATACCCTTTCCGCCTCAGGCTCTGAACCTGTGTGAAACATTGCTGCTGGTGGCATATGAATGCCAGTAGTTTCATTTGGATCTGTTTGTACAAATCGACTTTCCTCTTCCTAACAAATATTGCATGATCATGTCGTAAGATAGATTGTTGAAATACAAGCAGGTTTCACTGGACCCCATCCATGCAGACGCTCCACCGTGCAGGCGCTCCGTGGGCTTACTCTGCCATGCAGACGCTCTGTGAGCTGTACTCTGCCATGCCGACGCTCCGTGAGCTGTACTCTGCCATGTATACGCTCACTGGGCTGTACTCTGCCATGCAGACATTTCGGCGGCTGTACTCTGCTATGCAGACGTTCCATGGGTTGTACTCTGCCATGCAGATGCTCTGTGGGCTGTACTCTGCCATACAGACGCTCCGTGGGCTGTACTCTGCCATACAGACGTTCTGTGTGTTTTACTCTGCTATGCAGACGCTCCGTGGGTTGCCCTCTGCCATGGAGACGTTCTGTGTGTTTTACTCTGCTATGCAGACGCTCCGTGGGTTGCCCTCTGCCATGCAGACGTTCCGTGGGTTGTCGACCTACTCTGCTATGCAGACGCCTCGTGGGCTGTACTCTGCCATACAGACGCTCCGTGGGCTGTACTCTGCCATGCAGACGCTCCGTGGACTGTACTCTGCCATACAGACGTCCCGTGAGCTGTACTCTGCCATGTAGACGTTCCGTGAGCTGTAATCTGCTATGTTCATTCTTCAATTACTCTGGCTATTCGAGACCTTTTTATTTGTCTAACTTAACACGGGTAACTTATTTTTTAGCCCTGTTCTAAGATGTAGGTCTGGTCTTTTTCGCCCTGATTTTTTTAAAGGTAACGAGCATATTCAGGGCCAAAATGGCCATTCTCAGAGCCATACAGGGAAGCTGTTGAATATTTTGAAACTAATTTGACTAGGGTCTGTTGCTGCCTACGTTTCAAAATATTCAACAAAATGTTTACTAAGTTGAAAATTCATCGCAGACATACAACTCATGAAATTTCGTGATACACTATACGTCTTTTTTATTGTGACGTCAGCTAACACGTTACATATTTGGTTATAACGTCAGATATTGGACTGACAAATCAGATCAGTGGTTCCTAAGTCTATTTTCCTACTGTTACAGCGGCCAGCAAATTACGTCCATAAATGCAAGCCAAGCATTCTGAGAGTATCCAAATTTCTTAATTTCCAGAGGAATACAACACCCGCCCGTCTGTCCTTCTGTCCGCCCGCCCGCCTGTCCATCACGCTAACTCCTCCCAAACCGTTTAGGTGGAATTGAACCAAATTTGGTATGTGGGTTACCCATAGGAATGCGCTTTGCAAGACGACATTTAGATTAGGCTCCGCCCCAAAGTGGCATGGCAGGGGTAAAAAGGTCAAATCAGTTGTAAAGCAACTCCTCTGAAATCGTTAGACGGAACTCAACCAAATTTGATATCTGAGTTACCCATATGATTGCAGGGTGCACAATGACATTTAGATTGGGATCCGACCCCAGGCGGTGGGGGAGGAGGTCAAAAGGTCAAATTTTAATTGCGGAAATTGATTGTAACGCATCTTCCCCGAAACCATTGGACAGAATTCAACCAAATTTGGTATGTCGGTTACCCATATCAATGTGGAGTACAAGAGCATATTTACATTTGGCTCCGCCTCCCAGGGTGGGTGGGATGAGGGTCAAAAAGTAAAAAAATGTATTGTAATGCAACTCCTCTGACATTGTTGGATGGAATTTAACCAAATTTAGTATGCCAGTTACCCATATCAATGTGGAGTGGACGAGCACATTTACATTTGGCCCGCCCCCAGGGGGTGGGGGATGGGGTCAAAAGTTCATGAAATTGATTGTAATGCAACTCCTCTGAAGTTGTTAGACGGAACTAAACCAAATTTGATATCTGAGTTACCCATATGATTGCGGAGTGCAAGAGGCCATTTAGACTTAGCTCCGCCCCAGGGGGTGAGAGAGGGGTCAAAAGGTCAAATCTTAACCTGCGGAAATTGATTGTAACGCATCTCCTCCGAAACCATTGGACGGAATTCAACCAAATTTGGTATGTGAGTTACCCATATCAATGCGGAATGGATGAGCACATGTAGGCCTACATTTGGCCCCGCCTCCTGTGGTGGGGATGGGGGTTAAAAGGTTATACAATTGATTGTACTGCAACTCCTCTGACACTGTTGGACGGAATTCAACCAAATTTAGTATGTCAGTTACCCATATCAATGTGGAGTGGAGGAGCCCATTTACATTTGGCTCCGCCGCCAGGAGGTGTGGGATGGGGTCAAAAGGTCATGAAATTGATTGTAATGCAACTCCTCGGGCACTATTGGACGAAATTCAACCATATTTGGTATGTGAGTTACCCATATGCTTACGGAGTGCAAACAGATGTTTACATATTGCTCCGCCCCCGGAGGTGGGTTGTGTGGTGTGTCAAATGTTCAAAGCGGTGAACGTGGGGATTTGCGATGACGTGTCATCGACCGATCAATCTAGTTATTATTATTATTATTATTATTATTATTATTATTATTATTATTATTATTATTAAGGTGCATATTCACAGCAAAAATTCATGAAAATTAAATTATTAAAATTGTGACTTTTATATAGGCTTAAATTGTGTGCCTAGATGTAATGAAGCAAATTAAATCTTAACATATGATAATTTCATTCCATATAAATTAATACAAAGTTTTATTTATGAAGTTGAATCAGGGACTCGTGTCTCTAATTCAATTTCGAAACTTAAGAAAATTATATTAATTTATACGTAATGAAATCATCATAGTTTAAGATTTATTTCGTTCCATTATACTTAGGTACACAATTTAGGTCTCTAAAGGTATACAATTTTAACAATTTTATTTCAAACCATTTATTTTTTGTGTGATTATACACAGCATAGCACAATACATAATTAATGCTTGGCAGTTCCTGTTTTAGTTTTAGTATTCAAACGGTGACCCCGGGACCCTACCCCACCCCTCCCCACTAGATCCGCACTTACATGCAACCTAAGGTAAACCAAATTAGATTTCAACAATGAACCTTTCCATTGTTAGCTATGTCCAGCCCATTTCTAGCCAAGCTTCGCCGTGTTGGGATTGATCGATCCCCGAATACCCTAATTATCAATTTCCTGAAAACTATACAGGAAAACTATGCAGCAACAGCGCCCAGTCAAAATAGTTTCAAAATACTCAACAGAATATTTATTAAATAGTAAAGACATACAAATCGTACAACTACGCATAGTCCGTCTTCAAATATGCGTCTCTGACGTACTTATCTACGTCATTCATGACGTCATTCATTATAATGTCATTATACACGTCACGTAGTTGATTATAACGTCATATGATGGGTGGATACTCTGGAGATGAATTGATAATAGAAGCTACATATTGTTTCCCAGGGCAAAGAACCCAGAGCGGTTCATGATTTCAGTAAACGTCGAGGCGAGTGCGAGTATTGACTTTGAACTGACATATGAGGAGTTGCTACAGCGTCAGCTCTCAGTCTATCAACATGTGATCAATCTAAATCTGGGTCAAACTGTCAAAGACTTCAAGATAGATGTTTATATCTCTGAATCTAGACCACTGGTGAACGTGAATGTTCTGCCATTACAGCACGGACACTGGGTTAACAGAGTCCTTCTAGGTAACTATGGCATTTCAGCATGGACAGTGGACGGGTTAACAGAGTCATTCTAGGTAACTATGGCATTTCAACATGGACACTGGGTTAGCAGAGTCCTTCTAGGTAACTATGTCATTACAGCCCGGACACTGGGTTAACAGAGTCATTCTAGGTAACTATGGCATTTCAACATGGACACTGGGTTAGCAGAGTCCTTCTAGGTAACTATGTCATTACAGCCCGGACACTGGGTTAACAGAGTCATTCTAAGTAACTATAACATTACAGCATGGACACTGGGTTAACAGAGTCATTCTAAGTAACTATGACATTACGGCATGGACACTGGGTTAACAGAGTCATTCTAAGTAACTATAACATTCCAGCATGGACACTGGGTTAACAGAGTCATTCTAAGTAACTATAACATTCCAGCATGGACACTGGGTTAACAGAGTCATTCTAAGTAACTATGACATTACGGCATGGACACTGGGTTAACAGAGTCATTCTAAGTAACTATAACATTACAGCCCGGACACTGGGTTAACAGAGTCATTCTAAGTAACTATGACATTACGGCATGGACACTGGGTTAACAGAGTCATTCTAAGTAACTATGACATTACGGCATGGACACTGGGTTAACAGAGTCATTCTAAGTAACTATAACATTACAGCCCGGACACTGGGTTAACAGAGTCATTCTAAGTAACTATGACATTACGGCATGGACACTGGGTTAACAGAGTCATTCTAAGTAACTATAACATTCCAGCATGGACACTGGGTTAACAGAGTCATTCTAAGTAACTATAACATTCCAGCATGGACACTGGGTTAACAGAGTCATTCTAAGTAACTATGACATTACGGCATGGACACTGGGTTAACAGAGTCATTCTAAGTAACTATAACATTCCAGCATGGACACTGGGTTAACAGAGTCATTCTAAGTAACTATAACATTCCAGCATGGACACTGGGTTAACAGAGTCATTCTAAGTAACTATGACATTACGGCATGGACACTGGGTTAACAGAGTCATTCTAAGTAACTATAACATTACAGCCCGGACACTGGGTTAACAGAGTCATTCTAAGTAACTATGACATTACGGCATGGACACTGGGTTAACAGAGTCATTCTAAGTAACTATAACATTCCAGCATGGACATTGGGTTAACAGAGTCATTCTAAGTAACTATAACATTCCAGCATGGACACTGGGTTAACAGAGTCATTCTAAGTAACTATGACATTACGGCATGGACACTGGGTTAACAGAGTCATTCTAAGTAACTATAACATTCCAGCATGGACACTGGGTTAACAGAGTCATTCTAAGTAACTATAACATTACAGCATGGACACTGGGTTAACAGAGTACCTCCAGGTAACTATGGCATTACAGCTTAGACAATGTGTGAGCAGAGTCCTTCCCGGTATCTATGGCATGTTATTACAGAATGGAAATTAGGTAAACAGGAATGAATTATCTACACACCATAGAATCGGCTACTGCACGACTAGTTTTAATCTTCTTACTCTCATCAAGCGCATGTATGATTTGAACTCATGACCCTAGCATTATGAATAATCCGAAGGTCATGAGTTCAAATCATACCTAGGCCTGATGACTGCGACCCAAATGATTTAAACTAGTCCTGCAGTAGACGAGTCTATGGTGTGTGAATAATTCATTACCTTCCTAACCGTAGTACGACAGATAACTGCTATTTAATTAGGCAAACAGTGTCATTCTATATAAGTTATGACCTTAGTTTAAAGCGAACACCTCAAGTTAAACAGAAGCCCACGTCCATACTAAAACTACTATGGGGTTAATCAGATAAACAAGATTACCAGCATGCATTATCTACGCAGATACATAACATTGATCGAGAAGGACCAATACTTGCTGACAGCGCAAACAACACTGTACAGCTATTACATACTGCCTTAGCTGCAGCAGAACTCAATGTAGTCGTAGCGAAGCACACTAACATACATGACCGTCGCTAGAAAGACTCGCCAAAAACTGCACAGTTATTACAGCATGGTCAGAAGCCCCATAATCATTGGATCAACCAGTGTAATGTTCATCCAAACTTATGACACGAAGACTTTATCACACTTGAGCGAAATGCACAGACAAAACAACTTAGAACACATGTTAGAAAAGCATTCTATAGCAAAAGCTGTTTAATCATGTGACGTCAAAGCAGAACTGTCGATGCAATAATAATAAATGGAACACTAACATCAGATCCAAAACAACAATGTCACAGCTTCGCCTCATATTACGAGGACATTGCTATGCCAACAGATCATGAACGCTTTGACACCAACCTACAAGCACAAGGAAATAAAGAACTAGAGCTGTTACGCAGATCATATTAAAAAACAACCAACCATGTCCATACATTTGTGAAGAAGATGTAATCAGAGCTATTAGAAGATTAAATATAGGAACTTCTCTCAATGAGTTTGGCATCAGCTCTGAGCACCGTATACTTGCTGACGAGACCATCATTCATATGCTTACTCTGCTATTAACAACATTCCACAGAATGAACAAATTCCTGAGATTGTCAAATCTGGCATAATAACTGCAGTCTGCAGGAAAGGAAAGGATGCTACCGAACCAAGATGCTGCATAGGCATTGCAATATTCTCCCTTCTAGGCAAGGTCTTTGAACACATTATTCTCATGAAAGTTGAAGACGATCTTCCTTGAGACCAGTCATCATTACAGTTCCGCTTCACTAAAGGTCTTTCACCCTTGATTACCGATCTTGTCCTATTGGAAACCACTCTTGAATTCTCAGAACTCGGGCTCCCAGAATATATAGCCTTCGTGGACACACAACGAGCATTTGATGTTGTTAATCACGAATAACTAAAAGGTCAATTAATTCGAGTACGGCACCAACTTACAATGTGTGCATACCATTGATTCCTTATATACAGTCCTGTCATCAAATTTAAGATGGAAAAACCTTCTCCGCAAACCATTCCCAATCATGTAAGGCGTTTTCTCGGGAGGCATATTATCAATTAGACTATACAAGGTATATATATTAACAACCTACTGAACTGCCTAGAATCTTCACAACTCGGCTCCCTTTTCGGCATGCAGTACACCGGATGCCCACTGGTGGCAGATGATATAATGCTGATAAGCTCCTGCAAAACTGAACTTCAAAGCATGCTCGACACAACGTTCTTCAAGTTCTCCAGTAGAGAGAGGTATATAATATACCCAGAAAAGTCATCTGTACTCTGCAAGCCAGTACCAAGAAACCACGCCGAAACACTCACTGACTGGACTCTGGGTGATTCTGAGCTCTCATTCTCATCAAAAGTAATTCACCTGGCCTTATCCGTACACTGAACGGGGAGACAAAGCTTAATGTTGATGAGCCAGTATCAATGCGCGAGAAGAGCCTTCTATAGCTTAACTGGAGCGGGACTTCATGGTTCAAATGGCCTAGCAACTCAAATCAACATCCTCAACCTGTACATTATGCCTCCCCTTATTTATGGATTGGAAATCTTCATATCGCAAAAACAACATTTTGAACTTCTCGAAACAGTTTACCTAAGTCTTCTCAAGAGAATACAATCACTTCCGACACATACAGCAAAGAGCATCATTTCAGACCAGTCACAACAGAGCTACATCATCGTCAGCTCTCATTGCGCCATAACATCACGAGAAATGGCAATCAAGTGCTCCACAATATCATGCTAAGACGATAGAATAGTTCTGATAGCTGGTTTGTCAACACAAAACATCGCTCGATAAATACAACCTTCCAAGTATTGACCAACTATCCAGCATGTCCCATCTAAAGGGAAGTGGAAGAGCATAGTCACAACACGCATGGATAACTATTGGAGTGAGAAACTTCGCGCCGACTGTACCTCAAAGAGCACTCTGGAATACTGCAACACTCAAGATCTTTGCATCAGAAAGCTTCACCAGTCTGTGGAACATGTAGCTAACAACCTAAAAGATGCGAAACGCAGCACTATCAAAGCCATAGCTGGAAAGCTTTTCAATAGTTGAGCCTTCTTCATTAGACTAAGATACGGCTTCAGAATATAATATAAAACACAACGCTGTTAGTTTATACTTACAATGTGTACCTTTCTTCCAGACTTCCAGACTTTGTCCTGACCAAATGGCTTCATTCTGACATCCCCAAATTCTTTGCAGACATATTATAGTACTGGAACTGTTTATCTTATTTAGTCTTAAGTTTCAGAAGAAAGGATCAGTCACAAAACGCCTCGACGGGCAATCTACCAAAGTAAATACTCCTGAATGCGTGTATCGTCGAAACAGACATCACCTCAGATCTAGAGAGGAGACAGAGCCAACTGTTCCAGATGATAAAGCAGAGCAGCTTAAACAGGGTATTATAAGCAATCACGAGGCCTGCAAACCAGTGGCACTGGAAGAACCCCAAGAGACAACTGTGGGCATTGGTGACGGGCAGTGTCAGCATGCCATAGAGCCAGAGCGGCAGAGTGGTAAAAGTACCATCACGATTCAAAGGCTACAATGACTGAGAACTATCACAGCAATAAAAAAACTAACAGTCGTGCTTAATTATAGAGAGAATTATGTTTATTGTAGCACAGATTGCGTAGGTCCAGGCCATTCTACGGCCGGCACTTTCCCTCTTCACCTCTCTAATATGACCATTCTGGATGGTATGCATAGCGTGTGTACTGTAACGCGATTGGAAAACGTTAGTCTAGCTCAGGCGGTAACGAACAGAGCTGTGAAATCGGTGACACGGGAATCGCGTCTCTGTTCGGCCAACTGACGATCGCTGGAAACATAGGCAATCTCCTTCACTCCTCGTTGCCTCTCTCTACCCAGGAGTATAAATGGGTAACAGTGTAAAACTGGGGAAGTTACCAATAATAGACTGAACAAGTACACATATTGATGCAAGGCATCAATGGTAAATAGCGTGCCCTGAGGTTATTATAATTCCGAGAATAAACTCAACTGTTTCATGAAAAAATTAAGTTTTATAAAGGCATACAATAAACACAAAAGAAGGATTATTTCTTGCAAAAAGATATGGGCAGTATTAGCTATGGGCTAGGAAAAGCAGCTTATATTTTTGGTCAGTCCAACAATTTTTCCATCCATCCTTTTTCTCCAGGCCAAACTCCTTAACAAGAGAGAGGAACAGACAAAATTAAGAGCAGCCAGTGATGAGAAAATTGCACTAATGCATCAACAGAGTGTAACAGATCAAATTTGGGTCATTAGGTATCAACAACTTGTAAAGATAAAGAAATCAACAGAGCTGGCAACCCAGTCAGTAGAAAATCAGCGCAAGAAGCAGTAAGACCCTGACACCCATTCAAACATATTAAAGAAAACCTGTAAAGAATATTTTAAACCTAAATCTTGATACCTTCTTAAACAAACGTGAAGAGTGTATTACCCGGAAATATATTGGTGAAATATACACTGCAATGCTAGTGAAATGCACAAAGCAAGTATATTTTTGATGCAATACAAGACCCCGATCTGTACCGACAGATAACCTTTTCAACAAAGTTAAGTGGCCAGGATAGAACCAATACCGTGAACCTAGTTTTCTCCAACGAAAATGATATAGTAGAAAACATTCTGACTGAAGACCCAGTGGGAAACATCGTGATCTGTTTGATTTAGCTATCATATCCATGTCATCTATTAAACAATATCTTTACTGGAAACAGTGACAAACTATTAAATCAAATATTTGTGTAGACAAAAAGGCCAAAATTGGCCTCAACCATTGTAATGATGACGATCTTGTTGACCATATGTGCAGATGTTATGGTATTAGCCTGATAAGTCAGGTTCTACCAGTACACGCGGCTAATAATATGGGATATATAGAAATATTCTCACATTACTATAATAAATATTTGGTGGTAGAATTATTACAATATTTCGCACAGCACGAGAACATAGTGAGTTCTACCTGGCGTTATGTTCGAAAACTGGCTACAAGGCATGTAGAGATATTCTGGTACCGAATATAATACATTATTGGAATTTGAAAATGGTGTGCCACTACTAAATTGCATATGACGAAATTACTGTATAGTAAACATTTTTTAAACCTTTGATACTTTATTAGCGTATTCATATACGTATCTAACCATATGGGTGAACTTCTGGGGTCGAACCTATTGCAAACAGTGTGGTACAGAAAATCGTTGATCTGATAGAATTTGCGCCAATTTTCGGTATTGAATTGTTTACTATGAAATTGCGTTCCTGTAGAATTTATTTAAATTCGGAATACAACTAGCATATTTCCTATAAGTATTTGTGGGTGAAATTCTGGGGGTGAACGTACTGCAATGAAAACCATGAATTATCCTAAGTTTGAGCTTATTTACGTTACGAAATTTTTAAATCTCACGACGTCGTAAGCTTATGCCTATACCTATCTAAACATATGGGTGATATTCTGGGCCAAACCCATTATGTGCGATATGTCAGGACATATCGACACCTATTTGAATGTGGTGAATGTGAACCAACCATATTACAATGGGGCCATTTGGCGAATATGTAACAGCATATTACAAAATTACTTGATGGTAGAATCGTGCACAGGCACAGCTATATGTAAAAAATTGAGATTCTAATACTGAATATAGTAAATTGTTGACATTTGACAACTGTCCCTGACTACTAAATTGAATATTACGAAATTACTATGTGGTAGAAATCTCACGATTCATTAGCGTATTCATATCCCTATCTAACCATATGGGTGAAATTATGTAGCCACACATATTGCAGACGGTAGGGTATTGAAAACAACAGATCTGCCAACATTGGAACAAATGTATGCGATGAAATTGCATACTACGAAAATACTTCACGTTCGAATTCGTTTAAATTCCCAATGTAACTAGCATATTCAAACTCTTATAATTCTATGTGAGCGAAGTTCTCGAACCGACCATATTACGGAAAGTAGGGCACCGAAAACCACGAATACACCATCATTTAAGCTAAATTTTGCGTATTAAAATTACTTCATCTAGAATTTGTTAGATTCGGAATATAACTAGCTTATTAAAGCTCAAGTCTATCTGGGGTAAATTATGAGGCTGAACATACTACAGACAATAGGGCACTGAAAACTGTGGTGGTTTATTAATACAATGAACCTTTCCAGTTTAACCCATCTCTAGCTAAACTCCACCCATACCACTCTCGTGTTGGGATCGATGGATTTCTGAACTACTAGACGATAAATTTCAAGAAAACTATACAGGTAAGCCGTAGAATATTTTGACACTAAATTGACTGGCTCCTGTTGCTGCCTATGGCATCAACAGCGGCCAGTCAAATTATTTTCAAAATATTCAACAGCATTTTTATTAAATAACAAAAGCATACAATTCGTACAACGTGTCAGATTATTAAGCATTTAAGATGATCTAAATCGATGGATAGACAACCTGAAAAGGCCCATTAGCAAGTGGTATTAATTACCCTCGCTCCGTCAGAGGATGAGTGTATTGTATTCGGGTCTATGTGCGTTCGGGATGGCAAGGGTCTACAATCTATGATTGGCCTTGTTAAAATGTGACCTATAAATACGGGTGCTCTCTTAATACAAGTTGTCCATATTGTGTGGACCACGCATTAACAAGTGGTATTAGCTCTGTAATGCTCAATTTGGTCATGCCAATTTCAATAGAGTTATCCATTTCTAGGTATGCCACGCCTATTTCTAGCTAAGCTCCACCCCTTTTTTGCGTGTTGGAATCGATGTCTATATATACGCTGAATAATGAATTCCCAGACTTCCAATTTCAAGGTAACTATACAGGTAAGCTGATGACTATTTTGAAACTAATTTGACTGGGTGAAACGAAAACCATGAATCGGCCTAAATTTGAGCCGAAATTATTTCATGGTAGATAGTTTTAAATCTCACTACTCCGTAAGCGTATGCCTATACCTAGCTAAACATATGGGTGACATTCTGGGGCCGAACCCCTTATGAGCGATATGCCAGGACATACCGACACCTATCTGAATGTGGTGAATGTGAACCAACCATATTATAATGGGGGCCATACGGCGAATATGTAACTACCTACGATGAGATTACTTGATGGTAGAATTGTGCAAAAGCACTAGCTCATATTGAGTTATATACATCCATATATAAAAAAAATTATTACAAATCGAGAACAGACATTCTGATACCGAATATAGTAAATTGTTGGCATTTGACAACTGTCCGTGGATACTAAATTGAATATTCCGAAATTACTACGTGGTAGAAAACTCAAGATTCATTAGCGTGTTCATATCGCTATCTAACCATATCGGTGAAATTATGTGGCCAAACCTATTGCAGGCAGGTAATAGTAGGGCATTGAAAACCCGCAGATCTGCCAAAATTTAAACGAATTTACGTGATGAAATCGTATACTACGAAATTACTTCACGGTCGAATTTTTTCAAATTCCCAATATAACTATCGTATTCAAATCCCTCTACGTCTATGTGAGCGAAGTTCTGGAGCCGACCATATTACATACAGACAGTCGGGCACCGAAAAGCACGAAAACCCCAACATCTAAGCCAATTTTTGCCTAATAAAATTATTTCATCTAGAATTTGTTAGATTCGGAATATAACTAGTATATTGTATATTAAGGCTCAAGTCTATGTAGGTGAAATTATGGGGCTAAACATACTACTGAAAACTGTGAATCACCGGAGATTTAGCAAATTTTCGGTATGAAACCTCAATCCATTAATTCACTAGCGTATTGATATACCTATCTAACTATATGGTTGAAATTCTGTGTCCGAATTTCCTGTAGACCTTCTTAACTTAGCACATGCATAGGCCTACACTTTCGGTTGATTTCTGTATTCAACAATCTGCTACAATATTATTGACAGCAGTTTTGACTGGAAATTTGGAACATTGGTAGTCTATCAATACTGCTACATAATTGCATTGGCCCTACGTGGATTTATTTCCACGGATGGATTAAAGACAAAAGGATGCTACTGATAATCACACATCCATTATTCATTCGTATCCCGCGAGTTCTCTTTCGATACGAGATCGAGAAATGTATCTCGTATGTAGGTGCCTATTGGGTAGCCATTGACGTAGCGATTTCACGATCCAGTCTTGCTTTTACAGTCTGCTACGGAGATAGACTGGGTCCCGGTCTGTCTGGTATCCGAAGTTGAGTCTGTCTAACAGTCTAGTCGTTGTGATAACGTAAGAAGATGACCGGTCATTACATTAGAGGTGTAGTTTCGAAGAAGCCAAGCCTTTATTTTTAGATGGATCCATTATTGTTAGCGAACTCTGTCTACTTTTTCGCCCTCTACAATATTAGTACGCATGTTTTTCTTTTGAAATTTACCACACACATAGTACGCCTCAAGACTGTCTGTAACAAGTCTGTAATTTTTACCCTATCTCGATTGCAACAAATGTGAGACATGGTACATCATCGTCGTCCTCATAATTTATTAACCCTGTATTACCTAAATTGAGTCAAGAATATGAAGAAAAATATTTGGTTATTGAGTGCCTATTTGCAGGCCAATAGACGACTGTTTTGAAGAGTTACTATTGGAATGACTGGCTCAATTATCGAGCCAGTCATTTCAGTGGTGAATTTTCCAAAACGATCTCTTGACCTGCAAATTAACATCCTCAAGATCACTGTAGCGGTGTTGGCGGCCTCCTCATGAAAGGGTTAAAATACATTAAGAGAAGATGATAGGCTTACATGGGCAGTCGTTGTCGTTGCAATACTTAATACAGGTCTGTGATAGTAACGAGTAGGTGGGTAGGGTGGGTGGGCTACCAGTCAAAGTATTAAAAAGATGTTCGTATAGTTGTCTTTATCTGAGATATTGAAATTTCGGTGTTAAAAATTCTAAAGGATTTTGCTAGAAAAACACACAATTCTGCCCAAGTAAGTCACATCTTGGTGGCGGTTGCTTGAAATGACTTCCATAGGCCTAACGTTAATCAAAAGGTCACTGTATCCGGATGGTATATTAATACATTAATACCGCGCTCGTGTTGGTATCGATGGATCTCTGAGCTTCTTGACTATCAATTTCCAGAAAACTATACAGGTAAGGTGTTGACTATTTTGAAACCAATTTGACTGGGTGCTGTTGCTGCTTGTGGCAGTAACATCGCCCAGTCAAATTAGTTTCAAAATATTCACCAGCATGTTTTATAAATAGCAAAGACATACAATTCGTACAACGTGTCGGACTATTAAGCATTTAAGACGGACTAAATTGATTCAGTCTTGACGTCATGATTATGACGTCATCCTATACGTCACGTCGTTGATTATGACATCATATGACGTAATATGATCGATAGACAACATGAAAATGTCCATTAGTAAGTGGTATTAATTATCTTCCCTCTGTCAGAGGATGAGTACATTGTATTCAGGGCAACAATCTATGATTGGCCTTGTTAAAATATGTGACCTATAAATATGGGTGGTCTCTTAATACAAGTGGTCCATATTGTGTGGGCCACGCATTACCAAGTGGTATTAGCCATGTAATGCTCAATTTGCTCATGACAATTTCAATAGAGAGATCCATTTCTAGGTATGCCACCCCTATTTCTAGCTAAGCTCCACCCCTTTTTGCGTGTTGGAATCGATATATATATTCAAAATATTCAACACGATGTTGATTAAACAGTAAAGACATACAATTCGTACACTTGCCGGACTATTCAATGTTCATGACTGAGCTCGATACGCCATTCATTTACACATTTTAGATTGTGACGTCAGCCTGTATATGAAGTAATTGATTATGACGTCATATCCTTCAGTTACAGATCGAACCCAGCCATTATCATAGAAAATGACTGTTGCATAAATAGCAAAGACATACAATTCGAACAGCGTCTAGTCAAATTAGTTTCAAAATATTCAACAGCATGTTGATTAAATAGTAAAGCCGTGCAATTCGCATACTTGACTGGCTATTCAATATTCCTGGTGGAGCTAGATGCGTCCTTCATTACACATTTTGATTGTGACGTCCAGCCACATCTGACCTAAATAATTATGACGTCATATACAGAAAAATCCATTATCATAGAAAATGTCCTATGTCTAATTGCCGTCCAAGAGACCATTGTGGTTTTTCTTTTGCAATTCACTACTGGAATTATAGGATCGGTATCCAACCAGTCATTCCAGTGGTAAACTTTCAAAACAAGTTCTCCGGTGAGTAGCTAATGCAAATGGACATTTCTCACGATCACCGCAAGAAGCCATTTGTGGTCAGTTTGATAGAGTGCTAAAGTGGACATATAAGTTCCGTTGGCTGTTTATTAAAATAATTAAGCGGTCACCGCCGCGCAAACTCTATTACAGTCGGCCCAGAACAAATAAGAGAACTCGCCATGAATCACGTGCATGAAGCTAATAATTATGAGATATCCAGCAATCTAAAGATAGAGCCGTGTCCTCGCGCCGAGAATTATTAGATCTCGTATCGATGGAGATCTCGCGAGACACAGCCCCGCAATCCCCTGCGCGAAATGTCCGCGCCTATAGGCAATTCTAGCCAGCGATAAATAGAAGCGTACCCGCTAGAGCGGGCACGCAAATAAAACCAGCCTAGATATGGCATGAATGAGACCTGGAATCAGGGACTCGATGGACGTCAATCAAACCAATAACTTCTTCTTCATAAAAATCGGAGAGGCGCTCAGGCGGTAACGAGCAGAGCTGTGAAAGGCTTGAGCGATTATTGCGTTGAGTAATCGTGATCGATTATTAAAAAATAATCGTGATTACTCGATTAATCAGCTCGGATACAAATCACCAAGACATAGCAGCAAAGGAACATCAATGACGAAAATTGCAATGGTGTTTAGAAAAGTCCATTTGCGGGGCAAGAGAAGGCTATTTATTTTTGAAAATGTGTCACTGGAATGCCTGACTCGATTCTCGAGCCAGGCATTCCAGTAATACATTTTCAAAAATAGTCTTCTCTTGCTCTGCAAACGGACATACTTTCACTCAGCAAAATGTAATTTTTCATGACCGATCACATTAAAAAAGTAATTGAAAGTTAGGTTTTAAAATATTTTATGCAATAGAAAATATTCACGATTATTCGATTATTTAATTTTTGATCATATAAATTCACGATTTAAAACATAATAGCGGTTTTCGATTTAATCACGTAATCGCGCAAGTCTAGTTGGCACTATAACTGGGATTCTACTGAAGGATCTTCAACAAATGTGGGTGGAAGTTGGATTTCGTGTCCCGAAGAACCATATCGATGTTGCAGTCAAAAAGGTCAATGGTCAAGGTCATTGGAAATGTAAGAAAATGTCCCGCGCTCTACTGAATAGATATCGACAAGAAGTGCGTTGATTCTGGTGTTAAATGGTCAAAGTCAAGGTCAACCAAAATAGTGTTAGGATGAGACTCTGAAGGGACTGAGTTGTTTGTTGGTGTGTAGAGTCCATACATGTGTAATCTGACGCGTATATAGAACTTCTTCTTTTATAGATCAAAACCCAGTGGCTTCCATTTCTCATCCCTCGCCAACTTCTGCTCACGTGACGTATGCTCCTACCGTGGCACAACAAATAGAAGCCTCAGTCATTATGGCGACGGGCATTTCAGGAAAGTTTGTCGTCACATATGACGTGGAACGAACAGGCAATTCTGGGGAATTGTTGGTAACTATTTCTTGTGCTTTGTTGAGAGAGAGAGAGAGAGAGAGAGAGAGAGAGAGGGAGAGGGAGAGGGAGGGAGGGAGGGAGGGAAGGGGGTGGGGGTGGGGGGGAGAACTAGGGATGGAGTGAATGACAAAATAGTTGGAAAGAGAAAAAAAGAGAGCGAGAGAATATGAAAGAGTGGTAGAGTGAGACGGACAGACAAACGACATACAGACAGGCAGTCAGGCAGGCAGACAAGCAGACAGACAGACAGACATACATACATACAGACGTGGGGGAGGAAGGGACGGATGGACTTCAATATAAACATAGAGCCGTTGATCTCGCTCCCGTTAGTGGAGGAGATCTACGCAAGAACACGAATGCGAGGGGCATGGAAGAAAACGATAGAGAGATATAGGAACGCGGGGTGGGTGGGTGGGTGGGCGTCAGCGCGCGCAAACTAAGGGCATGGATGGATGGAGAAATAGGTGGTGGGTGAGGGGTGGAGGGGGGGGGCCTGTGATGGATCAGAATATTAAATCAAATTGTCTTAAAAATAATCACCACAATTGTAACATGTATTTAATATCACTTAAGTTGACATAATATAGATCATGATCCGAAATTTGTTAATGTACAGACATATGGCCATGTTTATCATCAGCCGGATCGTAATACAAGTTCCATGCCACGTGAGTGGATGCCAATCAAAACGTTCTGCAGATAGTTATCGAGTTTTATTACTTAAATCTTTCAGGTAGTGAACGGCTACTTTGTCCATTTCTTGGCGCCGAAACTTGAGAAGCCTCTACCAAAGCGTATTATCTTCGTGTTGGACGTCAGTTCGTCTATGAGCGGCGTGAAAATTAGACAGATGCACGACTCTATGCTGTCGATTCTGTCAGACTTACGCGAGACAGATGAATTCAACATCATCTTGTTCAGCTCAGGAGTCAAGTTCTGGAGGCGTGAACTGGTTTCGGCCACAAAAGAAAATGTCAAAATTGCAAAAGAATTTATTAGGAAATTGAGAGCTAACGGATGTAAGTACTGTAATATTTCTCTATAACGAAAATATTATGAACAGAGCAATACATAGTTAATAATTGGTCTGAGATATCGAGTATTTGTAGAAATTACATATACACCTGTGCAAAAGTTAAGCACCACCCTATTTTTACGCACATGCGAGGGTATATTCATGTGCTATGAAGAAAGCAATAGCATAAACATTTATGTACCCATCCATCTTAGTGCAAGAGGTAATAATGCAACTAGAGGAATGCTGATTATGATGGTGGGGAAACACTGTACTTGAAAACGAGGCCTGAATATGGTTACGTTGACACAACTGACAACTATTGCCCTACAGTTGACACACGTGGCTAGATTGTCATTAATGGTGTCTGAAAACGATGTTTAACATCTGTGCACGAGTTTGAGACTGTCATTATTAATACCGGGTATATCCACCTTGTGCCTGGATGACGGCCTGGACACGACGTCTCATGCTGGTCACCAACCGACTGATACGCCATTGTGGTATTCGTTGCCATTCAAGATGGAGTGCGTCTGTTAATTCCTGTAGGTTCTGCACAGGAGGATCCCTCCTTCTCACCATGTTTCCCAGAATGTCCTAGATATGCTCAATAGGGTTCATGTCATGGCTCCTTGCTGGCCATGGTAGGGTTTCGATGGCATTCTGGCGGAGGTATTCATGCACAGCTCTAGCACGATGTGGTCGGGCGTTGTCATCCATGAATATAGGGTGGGTTCCAGGTGCATGATTTACAAAATGAGGGACCACAACTCTATCCAGTATGGAATCTTGATATCTTTGTCCATTTAGTGTTCCAGGTACAGTCAACAGATCCAGCTTACAATCAAATGAGATGCACCCCCATATCATAACGGAACCTCCACCAAATGGAACTTCTTCCATGATGTTACGTTGGTCGTACGCCGTGCGTCTGGACCTCCATACACGAGTTCGACCATCTGTGGCATGAAGCAGGAACCGACTTTCATCAGACCAATGTACCCGTCTCCAGGATCTCATGTTCCAGTGTCTTCTTTCGTTGCACCACCTCATACGCTCCTCTTTGTGGTGTGCAGTGAGGAGAGGACGTCTGACAGGTCTCCTAGCTTTCATGCCAGCAGCATACAGTCTCCTTTTGACGGTAGACATTGACACTCTATTGCGCGTTTCCCATTGCTGGCTGAGCACTCTGCTGTTGGTGAATGGAGATCTCCTAACAAGGCGTACTAGGGCTCGATCATCATGGGCAGTAGTCTTCTTCGGTCTTCCAGATCTAGGCCTGTCCTTCACCTCGTTAGTTTGCCCATGTTTTGCAATCAAACGACTGATTATAGTATGGTTAATGTTCAGCTGTCTGCCAATCTCTCTGCATGACATACCAGTGGTATGCATGCCTATGATTTGCCATTTCACACGATCACTTAACCTTCGTCTTGCCATAGCGGTTCACAATCAAGAGCTAATTCTCTCTGTACAAATAAACCACGGTCATGAACACAAAATTCCTAATCTTGTCGCCTAAATCTGTATGTAATGTTCTACACCTCAAACTGGACTTTTACATAACTGAACACGTGTGCTGTTTCCCGCCACGCACGGACATCAAGCGGCGTGAAGTCATGCATGCATGTGCATTTCGTACTTGGAATTATGTCAGCTAACGCGGGGACAAAAAGTATGGCAGCCTAGTTGTACCATCATGTTTCTACGTTCTATTGTTTTTGCTGGTGCTTAACTTTTGCACAGGTGTATATATGGGGGGGGGGGGGCGTTGTATATGGGCCTGGCTATATACACAACAGTCGTAGATTACATAACTTTGACAGAGGCCTATAGCGGTTTCTGCTAATGTCGCTTAGGGTGAATGTGCCGGTTATCGGCCACTTAGTCAACCGACCAAGTATTTGCCTAAATACCGACAACATAAATCGTAATATGGATACTATTTTCTTCTAAAACAATTCAGGAGATGTGACGGATGTGGTTAAATGTGTCAGTTATCGGCCACGTGTCGTGGCTATGCGTAAAAACCGAATTCGCCACAAGGGGGCTTTTATTTCTATAATCGGCCATGCACATTTTTATTTCAGCCATTTTTTATCTAGTAATCGGCCACTATGGCCGATTACAGAATTTGGCTGATCTGAATCCGGCCATAAGATATTTGACTGAAGGTAGAGTCTATGATTGGTTTTATTTAGGCTCAACTTGTACTTCGGCATTGCTTCTCAACTGAAAACACGGTTGTCTAAAAATTAAGGCAATTTTGTTTGATGCCAAGGCTATGGGAACAACGCAAAGCGAACCACTTCGTCCATGCATCACTTGACCTGACAGTACCTGCATGTTCACATTGATAATCTACTACTCAATAAAGCTACAAAAATCCCCTCCGCTGTGTGCATCGAAGAAATGTGGAAACAGTCGGAATGGGTGCGGTGTAACTGAACTGATTTTGAGTATACAGGTTATTGTAGGATGCATCCATATACCATGTTTTATGAGCACGCAAGAGGCCAAGAAATATCGTGGCAATATGGTTAGGGCAAAGTTCGAAGAACGCATTCAGAGGGAAGCCTATTATTATGCTTGTAGTGACAGGTCTATCTATAGGTTTTGTAATCCCACATAAGCTTATACTAGTCTTGAATATATGAACATAATAAGTCCATATTGTGATTAGAAAGTACAGATGGACAGACAAAAAGCCAATACATGTTCCAGGAAATTTGTAGGGTGCATAAAATTATATCAATGATTGTTTTATTTTGTTTGCTTTGATTTATTATTTTATCAATCAATACCAATACATACACGTCACAAGAACTGAAATGCAGAATATAAAGTCTGACATTTTACATCCAATACTTAGTAAGAACGTAATCAACGCGTACAACAATCTATTGCATGTCTGCAACACTATTTTGCACATCTGTTCTTTTTATAAAGACGCGCATTTGAAAATGTATTTAGGGTGTAACGGACAAACTTAGAATAACTGCATGATTTTCCCTATAGAAACTTTGACACCGATATGTACTCTATCGTGTGGCTGGATGTCAGTCAGGCTTTGCTTAAGCAGATTTCACACATGAAAGATCCATCCACAGGAATGGCAGAACATAACTCATGTGCCCAAAGTTGGCAGGCCATGCATTGAATCCACTTTTCTTTAGGTTTGGACTGGCTGAACAGGCCTTTGCAGTACAAGCATGACGTGTCTTCTGTATCAATGATAACCTTTTTGTTCGGTCTAGCTTTTTGTTGCATTTCTTGCGCTTAGGCTCTCGCATAACGTCTACAATTGTAGATGACTTGTGGGTATTTTGTGTTGCAGATGCTAACATTGATGGACGGGCCGAAGAATTGCTGCTAGTAGTTGAATGAACGGACGAAGGGACAGTCATACACGATTTAGACTGATCATTTGATATCTTGATTTGTGGGTCTCCTATCGACCTTTGGGCCGTCTTCTTCCCTGACTTCACAACTGCTAAGCTTTTTAGCTCCATTGCCTTTGTTTCGATTCTCCTTTGCCGTTTGACGATCGAGAGCCTCTTTTTCATTCTCTGCATACATCTTCTTCCATTCAGCAGAAGATACTGCGTAGGGTAAGCGTTTCTTTGCTTTGTTTTGCTTTGCCTTCGGATTAGATATTTTTCCTGGCCAGAAAAGATGCTTCGAAAAAGCTGGTGAAAAGCCTTTGCCCTGGGATGTTTTACAGTCATTGGGAGTTGGATTCCTGTTGTGGTTCTGATCTGACGATTGGCTTGGTGTGGGCAAAGTGTCATTAACATGTGTTTTGTCCGCAGCATTATCTGCAGGCGCTGTCTCATTATCTGCAACTTGCTGGAGTAAACATTGAATATCTATGAGAACAGAAGGGCCTTTCTCCTGCTCATCCTGAGTTTTCTGTGTGTGTGATGGTGGCTCTAGCAACGTGTTGGATGACGCTTGTGTGACACCTGATGAAATATCCTCATTTGTTTAGTGTCCAGGCAGTCGGAGATTGATAAGGACATCGGTGAAGGGCAACTGCATATACTGCTCATCCTGAGTTTTCTGTGTGTGTGATTGTGGCTCTAGCAACGTGGTGGATGACACTTGGGTGACGCCTGTTGAAATATCCTCATTTGCTTGGTCTCCAGGTAATGGGAGATCGATAAGGGCATCAGTGAAGGGCAACTACATATCCGTGTTGGATAGAACATCATACTGAACAAGAGTTGATAAAGTTGCATCAATATTTGTCGAAGCATCTGCAGAGTCGAATGCAACATTGCTATCGATGGTTAGCAGATCTGCGTCCCCCAAGTCGTTGACGGTAAGCAATGAAGCTGGTTGTTTAGTAGGGATTGAACGATCAGTCACACCTGTAATCAGATTCTCATCATTCGAATGTGTAGGCTCGGATGGGTCTGATGATACTCTACTCTTTAGAGTGTCTAGAATACTGTCTAAATCTCGTGGGTGCCCATCATTCAACATATGTTCAATGACGGCCAGTGCTGTTTGAAATTGATGTTGCGTAGTGTCTTTAGTATGTGCTTCATGGTGGAAAGTTTCTACATTCAGCACATGGCTATTCTCAGTTTGTGTTACTGCCTCAATACATTTTGAATAATCAACCGCGTCTGGATTAAAAGGAAACAATCCGCATGCTCTAAAACCATTTGCAATGGTTGTGCTAGATAGGCTGTCCATAACAGACTGAAGTAATGGTGCAACATGAACCCTAGACAAAGCCTTCCGGGGATTTTGAGTCTGCCACTTTCTTACATGAATTTTCCATTGCACTTTCAATGGCCGAAATACCGACACATCAGCATGTTGAAGGATATGTGTAGCGTTCGGAAAAAGGCAAAGTAAGATTATTCCATTCTGCGAACAAAATTCACTAAGGTGATAAGTCATATGTGTTTTATGGCCATCTACAAGAAAGAGAACGGGGAATTTGACATTGTTTTCTACCAAATATGGGTATAAGACATTAGCTGTGTATTCATAGAAAGTTTCTGATTTCATCCAGCCCGAATCTGAGAGTCCAATCGCCCAGCTTTCGACGATATCTTTGGGGAGTCTTTGATAAGGACACACGATCATGCCCTTTAATACCTGTCCACTGGCATTAAACGTACCGAGTACAGTAATAGTCTCTTTTTCGTTACCTGGTGCAATTTCATAAACGTTTTTCCACCCTTTTGGTCCTACGACCTTACCACTTTTCGGACACAACTGAATATTAGTCTCATCTGCATTCAGTATACGACTGGGCTCGTCTAAAATATCAGAATGTGCTTCTTCCTGAAGATGTGCTTCCAGCGTGTGAAACCATTTGCGAATTTTGTTTCCGTTAAAGCCGCCCTTGCTTTGTTTACAGTTTCAGCTGTTCGCGCCACAATACTCGGATGTCTCTTTAAAAAGTTTGTGTACCATGTCTCGCCGGGTCGACAGTTGCAGAACGGAGTTTCTCGACCATCTTCCATCACGATATTCTGCACGGTATTGAGAATATCAGCCTTTTTGCGCGGAAATCCAGCTTTGGACAGGTCTAGGAGCCATGTCTCAAGGGTCGTTTCTTCTGCTGACGTAAGGACCGTACTGGGACCCATCTTCCTCCCCTCTGGGCTCCGACCTGACAGTTTATCCTGTAGCGTTCCCCGTGGAACACCAAATTCTCGACACGCACTCCGTTGACTTGCCCCACCTCGAACCGCCTCTAGGGCGCGTTGCATATTGTCTGCTGCATACTGCAATCGATGCGTCATTTTCTGCCAACATAATAAGAAAGAATTTTGCTGTCAATCTCATTTATATTGACCACGCACACACACGCACACACATACACACTGATCTGAGAGAGAGAGAGCGCGGGAGAGAGAGATAGAGAGAGAGAGAGTTTGAGGGAGGGAGAGAGAGAGAGAGAGAGAGTTGGAGAGAGAGAGAGAGAGAGATAGAGAGAGAGGGAGGGAGGGAGAGAGAGAGAGTTGGAGGGAGGGAGGGTGGAGGGAGGGAGGGAGGGAGGGAGGGAGGGAGGGAGAGAGAGAGAGTTTGAGGGAGGGAGAGAGAGAGTTGGAGGGGGAGAGAGAGAGCGCGTTGGAAGGAGAGTTGGAGGGAGAGAGAGAGAGAGAGAGAGAGAGAGAGAGTTGGAGGGAGGGATGGTGGAGGGAGGGAGGGAGGGAGAGAGAGAGAGAGAGTTTGAGGGAGGGAGAGAGAGAGTTGGAGGGAGAGAGAGAGAGAGAGAGAGAGAGAGAGAGAGAGATGGAGGGAGGGTGGGTGGAGGGAGGGAGGTAGGGAGGGAGGGAGGGAGGGAGGGAGGGAGGGAAGGAGGGATGGAGGGAGGGAGGGAGTGAGGGAGGGAGGGAGAGAGAGAAGAGAGAGAGGGAGGATGGGGATGGGGGGAGTGGGAGTGGGAGGGGGGAAGGAGTGGAGTGAAGTGAGGGGGAGAGAGGGGGCAGAAAATACAGGTAGACATGCAGCCGTTCCATTCCCACAACAGTTATTCTGTTGAATATTGTCTTAAGTGTGAGCTGCTGCTGATAGCTTACAAGGAAAGTACTTTCACTTACAATATGTTTTTATTACTTCAAATTGAGGTAAGCGTCTCTATATGCCTTCGTGTACATTAATTTCTTTCTGAAAGTAACCCGATATTATCATGTACACACTACCTGTTTCGGCAATAATAATTTACATAAATAAATCATTCTGGGGACATGGAATTTATACACCTATAATGATTAGTTGTGGCCGATAACTGAAGTACACGTTTTGAGAAGGATGTTAGTCATCGGCTACCCCGGCCGATTAATGATTTCTCCCTACAAAAGCATACCAGTTCGATTAACATTGAGCGAAGCATCTCTGATTACGTGAATCAATGGGTTTCCATAAGGATTTTTGCATTTAGGCATCTATTCAGTCATCGGCCACCCTGGCCGATGATTAATTCTCAGTCAATCCTGCAATTCAGTAATCGGCCACCCACCTCCAGAAACATTCTCCGAATATTTTGACACAGGAATTCGGTCAATGTGTTGCCAGATGTATGCGGAATATATTAAAACTAATTATAAATTATTTACTATTTCTTGCATGCATAAAATCATATGTTATATACTTCTCTAAGAAACTACGAAAACTTATATTCACGTTTTATGCCTGCTGTACCGGCCTCGTGACAAATTGTATTCCCGCCAAAACTTAAACGGAGGCTAGAGGAGAAATCATTATTTATTATAACATTCGTTGGCTTAATATTCTAGCGTAAGTTTTCTTATTTTCGTTCGATTTTGTTAACGTGGCCGATGATATGCCAGTGGCCGATAACCGGCACAGTAATAACATCTCGTATTAGCAAATGAACACACATAGAAACCAATAAATATTCAAATATATCTCATACGAATTATAGGCGTAGAAACCAGGGTGTGCAAGAGGAACCTGACTTAAAGAACCAGCCTCGTTTGGCCACCTGTCTTATAGAACCAGCCTCGCCTGGTCACCTGTCTTATAGAACCAGCCTCGCCTGGGCACCTGTCTTGTAGAACCAGCCTCGCCTGGTAACATGTCTTATAGAATCAGCCTCGCCTGGTCACCTGTCTTATAGAACCAGCCTCGCCTGGTCACCTGTCTTATAGAACTAGCCTCGCCTGGTCACATGTCTTAAAGATTCAGCCTCGCCTGGTCACATGTCTTATAGAACCAGCCTCGCCTGGTCACCTGTCTTATGGAACCAGCCTCGCCTGGTCACCTGTCTTATAGAACCAGCCTCGCCTGCTCACCTGTCTTATAGAACCAGCCTCGCCTGGTCACCTGTCTTATAGAACCGGCCTCGCCTGGTCCCCTGTCTTATAGAACCAGCCTCGCCTGGTCACCTGTCTTATAGAACCAGCTTCGCCTTGTCACATGTCTTATAGAACCAGCTTCGCCTTGTCACATGTCTTATAGAACCAGCCTCGCCTGATCACATGTCTTAAAGATCCAGCCTCGCCTGCTCACCTGTCTTATAGAATCAGCCTCGCCCGATCACCTGTCTTATAGAACCAGCCTCGCCTGGTCACATGTCTTAAAGATTCAGCCTCGCCTGGTCACATGTCTTATAGAACCAGCCTCGCCTGGTCACCTGTCTTATGGAACCAGCCTCGCCTGGTCACCTGTCTTATAGAACCAGCCTCGCCTGGTCACCTGTCTTATAGAACCAGCATCGCCTGGTCACCTGTCTTATAGAACCAGCCTCGCCTGGTCACCTGTCTTATAGAACCAGCCTCGCCTGGTCACCTGTCTTATAGAACCAGCTTCGCCTTGTCACATGTCTTATAGAACCAGCTTCGCCTTGTCACATGTCTTATAGAACCAGCCTCGCCTGATCACATGTCTTAAAGATCCAGCCTCGCCTGCTCACCTGTCTTATAAAACCAGCCTCGGCCGATCACCTGTCTTAAAGAACCAACCTCGCCTGACCACATGTCTTACAGATCCAGCCTCGCCTGGTCACCGGTCTTAAAGAACCAGCCTCCTCTGGTCACCAGTCTTAAAGAACCAGCCTCGCCTGATCACATGTCTTAAAGAACCAGTCTCGCCTGGTCACCTGTCTTATGGAACCAACCTTGCCTGATCACTTGTCTTAAAGAACGAACCTAGCCTGATCACCTGTCTTATTGAACCATCCTCGCCTGGCCACCTGTCTAATAGAACCAGCCTCGCCTGGTCACATATCTTATAGAACAAACCTCGCCCGGTCGCCTGTCTTATATAACCAGCCTCGCCTGGTCACCTGTCTTATAGAACCAGCCTCGCCTGGTCACCTGTCTTATAGAACCAGCCTCGCCTAGTCACATGTCTTATAGAACCAGCCTCGCCTGGTCACCTGTTTTATAGAACGAGCCTCGCCTGGTCACATGTCTTAAAGATTCAGCCTCGCCTGGTCACATGTCTTATAGAACCAGCCTCGCCTGGTCACCTGTCCTATAGAACAAGCCTCGCCTGGTCACCTGTCTTATAGAACCAGTCTCGCCTGGTCACCTGTCTTATAGAACCAGCCTCGCCTGGTCACCTGTCTTATAGAACCAGCTTCGCCTGGTCACATGTCTTATATAACCAGCATCGCCTGATCACATGTCTTAAAGATCCAGCCTCGTCTGGTCACCTGTCTTATAGAACCAGCCTCGTCTGGTCACCTGTCGTATAGAACCAGTCTCGCCTGGTCACCGGTATTGAAGAACCAGTCTCGCCTGATCATCTGTTTTATAGAACCATCCTCGCCTGGTCACATGTCTTAAAGATTCAGCCTCGCCTGGTCACCTGTCTTATAGAACCAGCCTCGCCTGGTCACCTGTCTTATAGAACCGGCCTCGCCTGGTCACCTGTCTTATAGAACCAGCCTCGCCCGGTCACCTGTCTTATAGAACCAGCTTCGCCTTGTCACATGTCTTATAGAACCAGCTTCGCCTTGTCACATGTCTTATAGAACCAGCCTCGCCTGATCACATGTCTTAAAGATCCAGCCTCGCCTGCTCACCTGTCTTATAGAACCAGCCTCACCCGATCACCTGTCTTAAAGAACCAACCTCGCCTGGCCACATGTCTTGCAGATCCAGCCTCGCCTGGTCACCGGTCTTAAAGAACCAACCTCCTCTGGTCACCAGTCTTAAAGAACCAGCCTCGCCTGATCACATGTCTTAAAGAACCAGCCTCGCCTGGTCACCTGTTTTTATGGAACCAGCCTCGCCTGGCCACCTGTCTAATAGAACCAGCCTCGCCTGGTCACCTGTCTTATAGAACCAGTCTCGCCTGGTCACCTGTCTTATAGAACCAGCCTCGCCTGGTCACCTGTCTTATAGAACCAGCCTCGCCTAGTCACATGTCTTATAGAACCAGCATCGCCTGATCACATGTCTTAAAGATCCAGCCTCGCCTGGTCACCTGTCTTATAGAACCAGCCTCGCCTGGTCACCTGTCTTATAGAACCAGCCTCGTCTGGTCACCTGTCTTATAGAACCAGTCTCGCCTGGTCACCGGTATTGAAGAACCAGTCTCGCCTGATCACCTGTTTTATAGAACCAGCCTCGCCTGGCCACATGTCGTACAGATCCAACCTCGCCTGGTCACCGGTCTTAAAGAACCAGCCTCCTCTGCTCACCAGTCTTAAAGAACCAGTCTCGCCTGGTCACCTGACTTATAGAACCAACCTCGCCTGATCACTTGTCTTAAAATACGAACCTAGCCTGATCACCTGTCTTATAGAACCATCCTCGCCTGGCCACCTGTCTAATAGAACCAGCCTCGCCTGGTCACATATCTTATAGAACAAACCTCACCCGGTCACCTGTCTTATATAACCAGCCTCGCCTGGTCACCTGTCTTAAAGAATCAGCCTCGTCTGGTCACCTGTCTTATAGAGCCAGCCTCGCCTGGTCACCTGTCTAATAGAACCAGCCTCGCCTGATCACCTGTCTACTAGAACCAGCGTCGCCTGGTCGTCTGTCGTTTAGAGCCAGCCTCGCCTGGTCAACTGTCTAATAGAACCAACCTCGCCTGATCACCTGTCTTATAGAGCCAGCATCGCCTGATGACCTGTCTTAAAGAACCAGCCTCGCTTGGTCGCCTGTCTTGAAGAGCCAGCCTTGCCTGACCACCTGTCTTAAATCTTATAGAACCAGCCGCGCCTGGTCACCTCTCTTAAAGAACCAGTCTCGCCTGATCACCTGTCTTATAGAACCAGTCGCGCTTGGCCACCTGGCTTAAACAACCAGCCTCGCCTGGTCATCTGTCTTATAGAACCAGTCTCGCCTGATCACCTGTCTTAAAGAACCAGTCTCGCTTGGCCACCTGTCTTAAAGAACCAGTCTCGCCTGATCACCTGTCTTAAAGAACCAGCCTCGCCTGGTCATCTGTCTTATAGAACCAGCCACGTCTTGTCACTTGTCTTAAAGAATCACAATCGCATGATCATCTGGTGGTGTTAGATGGTAACTGATATGTATTGCCGGGGTAATATTATGGTCACGTGCCTCACATCACTCAAACTCTCCACTGGTTGACATTTTCTGTTTCAGGGACCAACATGAATAGAGGACTGGGTGACGGTGTACAATTCCTGGCGGAACGAGTGGCCAGTGGCCATGGAAAGACGTCAATAATGATGTTCCTGACAGATGGCCAGCCCTCTACCGGGATCACAGCCCCAGCACAGATTCTCGCTAACGTTAGATCCCGGAATGAAGGCGGCATAGCCATTTTTAGTCTGGCTTTTGGAACTGATGCTGACTTTGAGCTTGTTAAAAAGGCAAGTGGTATATATATATATATATATATATATATATATATATATATATATATATATATATATATATATATATATATATATATATATATTTGTATATATATATATATATATATATATATATATATATATATATATATATATATATATATATATATATATATATCGGTTTCTAACAGGGTATGGACACTTTTGCCACTTGCATAAAAATATAAAGGTTTTGTCCAGAAATGACTTCTGTTTATTAGTGGTCAGTGAAATAATACATGCATTAAAATTGTTTAATTCCTCCAAATAAATTTACTGTGAGTAAATACACAGTATCGGTTTTCAGAGGTGCTTGTGTACTTAGGTACCAGTTTCTAACAGTGATGTAAATCTGTTATTTCTATAGCGACAAGATGGTGATATGACATCACTGTCTATGATATAACTACAGGATAGTTTGTCAGCAAAAATAATGATACAAAAGCCGCTAAACTGGAAGCACAATTTAAGTTAAGTGTAGTAAATCTAGACCAAGTCAAATTCGTTTTTTCGTGATACATGGTATACATAGACTGTAGCAACACCATTTTCAAAATCAAAATTCTGTATCCTTGCTTTGTAAAGTAGTAAATCTGGTGTTTAAAATAAAGATTGTTATGCATATCATAAAACGTTACAGTTATTTTATTTTTGGCCATATATAGACATTATGGCCATGTTTGGATTGATCGTGTGAGTGAAAAGTCAATCTAGATTTGAAAACAATATAAGCACCCATGCCCATTCGGCGCATCGGTAGAAAAGAATTATTGTTATGTTGGTGAAATTAACATACTGCGCTTGACAGCGCCTGGCATATGTCGTCTGACGCGAAAACTGGACCATTTTATTTTATTTTTTCACGAGTTATGAACATTTTTATGGTCCCTCTAAAAGTAATAGTGAAAGCACATGTTTTGCACACGGCTAATAAAAAGATAGTTAAAATAATTACATATTTCTGCTATATTTTGATAAAATGTTCCAATGTTGTGTAAATATGATGTATCTATTGAAACAAAGGTGTTTTTGGCAAAAGTCGCTAAAACAACGCGTGTGGGAGAACGCAAAAAGGAGCAATTGTTAGAAATAGACCCCTGACCATATATCCATATATCTACTCATCCATCAATATAGCCTGGCGTGTCTTCTCAAATTGTGGTTTTGTAAATTTCATCAAAAAAGAGAGAATCTGGAACGAGGTCACTTTTCATATCACTATTATGGACCGAGTTGAAAATTATCAATTTGCACGAGCTTTAGCGAGTGCAAAATTGATAATTATGAAAAGTGACCGAGTTTAAGATTTTATTTATCATATAAACTGTAATTTTGAAATATTTGCCAATAGTTGTTGATGTGACTTTTATCTGATTTCTCATCGTTGATTTTCGCGAAATCGATACCGCCGCTGTCACGCACCACTACTTGATAACAGATACTGAATGCGCAGCAAAATATAGTGACAAACACAAAATCTGGCGATGTCAGCCGTAAACTACACTTTTCTTCTAAGACTATCGCAGAGCCACGGCCACCAATCGTTACTTCGCTGCCGACTGATAAACTGTCAAAGACATTTTGTGATGACGTTTCATGAATGACAAATCGTAGTAAACAAATAGTAGTAAAACAGTACCGCGTAGTAATCCCTACGCGTCACGCTCGCATCAATCGATGTTTTAATTGGTCGATTTAAATGGGCTGCACACCCAACAGCCAATGAAAATGCTCCGTTGAATATAGCACGTGTGCTCATATCTAAAAATATGGAACGGGCTAGAAGGCTTGTTTATATGATATATATATATACACCTGTGCAAAAGTTAAGCACCAGCAAAAACAATAGAACGTAGAAACATGATGGTACAACTAGGCTGCCATACTTTTTGTCCCCGCGTTAGCTGACATAATTCCAAGTACGAAATGCACATGCATGCATGACTTTACGCCGCTTGATGTCCGTGCGTGGCCGGAAACAGCACACGTGTTCAGTTATGTAAAAGTCCAGTTTGAGGTGTAGAACATTACATACAGATTTAGGCGACAAGAGTAGGAATTTTGTGTTCATGACCGTGGTTTATTTGTACAGAGAGAATTAGCTCTTGATTGTGAACCGCTATGGCAAGACGAAGGTTAAGTGATCGTGTGAAATGGCAAATCATAGGCATGCATACCACTGGTATGTCATGCAGAGAGATTGGCAGACAGCTGAACATTAACCATACTGTAATCAGTCGTTTGATTGCAAAACATGGGCAAACTAACGAGGTGAAGGACAGGCCTAGATCTGGAAGACCGAAGAAGACTACTGCCCGTGATGATCGAGCCCTAGTACGCCTTGTTAGGAGATCTCCAGTCACCAACAGCAGAGTGCTCAGCCAGCAATGGGAAACGAGCAATAGAGTGTCAATGTCTACCGTCAAAAGGAGACTGTATGCTGCTGGCATGAAAGCTAGGAGACCTGTCAGACGTCCTCTCCTCACTGCACACCACAAAGAGGAGCGTCTGAGGTGGTGCAACGAAAGAAGACACTGGAACATGAGATCCTGGAGACGGGTACACTGGTCCGATGAAAGTCGGTTCCTGCTTCATGCCACAGATGGTCGAACTCGTGTATGGAGGTCCAGACGCACGGCGTACGACCAACGTAACATCATGGAAGAAGTTCCATTTGGTGGAGGTTCCGTTATGATATGGGGGTGCATCTCATTTGATTGTAAGCTGGATCTGTTGACTGTACCTGGAACACTAAATGGACAAAGATATCAAGATTCCATACTGGATAGAGTTGTGGTCCCTCATTTTGTAAATCATGCACCTGGAACCCACCCTATATTCATGGATGACAACGCCCGACCACATCGTGCTAGAGCTGTGCATGAATACCTCCGCCAGAATGCTATCGAAACCCTACCATGGCCAGCAAGGAGCCATGACATGAACCCTATTGAGCATATCTGGGACATTCTGGGAAACATGGTGAGAAGGAGGGATCCTCCTGTGCAGAACCTACAGGAATTAACAGACGCACTCCATCTTGAATGGCAACGAATACCACAATGGCGTATCAGTCGGTTGGTGACCAGCATGAGACGTCGTGTCCAGGCCGTCATCCAGGCACAAGGTGGATATACCCGGTATTAATAATGACAGTCTCAAACTCGTGCACAGATGTTAAACTTCGTTTTCAGACACCATTAATGACAATCTAGCCACGTGTGTCAACTGTAGGGCAATAGTTGTCAGTTGTGTCAACGTAACCATATTCAGGCCTCGTTTTCAAGTTCAAACAAAAACATACAGTGTTTCCCCACCATCATAATCAGCATTCCTCTAGTTGCATTATTACCTCTTGCACTAAGATGGATGGGTACATAAATGTTTATGCTATTGCTTTCTTCATAGCACATGAATATACCCTCGCATGTGCGTAAAAATAGGGTGGTGCTTAACTTTTGCACAGGTGTATATATTGATGAAATTTACAAAACCAGAATTTGAGAAGACACGCCAGGCTATATTGATGGATGAGTAGACTGACAGATTTGCCCGCAGGTATAGAGGGATATGCATAATTAGTGGGTTAATATATATATGCTCTGTCAAGTCATGTTTCAATTCCAACAAGTCTTCATAATTGACTAATCAGCCTAATCTAGCCCGTCATTATCAGAATTTTCATAGGGCAGAATCCGAGAACTCGAACTTTGATTAAACAGAAACATTTAATTTGAAGAAACTTGACTAGTGCGAGTCTGCTCTGGCTCTCAATCAGCACTATGGCAGATATTTGGATAGACCTGACATGGTGGGTACGCCGCCCGTTAGGTCAAATATCTGCCATAGAACTGATTTGAGTGATTGAGAAGCATAACAGACTCGGACTAGAAGCTGACCATTACATCTGGTTGCTATAGGGACATATTTGAACTCCAATGTTTATCCCCCTCTTATACGACAGGTTTCAGCGCAGAATGACGGATTTGCGCGCAAGATCTACGAGGCATCTGATGCCACACTACAGATGAAGGGATTCTACGATGAAATCTCTACACCACTACTAACCAATGCCACAATCAGGTACATTGGCGACAGCGTTGACACGGATTCGGTGACTACAGGGACTTTTAGAAACTTCTTCGAGGGTTCGGAAATTGTTTTAGCTGGTAAGCTGGCCACATTCCATTGCACCAGTATAGCACATACTCCTAGATTATATACTTTCACATAGGCTATTGATGATGTTGGGTGCGTACTGTCTGTGTTTATTTTATCTGTTGTTTGGAGTAAGTTTCGCCACCGACTTATATGTAGGCTACAATGATATTGAGGAACAATATTGTCCATGAAAAATCATTCTATCAATTGACGTTTCTAATTTTAGCCATGCCCCGCCCATCCATAGCTAAGCTCCACCCACACCTCGCTCGTGTTGGGATCGATCGATCGCTGAACTCCCTGACTAACAATTTCCAGAAAACTATAAGGTAGGCTGTTGAATATTTTGAAAAGCATGTTTATTAACAAACGTAGTTAGGCACTACTAAAACGACTTCGATAACTACAAATGTCAAATGACAAATCTGAGGTTCCCTAATAGGTTCAAACTGTCTCCTCTGCTCAGGTTTCCAAACCCCGGATAGTTGGCCAGACTAATTAAAGGGGCATATAAGGATAGCAATATACAACACTTTTCCCTTTGCACAAAGATGAATATGTGTAGTCGAACCAAAAAATGTAGGCTAATTCGGAAAGTAAATCCAGATAGGTAATTTGCTAATGGAATATAAAGATATATATGTCCATATCCAGGAAACGAAAACGAAAATGAAGTAGAATATATTAAACATAAACCTATAACAGTAACAAATCCAAATAAGGTATTGAATATGAATATAACACATGATAGGTCTCGATGAGGTATTGAACATGAATATAACACACGATAGATCTAGATAAAGCATTGCATATGAATATAACACACTGTGTTCGGGTAACTGGAAGGACTAGCCAACCCCGAAACAGTAACCCGCCTCCCCGGGGTGTGCTACAGTCACCATACGGATGGCTATACTAAAAATAGTATTAGCATTTCCGCAACGTCAGCAAATTCTTAACCTCATTTTGTGTGCGACGGATTTGGATTTTATGACAAAGTCAGAGGGACTATTTTTCTGCTAACTACTTGCCATACAGACTACAATAGGCTTTATATCATCGCGTATTACGTGAAATAATATTGTCTGGTATGAAGAGAGTAGCTCTCCATTCGTATCTCGCGTAGATCTCCTTCGATACGAGATCGAGAAAAATATATCATATGTAATGAGTAGCTATTGGCGTAGTGATTTCCACCATAATATGGTGGTAGAGAGAATTGAAACTTAATAGGACACGAGAGCTAGTCAATCTAAAAATAGAGGCGTGGCTTCTACGAGAATACACATCTAATGTATTGGCCGGCCATCTTATTACGTCGTCACTATGACTAGACTGTTACACAGACTCCACTTCGGCGACCAGACATATCGGAGCCCAGTCCATCTCCGTAGCGGACTGTAAAAGGAACACTATGGATCGTGTTGATTTTGGTATCATCTTAACCTCTGTATCACTAGCAAAATACAGACATTAAAATGGACTTGATCCACCAAGCGGTTCGTGTGATATCAATATCCACGCAACTTCAGCAAATTCTTGACCTCATTTTGTGCGCGACAGACGTGCGACAGATATGAATTTTAGCACGATTTCAGAGGGACTATTTTTCTGTTAACCACTTATCATACAGACTATTATAGGCTTTATATCATCTCGTTTTACGTGAATTAATATTGTCTTGTATGAGGAGAGTAGCGCTCATGTCCTTTTAAGTTTCAGTTCTCTCTACCACCATATTATGGTGGAAATCACTTCGCCAATGGCTACTCAATACATGCGAGATACTATTCTCGATCTCGAATCGAAGGAGATCTCGCGAGATACGAATGGAGAGCTACTCTCTTCATACCAGACAATATTATTTCACGTAAAACGAGATGATGGCACCTCGGCTCCTAGTTGCATCTTTGGCTGATCCATCTGTGTAGATCCTTATCCATGTCTCCTGAGGGTACATTTCTTCCAGCATGGCTAGGGTCAGGGCCTTCTTGCTCACATCACTGTGTTCATCTTTGGTTGTGAGATGAGGTACTGTGGTGCGAATGGCTATGCGCTCTAGTTTGTTTTCCCAGGGTGGAGGATCAAGGGTGTGGTTTGCGTCTTCTATTTGTGCTGGCAACATTTCTTGGTGTTTCCTTTGAAGTGCTTTTGTCTCTTTCACAAAACTTGATCTTTTAAGTCTTCCTGATGACAGCTGTGCTTGCCTGATCTTCATCGGGTGGTTGTTGAACGATTTGAACTTTGCAGCTTGGATCAGTGCTTTGCATTCCCTTCCTTTGCTAAGTGGGGGGAAGCCTACTGTCTGCTCCATTGTTTCTATTGGTGTTGATCTCATTCCACCAGTGATGATGCTCAGTGCCTGGTTTTGTACTCTGTCGAGGTTCTGTTGATGAGATTTAGCTGCTGTCATCCATGAGCTGGATCCATACTCACGGTGTGGTCGTACAGTACCTAGGTAGATGGTCTTGAGGATCCTTTCATTGGCACCCCACTTTGTTCCTGCCAGCTTCCTCATGATGTTTAGCTTTCTTCTGGGCTTTGCCTCTGCGTTCTGGATGTGCTCCTTCCATGTTAATCTTCTGTCATAGAACACAACTCTGAAGGACGCTTTATCGGGACTGACCAGGGCAAAGCCGAGGCGATTCGAGAATGGTTCAAGGAACAGTTTACTGACCAACATGATGAGCCCTTGTTCCCGTTCTCAGAAGACCCCAGACCATTAGTAACACCAATTAAAACAGCATAAGTTGAGAAGGCACTTAAAGCCCTGAAAATTTGGCGTGCATCCGGACCTGATGGCATGAGCAATGAACTATTCAAATATGCAAGTGGCATTATTTCAAAACCGATCACGCACCTAATCAATTCAGCTTTTATGCACCACCTTCCCATCGATGCTGTAGGCCAAAACACCCTTATCGCACTACCCAAGCCCAAGAAGCCACATCCCCCCAGGCAATCTATGGCCCATTGTGCTCCTCAACAGCATACGGAAAATCCTATCCAATGATACTCTATGCTGCATCTAAGACAAGATCGATGACTTCACCAGATCATGTCAAAGTGTCTTCAAACGTGGACGCAGACATTGTATGGGGCTCGGTAGTCATGTCCAAACACTGAGATTTCCACAAAATGGGTATTGACATGTCATGAGCCTTTGACACAATTAAACGTTGTTTAACAGAGTTTACCCACATATACCTATCTACAAAGCATGAAATGAAAGAAAATGGCGATCCACTTCGTGGCGACGAACTATGGAGGAAAAGTAAAATCCTGGGCTCACCACTTTGCAACACTGTTGACATTGCTGCATGCTTCGTCATGGGGAACATGGCTTTCCAGTCCTTTTGGAAGCTATGGATTCGTAGATCAAAGATGCGCTTGATAAAAAAAAGACTACGTCTATGCAATGAAACCTGCATATCCTTGATGCTGTAAAACTGTAACAGCTTGGCTGCTCCAAAGGCAGCTCTAAACAAGCTCGATGCCTGCCACTGCAAACACCTACGCACCACCACTGATCACTGATGGTCAGAGAGCATAATTGCCAACGATGCACTATACAAGATGTATAATATGGCGCCACTGTCGCCCAGCACAGATGGTCCATGTTTGGCCATTTGCTAAGGATGCCAGAAGACACACCAGCACAGAGAGCCGTAGAATTTTCCCTACTCGGAGCCAGCTAATACAAAGCCAGGAGAGGACATCATTGCAGAAATCTGCTAAGCATGCTGCGAGGTGACCTCAAGAAAGCTGGACTCGGTACACTCAAGTCAAGAATGGACCTGAGGAAGCTAAGGATTTTGGCTGAGGACAAGACACAGTGGGCAAAAGCAAAGAAGAACTGATTGCAGCTGTATGATGTTTCTACGACTACAGCTGCAGAATACAGTGAGCATACATACTGTGAACTTTCTACCATGCTTCAGGGCTTGAACTGTGCATGATAAAATCTTAAATGTACTCACTAATCTAGTTTTCATTTCTTACAGATTTCTATATATTTCCCCTTAAGTACCATTTATCATTCTTTAAGCGCTTTCTAGTGGCTGTTCTATTTCTGCCTCAAGGAATGCTCTAAAGGAGATCGTCCTCATACGTCTTAGCCATTTTCACTTTTGTAAATATTCATAAATACGAATAGGGACGCTCACCCTTTTTGCTGCTCCTCTAAGTGTGTCACGCCCTCTGCAAATCCCCCTGCCAAAAGGCTGCTTCTTCTTGTTCAGAGGCTACATGCATCTCATTTAGACCGCCACCCCCCCCCCCCTAAATAGTATAACAGTCGCCAGTGGTCTATCTGTCGCTTTTTCCTGGTTAGCTCCCATCAGAGCTCCAGCAATCGGAGCGTCCATACTAGCACCTCGAAAGCACTGCTTAAGCTTTAGCCAAGAGTCGCTTTGACTAGGAAATATCGCTAGGACTAGGAAAGCCAAGTCCCTCTATTCACAACATCTCTCAGCTTGCCTTACTTGCGCCAAAATACTTTGTCGCTGATTAGCAGCGCCATAGTGAACGGGTTCGACGTTGCTTTATTGCTTCACACCATGTAAGACATGGAGACCTCTTGTTCAAGGCTTCAATTAACCCTCACCATCCTTTTGACCTCCCGACGGGTCTTGTGACCCTTACCTTTTCTTTTCTATAGGGAAAGTTTCACAACCTAGATTCCATACCAATCACTAAGATTCCCTAAGTGTATCCCCCTAGGCTGAATACAAACAGTGCCGTGTTGAGCTTCCCCATTGCTTAGCGTAATTTTGTAGACCACTTGGCCAGTGGTCAGGACAAATGGAGCTTTAATTAAATAATCCTGCAGTTAACACTGGTTCTTGTGACCAAACCAGATAACCGCCATACCACCAGAATCTTTTCCAAGTCTGTCGCATCTTCTTAGCGCCCAGACTCGGAGAGGTTCCACTAAACTCTTTCCTCTTCAATTACACGGGCCTGTTTGTTCATTTGCAACTCGAAGGACCGCCCCCTTGGACCATACCAAGCTGTTTTTGACGTCGCTCAAGTTGATCTAGGCTCTGAGCCAAAGATTAACCTGACCCTGCGAGGGAAGAGGTGCTCACATAATATAATCTATAGCATCCTGAGGCCTTAACCCGCAAAACACTCTAGATAGCTAAAACACCACTTCAGGTGGGATCCCAGCTAAACTGTTAGAGTGAGGAACACATAGAAACTCTCGTTGATAACATAAGATCAAATAGCTAAAGAAAAATCCCCTTTGCTTCCTTAGATCACTAAAGTAGAATTCTTTTCTCATTCCACATTAAGTGGACCGTTTAAGAAATAGTTTTTTAGTTCCAAACAACTCACACGACTAACTAACCGTAGATATATAAAGACCAACATAACGAATAGTGACCATTAACTGACTGTCTCTTTTCCCGCTCCTCCCTCTCCTCCTGCTTATGGCCCTTCCCCTGAGAGACAGTTGTTTCCCCTGCCACCTTACAGGCCCATCCACCTTCGGAATGACGTTAGTTTGGATAAGGTCATCTAATGATTAGAATATGAAATGCTCATATCGCCGTCCTGTGCGCTAATTTTGGCCGATGAATAAAATACCGTGCACAGGACTTTGGAAAACTTAAACGTTAAGTAAAAGACCATAAGAGATGCTTAAAAAGAGCTTGGCTCGAATGTAGGCATAAAAGATCGAAAGCCACCTGCAGTAAAGAGAGCCACCTATGGCCCTTTCCTCCCATCTCACACACACCGCATCCACATGCACCTCGCATTCCCAACAGGATTAACCTGAATGGATTGCTCTTGTCAGAAGGACCCATTCATTGGCCTGGGGATTCCTTTTCCACCTTGCATGCCATGGAGATTCTCCTCCCTCACCGCCAACAGTGCCACCATCAATGCCACCTCCACATGAATTTCTATCGCAGAAACTACCGCTACAAGAATGACTACCGCCTCCTCTGCAACAATGACTTCTTCATCCGCCACCACACCTCCTGCCACTCACACCATTCAGACTGATTCTGCTGGGACAAATGTATACATCAGCGCAGCCCTCCTCCGCTTGGACTAAAGAAAGGAATGAACACGTGGGGTAGATCGCATGGAAAACCGAGAAAAGAATGGCTGCTCCTAGCCCCAATCATCTGCCCATGGACAGCAAGGACGAGACCAGCATGCTTGCTGCCAGGGAGGAACCAGCCCCTTTTAAAGACTCGTCAAATTCACGCACACTGCTGTGTCAGAAATGTCTGGCCAGACCTGCACGTATCTAAGGAGGTGGCCGACCACTACTGTCAGCAAATATTTGTGGAGCACCAAACCCACATTATGGGAATGGCGTCGCAAGCACTGAGACTAGGACAAGTACCCAAAGGATGCCCCAGAGGACTTACGGGCTCAAGGCACTCGAAGGAGAGGATGGTTTTCCCGATGACTGGCCACCCAGTCCCTTTGGATGGGGGCAGCGCGGGACGACGGATGCCCGGCCACACACACAATAGATCTAGATACGGTACTGAATATGAATATAACATACGATGAATCCCAAATTCAGTATATGTAATAGTCTTTGAACCATGTAGCAGGGTTCCTTTCATGCCTTCTAGAATTATCCAGAGTAGACTCATTGTCAGTGGTATCCATGTCAATAGGCGTGAGTGTCATTTCGTGCATGATTGCATGTCTGGCTGCCTCTCTAATACTTCTATCGGCAAGTGAAAACATTTTCCTGCAACCTTTATTAGTTTACTGACTTTGCAAACATGTGAAGGAATCCTTATACAAACGCAATCGTTGATCTATCGTAATCATTGGATCCTTAAGCACTTCGTTTCTTACCGTTTTGTCTACACCTGAATGCACTGTCTTTCTAACTACTGAATCGTTTATTGCAGCAGGTTTCATAATGTCCAATTTGGTACGCAATTTCTACCAATACTTAATCTGCTTGTGGTTTCCCAGTGGTGCGATGAGGAGAACGATAAGCGAATAACAGTTCACCATAATCACGTGTAGCTAAGTATCTTGCATCCATGGTTTGTTTTCGATATCAGCTATCGCTAGACCTTTGAGTACAACTGTTCCAGCATTCACCTTCACCATTAGCTTTAGTGTTGTAAACCACAGTATGACAATGTTTAATTCCATATTTATGAAGATACGCCTGAAATTCATGAATTGTAGAAGCTTATCCATTGTCTGACACAAGTTCAAGTGGAAATCCATAGTGTGTAAATACACTATCCAACACTTCTGTAACAGTGGCTGTTGTAACGGTATTTACATTAAGCATCTGCTGGCCATTTGCTGTAATAGTCGATAAGTGCTATCGCATATTCATTATGCTGGGGATTACTGTACGGCCTCATAACATCAATAACTAACCTTTGCCATGGGGACATATGACCATTAAACCACTTGTAGGGGTGCTGAAGGAATCACCACTGTCTTATCTGATGAATAACTAACATGTAGGACAATTTCCTATTTCCGTTTCGATAGCACTATCCATAAGTGGCCACCAATAGTGCTCTTGCATTAGGTACTTGGTACTGTTATGATCGTCACTGACCATCTTGGATACTAGTACTGCATACTAGTGAGCTTTGTTCCCAGTAGCGGGTGACTGTGTGAAAAGCTGCCTAACGGGTTGAGGATAGATCAGAGTTCCAAATTAATAAAACTGATAGGCAGCTTTCGATTACAATGTGCACTTAGAAGACATCCATTATATGTGAAACATATAATGGTAAAAAGCTTTGCAATTCTAGCAATAAGAGATAGAGAAATCGGCATCAGACAAACGGTATGGTAATATGAATAATTACAATTTTTCAGCCTGCTCAAATAAATCTGTGAATGCAGGATCTGCAAAATGATATGAAAATGTATATAAATTAATACAATAATTATTAGCGGGATATCAGAAAATAAAACGGAGTCCGAAATAATCAAAGTTAATTAGCGGGTTCAACGAAAGTCAGAGTCAGGTACAACGAATGGTGAAGATAACAATCGTATCAGTGCATATAATGACGACGAAGTTAAGCACAAGCGGAGTCCACAGTGAACATTTGGAGCATGGCTTGCAGCTGTCAGACATAATAATTATAACACATGATGATTACAGTCAATTGATGAGAATGATAGGATGATCATAAAGATGATGATGAAGTGAGAACTTATTTACACTTCACAGCGGCGACAGATCATGGTTGCTGATTATGCTGCTCCAGTGATCTGAAGATGTTGATGGTTGATTCCACTCACTGTCTGGCAGCCGGATACCAATTAGGAGTAATTGAGTCATGTAGTCGCAGTTTCCAATTTAGTTTGTTTTGTTGGTGCGACTAGGCTAGTGCTCTTGGTATCCAATTCTTGGCTCAAATGTAGCTGATGCTGTTGTTGTAATGGTATGATGAAGCAGTTGGCAATGCTGGAGAGGCACGTGTTTATTGCTTCGTAACCACAGCGTGATACGCTGCTCTTCCTTCTGATGCTGCTCTCGAGGTCAGTTATATACTACCCAGGAGGGGTCACGTGACTCCTCTCTCACCAAGGAGCGAATCAGATTCTTTGTTTATTCGGCTGGCACACACCAATCTTGGTGCGTCAGTCTGTGACCCTTTGGTCAGCATTCTCCAGCAACATGTTTTGATGAGAAAGATCTCTTAATTTCAGAATATCTCGATGACAGCATACCTCTCAGGAAATCTGAAAACGGTTGCAGAATTCTGATGGAAATATGGTTTTAACGCTATTTAAATCTTTGAAACCTGTTGTTAAACAAGTGAGTGAAATTGAATTGTCCAACAGATCATCTTATAGAATTGTACAGGCCTAAAATATATCACGACCCTAAAGTGCATGCAGACACATGCAGTGCTAGTTAGCGCGTTCCTACTCTCGTCTCACCCTGACGAGTTCGAATACGAAATGCACTGAATACAATTTTGGAGGTAGTGCGCATTCGCAACAATGGCAGTTGTTTTGACAGACGCCATCGCACTCACATCCACTGTCCTTCGAGGGTAGTCATTCCTCGCTGGCCAGTACAGAAGCCTACGTAATCCAACTACACATGTTTGCTTTAACAACAAATAATATAGTCTTCTTCATGCACCCCGATAATTGTTTCCACGGCAACCAGTATGATGGCTGTCTGTTTCCTCGTCCTCAGGTAAGTTAAAAGACGATGAGGTGCTCACTCTAAATCTGTTTTTGAATGGTGAGGATGCTAATGGCGACTTTGTGTTGAATGAAATCGTGAACATCTTCACACCAGATCAAGCAAAAGTCGCATCACCAGAGAAAATACAGGTATACTGTTGGATAATTAGATATAGTATATCACTGTGCTAATATCTTTGCGAGGTAACCACCCTGTTCTACCTTAATTAATGTCACCCTTACAGTTAAATCAGCAACACAACTGTCAGAAAAGTAATGATTCAGAAGACTTGTCATCACGTCATCATGTGAAATTTGATGGCCATTTTGTAGTATATCATATCATTCTATGTACTACTAGTCTATCAACATTAACTATTTAAACGTTGCTCATTTGTGCTTAATAGTAGAAAATATTAAATAGTTTTATTTATTTGTAGACATTTACGGAAAAGCTATGGGCATACTTGACAATTAAGCAGCTGATGAAACAGTGGATGCAGACGACAGATCCGGCAATGGTGGCAGAAATCAAGAAAAAGGCATTGACCATGTCCCTCAAGGTACTGGTGCATAGCCAAATAGTATCTCCGCACTGTACATTAATTAAGATAGATTGGCTTATAATGTTGATTGAGATGCGCCAACTGTTTCTCATGGCATTTAAATCTTGGAGGTCTCAGGGACCACACACCTAAAAATCTATAGGGGTTCCAACCTGAAATCTGTGTGTCCAAACTGAAACTTGGGATTCCCATTCAGTTTTTCTCATCCATGCTAAAATTAGAGAGTACCATCGGTGCACAGCTATGAATTGTGGGGTTCCCATGCTTTAAGAAGTATGTTTGTGCAAAAACTTATAAAAATAATTAATATTTAACCATCAAGAAAGATGTTCAGGGTTCCTTCTTTACCTAAAACAAATTTTGAAACAGTTATTAAATAAATGATAAATATTCCTGCCATAACGTTTCTGAGGTAGCCAAGGGTACATAGCTAGTGTTTCTGCACGTTAACCCGGTCTGCTTAATCAGACACATAGAAAGGATCATGCTAGCTTCTTGCTGCAGACGTCAATATAATTCTACAATTTGTGCTCTGAACAGATCTGTCCCTGGTTGCTGAAAATTAGACCTTCACCAAATCATATTCCAGTGTCATCGTTCCATAGCTCCTAAATGTAGCTTGGCTTACTTAGAAGCATGTACAAGCTAGTTGCTCTAATGTGCACCTGTTATTTTATACCAATGATTTCGGCTATGAAAGAGTCGTGTAATCGTGCTGCTTGTGGCTGTAACATACAAAGGTCTGCCTAAAAGCCTCATGTGCGGGAATGGCCATATCCCAATTTCCTAAAACTAATTTCTCAATGGTTCTTTCTGAAACCATATGATACTATCTCTAAAACGATGGCTTCCTGAGTCTTAATTCTCAATCAGAGTCCAGTTCCTTGAACTTTCTCCTCCCAATAACTAAAACCGCATCCTTTTTCCTAATCCTTTACAACTCTCCGAAGCCTCTGTCCCGACTAGACGCACTCTGCAGGTGGCCAGATGTTGGGTCTGTCTGGGGTTTCTAGGTGCACTTTCCTGCAGGATCAGTGATCTACTTTCAGCTATCTGCCCATCTGATAAAACTGTAACTCTGATTACCTTCCCGTCTGCTGTCACAGAGGTAACCTCATTAATGATGTATGCCTACTTGTTCCGGTTCTAGACACGTCTTTGCTCTATGGAGTCCAAGACCCTCATATTTATGTTCTTTCTTCATCCAACTGCATACAATTCCTAGCTGGGGAGACACATGACTCGATTTGCACATGGAAATTTTGATACTGTTTCCTGAGTTTGAGAAAGGATCCACTCTGGTATTCCCATGCAGTACTCCTACTGCTATGATGTTCATAGTATGTGCCCTATGACTGACTGTACTCTATGCGGTTGTTTGGAGGGCAATTTTGCATGACGGCTAGGTAGAGATCAAGAAGATACATTTTCTGAGACATACACTCAGTCAGCGTGAGTTATTTTATAGGGCGTGTGCCATGGCTCATTCTGAAAGGTAGATGAATGGTAGAACAGAAACTTCGCAGGTGCTGCGAGGTAAAGGAACATCTGACTACAGCGAATTTGTTAAAAGACTACTGGGCTGGAATTGACAATAGAATAGACTTATGCCAAGCGTCGGATGAAGTTCTCCAAATGGTGGGACAGAATCGAGAATTTTACAGACCAGAGTTGATAAAATGGAAGGCTAGAATTTTGTCTGAGTCTGAAGCTTATGTCATAATGAGGAATTGCATGTAGGATGTGAAGAAAAATATGGGAGGGACTCTGGCGTTCTTCAGGCATTCCCACTGATTGGACTCTTCAAGGATTGGTTGCTTGGTATCAACTTGCTGGGTGCTCTGTCTGGAAAGACATGTGGCTCCTACTTTTAGATCCAACTTATCTTGTTCTGTCTGATCTTTACTTTAACCTATTAAATTCGCAATGACCGATCAGAATCAGGGTATAAATTTTAATTACTCCACCAATTGAGATAGCCAGCCAAGAGGCTTGCTCCGCGTGGTCTGTTTGGTAGCGCTGTTAATCTAATCAGAACAGACCCAGAGCCTCCAAATTAATGGAGGATAAGGACAAAGTCATGAGAGGTCAGCTACTAACCGGCAGTCGCCCCTTGGTGTAGTGGTAGGTCCTAGATGCATACTGGCTTGATATGGACAAACTTAGTTTTATCAGACTATTTTGTTCCAACATTCTTAATTTCCCCTGAAATTCCTTACTTTCAGCATAGGATTTTCTCAAATCATGTTATTAACTGTTAGAATGCCTTACCGTAATAAATGCTAGTCTTAATTCTTTTTAAAACCAGATTGGACACATTTCGTAGTAGTTTCTAGTATATGAAGTATTCTATGTAAACAGTGCCTACTTATCGAATGTAAAAAACTTGTCCCGGCCATTTTCATTGCAGTTTGAGAGGAGAAAATTGTTTGGATGAAACCTGGGGTGCGTTCAGGAGATTGAAAAACGTTTTCCGTTACGTAACAGTGTTCAATAATGTGTCGTATACTCACTATATAATTCAGTTTAGTAATGTAGACGACACATAGCTGAACCCTGTCCCACGTAGAATGCGAACGTTCGTCGAACATTCGCCTTCCTGAACTCACTCCTGGACTTCATAAGCATCCAAATTCCTGCCTCGAAGTCTCTATCTGACCTAGTAATTTTGGCTATCCTCATTGCATAATCTAAGACAGTGATGAAGAGATAAGTACCCCCTTGTAGGACAACTGCTTGGATCGTGAAGTAGTCTTTCCCACCATCCGGTGTGAGTACCTTCGCCTTACTTTTGGAATAAACAGTTTCGATGGCTATGAGTAGGTTTGTGCGATATCAATTCAGTGGCGTAGCAATAGCCTCCCCTCCCCCCGCAACCTCCGCAGCGGCGAGGACGCCCACAAGGTCAAAGGGTCCTCTGATTCTATGAAGAAAATTACTTTTTTGAGAGAGAGAGAGAGAGAGAGAGAGAGAGAGCGAGAGAGAGGGAGGGATGGAGGGAGGGAGGGAGGGCTGGGTGGAATGAGGTGGTATGGGCAATAAGGAGAGTCTAAGAGAAACTTATTCGGTCTTCCATGCGGCAATGCCTTGCTATCTTTAATATTCCTATATGTAGACTATAAGATGACGCAATGACCATTTCTATATATTATGCGAGTGGATTTGTCATAAATGTGGACATATTTTGATCAATTGATTAGAATAATGACTACGATTCCCCTAGGCATTGGTGCTATGTTATGTCCATTATGTGAAGTATCATCGTTTTCATACAGTCACACCAATAAGCAATCAGAAATCATGAAATGAACACTAAAAATACAAAATTATCTGATAGGGAGGGGGCAGCCCGTCTAGCATGCCATTTAATCTTACAGGCGTCGTTAGATGCAAGGGTTAATGTGAGAATGGAGTTATAGACTGCTGCTTGTTGTTCCTCTTCATGCTCTTGTTTTGAAGACGTTTTTGGAATAATGACCCAGGTTCTACGGAAGGAATTTTCTCCAAACTTCGGTGGAAAGTTAAACATGTATACCACTTGCAATTAATGTGTCAAAAGCTACATCTTCAGCAACATAGTTTTTAAATGAACACTGGCGCATTTTTCAATAACACTGCTCTACTGGAATGATCTTATACAAACTTATGTGGATGTCTGTCGGTGGCTCCCGAAGACATGTGCCATTTTTGTGTCAAATGCTAAAACGCAACAGCAACAGCTTTCGGCAACATCTTTTCCAAAACAGACACTTTTGACTTTGTGGTTGCCAGATTGAAACTATATCAACTGTGTGGGTATTTGAGAAAGTTGTCCTTGTAAGGCTTTTATACTGTTCTACTTGGCATATGGGGCCATTTGGGACCGACGGCTTAGCTATTTTGGGAATATTCATTCTAGGAAGGGAAATAAACAATACCAGTTGCATATTCTGTTACTAGCTTGACTGCCTCAAGCAACAGCTTCTATTCGAATTATACAGCTTACTTCTGTGGTGACGATTTATTTTAAGAATTCGTTGTAAGGTACTGTGACAAACACACCTACATTTTGGTATGTCATGGGCCATTGGGTCACAGTTTTATAGTTCCAGAAAGAAAAAAGATATTTTGTAAACTATAGAAATCTTCCCATGGACCAAAGACTAATATTTACCGTCAGAGACGTCGGAGATGCCCGCAGAGAACATTTACATTTCAAAATCTTTCGGTGCAGGAAATCCGGACTCCTGGCCTTAGCTGCTTTCAACTTGCTTGCTAGCGTGCGTGCGTGCGTGCGTGCGTGCGATGTGGGGGGGGGGCGATTCTTCAAATAATTTTTGCAGGGGGTGGGTGGGCCCTCGTCACCTTTGCTACGCCACTGGATATAATATGCCCTTAGGATTCTGATCATCTCCCCTCTACGAATGGAGTCAAATGCCTGTTTGAAATCAACGAATGTTAGTATTGCTACTAGTTGCATTTACTCCTTCAATGATTCTGCGTAATGCTAGGACATGGCTCACAGCTGATCTTCCAGATCTAGAACTATTTCGATTAATTCTGAGGTGTGAATCAACTGCTTTCTTTATTCTGTTGAGGATGAGCCTATTGAATGTGGTGGTGATAATGCAGCTCATACTGCTACCTTTATAGTTGTTTGTGTTTCTCAGTTCACCGGACTTAGAAATAGGTATGATATTCAATATTGACCACTGCTCTGAAACTCCTCTATCAACTAAGGCTGCATTGTAGAATTGGAGTATTTCCTAATAAATTTTTAGTATCACTAATTCTGCTAAACACAACGTTTGAGTCAATTAACAAGTACCCTGATTACGCATGTTACTGGGCCAATCCCGGGCCGTATTGGTCGAATACCGGCCCAGTAACATGTGTTATGAAGGTACATTCACCTACCGATGGAGGTCCTTGAAGCGGTGTAGTATAGTACACCGGCCGTACTAAATTATTGATGAAATTCTGACGCCACTGTGCTGGTAGGCCACTATGTACTAAGACATCGCCCTGTGTTGGTTAGCCTAAACTGTGGCCGCGATTGTGACAAATATGGTAGCTGATTGTAACATTAAAGGGAATGAATGGACCGTTCCAGTTTATCCATCCATCATATGACGTCATGCTCAAGTACGGGAGTGTAGGATGACGTCATAATCTATGACGTCGTGAATGACGTAGATAAGTACGTCACGAACACATAATTGAAGACGGACTAAGCGTTGTTGTACCAATTGTATGGCTTTACTATTTAATAAACATTCTGTTGAATATTTTGAAACTAATTTGACTGTGCGTTGTAGCTGCCATATGCAGCAACAGCACCCGTTCAAATTAGTTTGAAAATATTCAGCAGCTTGGCTGTATAGTTTTCTGGAAATTGGATAATCATACAGTTCAGGGATCGATAAATCCCAACACGGGTGAATCGTGGGTGGAGCTTAACCAGGGATTGTCGGGGCATAGCTAAAACGGGAAAGGTTCATTCTCATGTTCTGCTTCAGTATGGCTTTGTCACTCCACTGACTTCGATGGTTGTCACCCTTCCACAAGACGATGAGCCTGACACAATCACACCCAAACCTAGAGGTGAGATGTAGCTATTGACGTATCCCCCCACAATCATCCCCATCCCCAAGAGAACCGCTACCACCACCATAAAAGGAATTATGTACTTAATTTATTGACCACTCCAGCAACAGCACCCAGTCAAATTAGTTACAAAATATTCAACAGCTTACCTATATAGTTTTCAGTAAATTGATAGCTAGGACATTCAGAGATCGATCGATCCCAACACAAGCAAGGTGTGGGTGGGGCTTAGCTAGAGATGGGTGGGGCTTAGCTAAAACTGGAAAGCTCCATTCTCTCATGGTTGGCTAAGTAATATAGTAAAATTCCACAATAGGTTAGGTCAATAACTAAGTGAGCTAAATAAAGTGTAACTTCATGTAGCCATACGAGTATGAATATTTTGAAACTAATTGGACTGGAATCTGTTACTGTCATAGGCAGGAAATGGATTAAATAGAATCTATATACTATAATCTATTGTACACTACGATATTAGGTCTTAGGCGAGATTAGTATCCTCTTCACAGACTCAATGTTTGGCTAATAAACTCCCAAAATAGGCTAATTTACTGTCTAATGATTCCAGAAGGGTAGTCCGGTCCCTGTATCAAAGTATTTATATCATGTTGTTAGCTTTTAGCATTCGGTTAATATACAATTGTTTTGTGATATGTGTCATGTGTGTTAATGTACAAATACTTTGTGATATGTGACATGTGTGTTAATATACAAATACTTTGTGATATGTGTCATGTGTGTTAATGTACAGTTACTTTGTGATATGTGACATGTGTGTTAATGTACAATTGCTTTGTGATATGTGTCATGTGTGTTAATATACAAATACTTTGTGATATGTGTCATGTGTGTTAATATACAAATACTTTGTGATATGTGTCATGTGTGTTAATGTACAAATACTTTGTGATATGTGTCATGTGTGTTAATGTACAAATACTTTGTGATATGTGACATGTGTGTTAATATACAAATACTTTGTGATATATGTCATGTGTGTTAATGTACAAATACTTTGTGATATGTGACATCTGTGTTAATGTACAAATACTTTGTGATATGTGTCATGTGTGTTAATATACAAATACTTTGTGATATGTGTCATGTGTGTTAATGTACAAATACGTTGTGATATGTGACATGTGTGTTAATATACATATACTTTGTGATATGTGTCATGTGTGTTAATGTACAATTGCTTTGTGATATGTGACATGTGTGTTAATGTACAAATACATTGTGATATGTGTCATGTGTGTTAATGTACAAATACTTTGTGATATGTGTCATGTGTGTTAATATACAATTGCTTTGTGATATGTCATGTGTGTTAATGTACAAATACTTTGTGATATGTGACATGTGTGTTAATATACAAATACTTTGTGATATGTGTCATGTGTGTTAATGTACACTTGTTTTGTGATATGTGTCATGTGTGTTAATATACAATTGCTTTGTGATATGTGTCATGTGTGTTAATATACAATTGCTTTGTGATATGTCATGTGTGTTAATGTACAAATACTTTGTGATATGTGACATGTGTGTTAATATACAAATACTTTGTGATATGTGTCATGTGTGTTAATGTACAATTGCTTTGTGATATGTGTCATGTGTGTTAATGTACAAATACTTTGTGATATGTGTCATGTGTGTTAATGTACAAATACTTTGTGATATGTGTCATGTGTGTTAATGTACAATTGCTTTGTGATATGTGACATGTGTGTTAATGTACAAATACATTGTGATATGTGTCATGTGTGTTAATGTACAAATACTTTGTGATATGTGTCATGTGTGTTAATGTACACTTGTTTTGTGATATGTGTCATGTGTGTTAATATACAATTGCTTTGTGATATGTGTCATGTGTGTTAATATACAATTGCTTTGTGATATGTCATGTGTGTTAATGTACAAATACTTTGTGATATGTGACATGTGTGTTAATATACAAATACTTTGTGATATGTGTCATGTGTGTTAATGTACACTTGTTTTGTGATATGTGTCATGTGTGTTAATATACAATTGCTTTGTGATATGTGTCATGTGTGTTAATATACAATTGCTTTGTGATATGTCATGTGTGTTAATGTACAAATACTTTGTGATATGTGACATGTGTGTTAATATACAAATACTTTGTGATATGTGTCATGTGTGTTAATGTACAATTGCTTTGTGATATGTGTCATGTGTGTTAATGTACAAATACTTTGTGATATGTGTCATGTGTGTTAATGTACAAATACTTTGTGATATGTGCCATGTCTGTTAATGTACACTTGTTTTGTGATATGTGTCATGTGTGTTAATATACAATTGCTTTGTGATATGTGACATGTGTGTTAATGTACAATTGCTTTGTGATATGTGACATGTGTGTTAATGTACAATTGCTTTGTGATATGTGCCATGTGTGTTAATGTACAATTGCTTTGTGATATGTGTCATGTGTGTTAATGTACAATTGTTTTGTGATATGTGTCATGTGTGTTAATGTAAAATTGTTTTGTGATATGTGACATGTGTGTTAATGTACAATTGTTTTGTGATATGTGACATGTGTGTTAATGTACAATTGCTTTGTGATATGTGACATGTGTGTTAATGTACAATTGCTTTGTGATATGTGTCATGTGTGTTAATGTACAATTGCTTTGTGATATGTGCCATGTGTGTTAATGTACAATTGCTTTGTGATATGTGTCATGTGTGTTAATGTACAATTGCTTTGTGATATGTGCCATGTGTGTTAATGTACAATTGTTTTGTGATATGTGACATGTGTGTTAATGTACAAATACTTTGTGATATGTGACATGTGTGTTATTGTATAAATACTTTGTGATATGTGTCATGCGTGTTAATGTACAATTGCTTTGTGATATGTGTCATGTGTGTTAATGTACAAATACTTTGTGATATGTGTCATGTGTGTTAATGTACAAATACTTTGTGATATGTGTCATGTGTGTTAATGTACAATTGCTTTGTGATATGTGACATGTGTGTTAATGTACAATTGCTTTGTGATATGTGTCATGTGTGTTAATGTACAATTGCTTTGTGATATGTGACATGTATGTTAATGTACAATTGCTTTGTGATATGTGACATGTGTGTTAATGTACAATTGCTTTGTGATATGTGTCATGTGTGTTAATGTACAATTGCTTTGTGATATGTGCCATGTGTGTTAATGTACAATTGCTTTGTGATATGTGTCATGTGTGTTAATGTACAATTGCTTTGTGATATGTGCCATGTGTGTTAATGTACAATTGTTTTGTGATATGTGACATGTGTGTTAATGTACAAATACTTTGTGATATGTGACATGTGTGTTAATGTATAAATACTTTGTGATATGTGTCATGTGTGTTAATGTACAATTGCTTTGTGATATGTGTCATGTGTGTTAATGTACAAATACTTTGTGATATGTGTCATGTGTGTTAATGTACAAATACTTTGTGATATGTGCCATGTCTGTTAATGTACAATTGTTTTGTGATATGTGACATGTGTGTTAATATACAATTGTTTTGTGATATGTGTCATGTGTGTTAATGTACAATTGTTTTGTGATATGTGACATGTGTGTTAATGTACATTGCTTTGTGATATGTGACATGTGTGTTAATGTACAATTGCTTTGTGATATGTGTCATGTGTGTTAATGTACAATTGCTTTGTGATATGTGCCATGTGTGTTAATGTACAATTGTTTTGTGATATGTGACATGTGTGTTAATGTACAAATACTTTGTGATATGTGACATGTGTGTTAATGTATAAATACTTTGTGATATGTGTCATGTGTGTTAATGTACAATTGCTTTGTGATATGTGTCATGTGTGTTAATGTATAATTGCTTTGTGATATGTGACATGTGTGTTAATGTACAATTGTTTTGTGATATGTGACATGTGTGTTAATGTACAAATACTTTGTGATATGTGACATGTGTGTTAATGTACAATTGCTTTGTGATATGTGTCATGTGTGTTAATGTACAATTGCTTTGTGATATGTGCCATGTGTGTTAATGTACAATTGCTTTGTGATATGTGTCATGTGTGTTAATGTACACTTGCTTTGTGATATGTGCCATGTGTGTTAATGTACAATTGTTTTGTGATATGTGACATGTGTGTTAATGTACAAATACTTTATGATATGTGACATGTGTGTTAATGTATAAATACTTTGTGATATGTGTCATGTGTGTTAATGTACAATTGCTTTGTGATATGTGACATGTGTGTTAATCTACAATTGCTTTGTGATATGTGACACGTGTGTTAATGTACAATTGTCTTGTGATATGTGTCATGTGTGTTAATGTATAATTGCTTTGTGATATGTGTCATGTGTGTTAATATACAAATACTTTGTGATATGTGTCATGTGTGTTAATGTACAAATACTTTGTGATATGTGTCATGTGTGTTAATATACAAATACTTTGTGATATGTGTCATGTGTGTTAATGTACAATTGTCGTGTGATATGTGTCATGTGTGTTAATGTACAATTGTCGTGTGATATGTGTCATGTGTGTTAATGTACAAATACTTTGTGATATGTGTCATGTGTGTTAATATACAAATACTTTGTAATATGTGACATGTGTGTTAATGTACAATTGCTTTGTGATATGTGTCATGTGTGTTAATGTACAAATACTTTGTGATATGTGTCATGTGTGTTAATGTACAAATACTTTGTGATATGTGTCATGTGTGTTAATGTACAATTGTCTTGTGATATGTGTCATGTGTGTTAATGTACAAATACTTTGTGATATGTGTCATGTGTGTTAATGTACAAATACCTTGTGATATGTGTCATGTGTGTTAATGTACAATTGTCTTGTGATATGTGTCATGTGTGTTAATGTACAATTGTCTTGTGATATGTGACATGTGTGTTAATGTACAATTGCTTTGTGATATGTGACATGTGTGTTAATATACAAATACTTTGTGATATGTGTCATGTGTGTTAATGTACAAATACGTTGTGATATGTGACATGTGTGTTAATATACATATACTTTGTGATATGTGTCATGTGTGTTAATGTACAATTGCTTTGTGATATGTGACATGTGTGTTAATGTACAAATACATTGTGATATGTGTCATGTGTGTTAATGTACAAATACTTTGTGATATGTGTCATGTGTGTTAATATACAATTGCTTTGTGATATGTCATGTGTGTTAATGTACAAATACTTTGTGATATGTGACATGTGTGTTAATATACAAATACTTTGTGATATGTGTCATGTGTGTTAATGTACACTTGTTTTGTGATATGTGTCATGTGTGTTAATATACAATTGCTTTGTGATATGTGTCATGTGTGTTAATATACAATTGCTTTGTGATATGTCATGTGTGTTAATGTACAAATACTTTGTGATATGTGACATGTGTGTTAATATACAAATACTTTGTGATATGTGTCATGTGTGTTAATGTACAATTGCTTTGTGATATGTGTCATGTGTGTTAATGTACAAATACTTTGTGATATGTGTCATGTGTGTTAATGTACAAATACTTTGTGATATGTGTCATGTGTGTTAATGTACAATTGCTTTGTGATATGTGACATGTGTGTTAATGTACAAATACATTGTGATATGTGTCATGTGTGTTAATGTACAAATACTTTGTGATATGTGTCATGTGTGTTAATGTACACTTGTTTTGTGATATGTGTCATGTGTGTTAATATACAATTGCTTTGTGATATGTGTCATGTGTGTTAATATACAATTGCTTTGTGATATGTCATGTGTGTTAATGTACAAATACTTTGTGATATGTGACATGTGTGTTAATATACAAATACTTTGTGATATGTGTCATGTGTGTTAATGTACACTTGTTTTGTGATATGTGTCATGTGTGTTAATATACAATTGCTTTGTGATATGTGTCATGTGTGTTAATATACAATTGCTTTGTGATATGTCATGTGTGTTAATGTACAAATACTTTGTGATATGTGACATGTGTGTTAATATACAAATACTTTGTGATATGTGTCATGTGTGTTAATGTACAATTGCTTTGTGATATGTGTCATGTGTGTTAATGTACAAATACTTTGTGATATGTGTCATGTGTGTTAATGTACAAATACTTTGTGATATGTGCCATGTCTGTTAATGTACACTTGTTTTGTGATATGTGTCATGTGTGTTAATATACAATTGCTTTGTGATATGTGACATGTGTGTTAATGTACAATTGCTTTGTGATATGTGACATGTGTGTTAATGTACAATTGCTTTGTGATATGTGCCATGTGTGTTAATGTACAATTGCTTTGTGATATGTGTCATGTGTGTTAATGTACAATTGTTTTGTGATATGTGTCATGTGTGTTAATGTAAAATTGTTTTGTGATATGTGACATGTGTGTTAATGTACAATTGTTTTGTGATATGTGACATGTGTGTTAATGTACAATTGCTTTGTGATATGTGACATGTGTGTTAATGTACAATTGCTTTGTGATATGTGTCATGTGTGTTAATGTACAATTGCTTTGTGATATGTGCCATGTGTGTTAATGTACAATTGCTTTGTGATATGTGTCATGTGTGTTAATGTACAATTGCTTTGTGATATGTGCCATGTGTGTTAATGTACAATTGTTTTGTGATATGTGACATGTGTGTTAATGTACAAATACTTTGTGATATGTGACATGTGTGTTATTGTATAAATACTTTGTGATATGTGTCATGCGTGTTAATGTACAATTGCTTTGTGATATGTGTCATGTGTGTTAATGTACAAATACTTTGTGATATGTGTCATGTGTGTTAATGTACAAATACTTTGTGATATGTGTCATGTGTGTTAATGTACAATTGCTTTGTGATATGTGACATGTGTGTTAATGTACAATTGCTTTGTGATATGTGTCATGTGTGTTAATGTACAATTGCTTTGTGATATGTGACATGTATGTTAATGTACAATTGCTTTGTGATATGTGACATGTGTGTTAATGTACAATTGCTTTGTGATATGTGTCATGTGTGTTAATGTACAATTGCTTTGTGATATGTGCCATGTGTGTTAATGTACAATTGCTTTGTGATATGTGTCATGTGTGTTAATGTACAATTGCTTTGTGATATGTGCCATGTGTGTTAATGTACAATTGTTTTGTGATATGTGACATGTGTGTTAATGTACAAATACTTTGTGATATGTGACATGTGTGTTAATGTATAAATACTTTGTGATATGTGTCATGTGTGTTAATGTACAATTGCTTTGTGATATGTGTCATGTGTGTTAATGTACAAATACTTTGTGATATGTGTCATGTGTGTTAATGTACAAATACTTTGTGATATGTGCCATGTCTGTTAATGTACAATTGTTTTGTGATATGTGACATGTGTGTTAATATACAATTGTTTTGTGATATGTGTCATGTGTGTTAATGTACAATTGTTTTGTGATATGTGACATGTGTGTTAATGTACATTGCTTTGTGATATGTGACATGTGTGTTAATGTACAATTGCTTTGTGATATGTGTCATGTGTGTTAATGTACAATTGCTTTGTGATATGTGCCATGTGTGTTAATGTACAATTGTTTTGTGATATGTGACATGTGTGTTAATGTACAAATACTTTGTGATATGTGACATGTGTGTTAATGTATAAATACTTTGTGATATGTGTCATGTGTGTTAATGTACAATTGCTTTGTGATATGTGTCATGTGTGTTAATGTATAATTGCTTTGTGATATGTGACATGTGTGTTAATGTACAATTGTTTTGTGATATGTGACATGTGTGTTAATGTACAAATACTTTGTGATATGTGACATGTGTGTTAATGTACAATTGCTTTGTGATATGTGTCATGTGTGTTAATGTACAATTGCTTTGTGATATGTGCCATGTGTGTTAATGTACAATTGCTTTGTGATATGTGTCATGTGTGTTAATGTACACTTGCTTTGTGATATGTGCCATGTGTGTTAATGTACAATTGTTTTGTGATATGTGACATGTGTGTTAATGTACAAATACTTTATGATATGTGACATGTGTGTTAATGTATAAATACTTTGTGATATGTGTCATGTGTGTTAATGTACAATTGCTTTGTGATATGTGACATGTGTGTTAATCTACAATTGCTTTGTGATATGTGACACGTGTGTTAATGTACAATTGTCTTGTGATATGTGTCATGTGTGTTAATGTATAATTGCTTTGTGATATGTGTCATGTGTGTTAATATACAAATACTTTGTGATATGTGTCATGTGTGTTAATGTACAAATACTTTGTGATATGTGTCATGTGTGTTAATATACAAATACTTTGTGATATGTGTCATGTGTGTTAATGTACAATTGTCGTGTGATATGTGTCATGTGTGTTAATGTACAATTGTCGTGTGATATGTGTCATGTGTGTTAATGTACAAATACTTTGTGATATGTGTCATGTGTGTTAATATACAAATACTTTGTAATATGTGACATGTGTGTTAATGTACAATTGCTTTGTGATATGTGTCATGTGTGTTAATGTACAAATACTTTGTGATATGTGTCATGTGTGTTAATGTACAAATACTTTGTGATATGTGTCATGTGTGTTAATGTACAATTGTCTTGTGATATGTGTCATGTGTGTTAATGTACAAATACTTTGTGATATGTGTCATGTGTGTTAATGTACAAATACCTTGTGATATGTGTCATGTGTGTTAATGTACAATTGTCTTGTGATATGTGTCATGTGTGTTAATGTACAATTGTCTTGTGATATGTGACATGTGTGTTAATGTACAATTGCTTTGTGATATGTGACATGTGTGTTAATATACAAATACTTTGTGATATGTGTCATGTGTGTTAATGTACAATTGTCTTGTGATATGTGACATGTGTGTTAATGTACAATTGCTTTGTGATATGTGTCATGTGTGTTAATATACAAATACTTTGTGATATGTGACATGTGTGTTAATGTACAATTGCTTTGTGATATGTGTCATGTGTGTTAATATACAAATACTTTGTGATATGTGTCATGTGTGTTAATGTACAAATACTTTGTGATATGTGTCATGTGTGTTAATGTACAATTGTCTTGTGATATGTGTCATGTGTGTTAATGTACAAATACTTTGTGATATGTGTCATGTGTGTTAATGTACAAATACTTTGTGATATGTGTCATGTGTGTTAATGTACAAATACTTTGTGATATGTGACATGTGTGTTAATGTACAATTGTCTTGTGATATGTGACATGTGTGTTAATGTACAAATACTTTGTGATATGTGACATGTGTGTTAATGTACAATTGTTTTGTGATATGTGTCATGTGTGTTAATGTACAATTGTTTTGTGATATGTGTCATGTGTGTTAATGTATAATTGCTTTGTGATATGTGACATGTGTGTTAATGTACAATTGCTTTGTGATATGTGACATGTGTGTTAATGTACAAATACTTTGTGATATGTGTCATGTGTGTTAATGTACAAATACTTTGTGATATGTGCCATGTCTGTTAATGTACACTTGTTTTGTGATATGTGTCATGTGTGTTAATATACAATTGTTTTGTGATATGTGACATGTGTGTTAATGTACAATTGCTTTGTGATATGTGACATGTGTGTGTTAATGTACAATTGCTTTGTGATATGTGCCATGTGTGTTAATGTACAATTGCTTTGTGATATGTGACATGTGTGTTAATGTACAATTGCTTTGTGATATGTGTCATGTGTGTTAATGTACAATTGCTTTGTGATATGTGCCAAGTGTGTTAATGTACAATTGTTTTGTGATATGTGACATGTGTGTTAATGTACAAATAGTTTGTGATATGTGACATGTGTGTTAATGTATAAATACTTTGTGATATGTGTCATGTGTGGTAATGTACAATTGCTTTGTGATATGTGTCATGTGTGTTAATGTATAATTGCTTTGTGATATGTGACATGTGTGTTAATGTACAATTGTTTTGTGATATGTGACATGTGTGTTAATGTACAAATACTTTGTGATATGTGACATGTGTGTTAATGTACAATTGTTTTGTGATATGTGACATGTGTGTTAATGTACAATTGCTTTGTGATATGTGTCATGTGTGTTAATGTACACTTGCTTTGTGATATGTGCCATGTGTGTTAATGTACAATTGTTTTGTGATATGTGACATGTGTGTTAATGTACAAATACTTTGTGATATGTGACATGTGTGTTAATGTATAAATACTTTGTGATATGTGTCATGTGTGTTAATGTACAATTGCTTTGTGATATGTGTCATGTGTGTTAATGTATAATTGCTTTGTGATATGTGACATGTGTGTTAATGTACAATTGTTTTGTGATATGTGTCATGTGTGTTAATGTACAATTGCTTTGTGATATGTGACATGTGTGTTAATGTACAATTGTCTTGTGATATGTGTCATGTGTGTTAATGTATAATTGCTTTGTGATATGTGTCATGTGTGTTAATATACAAATACTTTGTGATATGTGTCATGTGTGTTAATGTACAATTGTCTTGTGATATGTGACATGTGTGTTAATGTACAATTGCTTTGTGATATGTGTCATGTGTGTTAATATACAAATACTTTGTGATATGTGACATGTGTGTTAATGTACAATTGCTTTGTGATATGTGTCATGTGTGTTAATATACAAATACTTTGTGATATGTGTCATGTGTGTTAATGTACAAATACTTTGTGATATGTGTCATGTGTGTTAATGTACAATTGTCTTGTGATATGTGTCATGTGTGTTAATGTACAAATACTTTGTGATATGTGTCATGTGTGTTAATGTACAAATACTTTGTGATATGTGTCATGTGTGTTAATGTACAAATACTTTGTGATATGTGACATGTGTGTTAATGTACAATTGTCTTGTGATATGTGACATGTGTGTTAATGTACAAATACTTTGTGATATGTGACATGTGTGTTAATGTACAATTGTTTTGTGATATGTGTCATGTGTGTTAATGTACAATTGTTTTGTGATATGTGTCATGTGTGTTAATGTATAATTGCTTTGTGATATGTGACATGTGTGTTAATGTACAATTGCTTTGTGATATGTGACATGTGTGTTAATGTACAAATACTTTGTGATATGTGTCATGTGTGTTAATGTACAAATACTTTGTGATATGTGCCATGTCTGTTAATGTACACTTGTTTTGTGATATGTGTCATGTGTGTTAATATACAATTGTTTTGTGATATGTGACATGTGTGTTAATGTACAATTGCTTTGTGATATGTGACATGTGTGTTAATGTACAATTGCTTTGTGATATGTGCCATGTGTGTTAATGTACAATTGCTTTGTGATATGTGCCATGTGTGTTAATGTACAATTGCTTTGTGATATGTGTCATGTGTGTTAATGTACAATTGCTTTGTGATATGTGCCAAGTGTGTTAATGTACAATTGTTTTGTGATATGTGACATGTGTGTTAATGTACAAATAGTTTGTGATATGTGACATGTGTGTTAATGTATAAATACTTTGTGATATGTGTCATGTGTGGTAATGTACAATTGCTTTGTGATATGTGTCATGTGTGTTAATGTATAATTGCTTTGTGATATGTGACATGTGTGTTAATGTACAATTGTTTTGTGATATGTGACATGTGTGTTAATGTACAAATACTTTGTGATATGTGACATGTGTGTTAATGTACAATTGTTTTGTGATATGTGACATGTGTGTTAATGTACAATTGCTTTGTGATATGTGTCATGTGTGTTAATGTACACTTGCTTTGTGATATGTGCCATGTGTGTTAATGTACAATTGTTTTGTGATATGTGACATGTGTGTTAATGTACAAATACTTTGTGATATGTGACATGTGTGTTAATGTATAAATACTTTGTGATATGTGTCATGTGTGTTA